>CAWUFW010016596.1:0-302068 GCA_963921515.1 Calotriton arnoldi | reverse complement strand
GTCGTGCTGGGGCTGGTGTTTCAGGGTTTAGGGCAGTGCAGTGGTGTTCGGGCAGTGTAGGGGGTCATGCTGGGACTAATGTTTCAGGGTTTTGGGCAGTGCAGTGGTGTTTGGGCAGTGTAGGAGGACGTGCCGGGGGTAGTGTTTTAGGGTTTAGGGCAGAGCAGTGATGTTTGGGCAGAATAGGGGGTCGTGCTGGGGGTGGTGTTTAGGGTTTAGGGCAGTGCAGTGGTGTTCGGGCAGTGTAGTGGGTCGTGCTGGGGTGGTGTTTCAGGGTTTAGGGCAGTGCAGTGGTGTTCGGGCCATGTAGGGGTCGTGCAGGGGGTGGTGTTTCAGGGTTTAGGGCAGTGCAGTGGTGTTCGGGCAGTGTAGGGGTCGTGCAGGGGGTGGTGTTTCAGGGTTTAGGGCAGTGCAGTGGTGTTCGGGCAGTGTAGGGGGTCTTGCTGGGGTAGTGTTTTAGGTTTAGGGTAGTGCAGTGGTGTTGGTGTAATGTAGGGGGTCATGCTGGGGGTAGTGTTTTAGGGTTTAGGGTAGTGCAGTGGTGTTTGGGTAGTGTATGGGGTCATGCTGAGGGTAAATTTAGCGTTTAGGTTAGTGCAGTCGTGTTTGGGTAGTGTAGGGGTTGTGCTGGGGTAGATTTAGGGTCTAGGGTAGTTCAGTGGTGTTTGGGTAGTGTAGGGGGTCGTGCTAGGGGTAGATTTAGGGTTTAGGGTAGTGCAGTGGTGTTTGGGTAGTGTAGGGAGTTGTGCTGGGGGGAGTGTTTTAGGGTTTAGGGTAGTGCAGTGGTGTTTGGGTAGTGTAGAGGGTCATGGTGGGGTAGTGTTTTAGGGTTTAGGGTAGTGCAGTGGTGTTTGGGTAGTGTAGGGGGTCGTGCTGGGGGTAGTGGTTTAGGGTTTAGGGTAGTGCAGTGGTGTTTGGGTAGTGTAGGGGTCGTGCTGAGGGTAAATTTAGGGTTTAGGGTAGTGCAGTGGTATTTGGGTAGTGTATGGGGTCATGCTGAGGGTAAATTTGGGGTTTATTGTAGTGCAGTGGTGTTTGGGTAGTGTAGGGGTCGTGCTGGGGTAGATTTAGGGTTTAGGGTACTGCAGTGGTGTTTGGGTAGTGTAGGGGGTCGTGCTGGGGGTAGATTTAGGGTTTAGGGTAGTGCAGTGGTGTTTGGGTAGTGTAGGGAGTTGTGCTTGGGGAGTGTTTTAGGGTTTAGGGTAGTGCAGTGGTGTTTGGGTAGTGTAGGGGGTCGTGCTGGGGGTAGTGTTTTAGGGTTTAGGTAGTGCAGTGGTGTTTGGGTAGTGTAGGGGGTCGTGCTGGGGTAGTGGTTTAGGGTTTAGGGTAGTGCAGTGGTGTTTGGGTAGTGTAGGGAGTCGTGCTGGGGTAGATTTAGGGTTTAGAGTAGTGCAGTGGTGTTTGGGTAGTGTAGAGGGTCGTGCTGGGGGTAGATTTAGGGTTTAGGGTAGTGCAGTGGTGTTTGGGTAGTGTAGGGAGTTGTGCTGGGGGAGTGTTTTAGGGTTTAGGGTAGTGCAGTGGTGTTTGGGTAGCGTGGGGGTCGTGCTGGGGGTAGTGTTTTAGGGTTTAGGGTAGTGCAGTGGTGTTTGGGTAGTGTAGGGGTCGTGCTGGGGTAGTGGTTTAGGGTTTAGGGTAGTGCAGTGGTGTTTGGGTAGTGTAGGGGTACTGCTGGGGGTAGTGTTTTAGGGTTTAGGGTAGTGCAGTGGTGTTTGGGTAGTGTAGGGGTCGTGCTGGGGGTAGTGGTTTAGGGTTTAGGGTAGTGCAGTGGTGTTTGGGTAGTGTAGGGGGTACTGCTGGGGGTAGTGTTTTAGGGTTTAGGGTAGTGCAGTGGTGTTTGGGTAGTGTAGGGGGTACTGCTGGGGGTAGTGTTTTAGGGTTTAGTGTAGTGCAGTGGTGTTTGGGTAGTGTAAGGGGTCATGCTGGGGGTAGTGTTTTAGAGTTTAGTGTATTGGAGTGGTGTTTGTGTAGTGTAGGGGGTCGTGCTGGGGGTAGTGTTTTAGGGTTTAGGGTAGTGCAGCGGTGTTTGTGTAGTGTAAGGGGTCGTGTTTTAGGGTTTAGGGTAGTGCAGTGGTCTTTGGGTAGTGTAGTGGGTCGTGCGGGGGGTAGTGTTTTAGGGTATAGGGTAGTGCAGTGGTCTTTGGGTAGTGTAGGGGGTCGTGCGGGGGTAGTGTTTTAGGGTTTAGGGTAGTGCATTGGTGTTTGGGTAGTGTAGGGGGTCGTGCGGGGGGTAGTGTTGTAGGGTTTAGGGCAGTGCATTGGTGTTTGGGTAGTGTAGGGGGTCGTGCTGGTGGGGAGTGTTTTAGGGTTTAGGGCAGTGCAGTGGTGTTTGGGTAGTGTAGGGGGTCGTGCTGGGGGAGTGTTTTAGGGTTTAGGGCAGTGCAGTGGTGTTCGGGCAGTGTAGGGGGTCATGCTGGGGGTGGTGTTTCAGGGTTTAGGGCAGTGCAGTGGTGTTCGGGCAGTGTAGGGGTAGTGCGGGGGTGGTGTTTCAGGGTTTAGGGCAGTGCAGTGGTGTTCGGGCAGTGTAGGGGTCGTGCAGGGTTGTGGTGTTTCAGGGTTTAGGGCAGTGCAGTGGTGTTCGGGCAGTGTAGGGGTCGTGCTGGGGGAGGTATTTCAGGGTTTAGAGCAGTGCAGTGATGTTCGGGCAGTGTAGGGGGTGATGCAGGGGGTGGTGTTTCAGGGTTTAGGGCAGTGCAGTGGTGTTCGGGCAGTGTAGGGGATGGTGCAGGGGGTGGTGTTTCAGGGTTTAGGACAGTGCAGTGGTGTTCGGGCAGTGTAGGGGGTCGTGCAGGGGGTGGTGTTTCAGGGTATAGGGCAGTGCAGTGGTGTTCGGGCAGTGTAGGGGGTCGTGCAGGGGGCGGTTCAGTGTTTAGGGCAGTGCAGTGGTGTTCGGGCAGTGTAGGGGGTCGTGCAGGGGTGGTGTTTCAGGGTTTAGGGCAGTGCAGTGGTGTTCGGGCAGTGTAGTGGGTCTTGCTGGGGCTGGTGTTTCAGGGTTTAGGGCAGTGCAGTGGTGTTCGGGCAGTGCAGGGGGTCATGCTGGGGCTGGTGTTTCAGGGTTTACTGCAGTGCAGTGGTGTTTGGGCAGTGCAGGGGGTCGTGCTGGGGCTGGTGTTTCATGGTTTAGGGCAGTGCAGAGGTGTTCGGGCAGTGTAGGGGTCGTGCAGGGGGTGGTTCAGTGTTTAGGGCAGTGCAGTGGTGTTTGGGCAGTGTAGGGGGTCATGCAGGGGGTGGTGTTTCAGGGTTTAGGGCAGTGCAGTGGTGTTCGGGCAGTGTAGTGGGTCTTGCTGGGGCTGGTGTTTCAGGGTTTAGGGCAGTGCAGTGGTGTTCGGGCAGTGTAGGGGTCGTGCTAGTGCTGGTGTTTCAGGGTTTAGGGCAGTGCAGTGGTGTTCGGGCAGTGCAGGGGGTCGTGCTGGGGCTGGTGTTTCAGGGTTTACTGCAGTGCAGTGGTGTTCGGGCAGTGTAGGGGTCATGCTGGGGCTAGTGTTTCAGGGTTTTGGGCAGTGCAGTGGTGTTCGGGCAGTGTAGGGGTCGTGCTGGGGGTAGTGTTTCAGTGTTTTGTGCAGCGCAGTGGTGTTCGGGCAGTGTAGGGGGACGTGCTGGGGGTGGTGTTTTAGGGTTTAGGGCAGAGCAGTGGTGTTCGGGCAGTGTAGGGGTTCGTGCTGGGGGTGGTGTTTTAGGGTTTAGGGCAGTGCAGTGGTGTTCGGGCAGTGAAGGGGGTCGTGCAGGGGGTGGTGTTTCAGGGTTTAGGGCAGTGCAATGGTGTTCAGGCAGTGTTGGGGGTCTTGCTGGGGGTGGTGTTTCAGGGTTTAGGGCAGGGGTGTTCAGGCAGTGTAGGGGTCTTATTGGGGGTGGTGTTTCAGGGTTTAGGGCAGTGCAGTGGTATTCGGGCAGTGTAGGGGTCGTGTGGGGGTAGTGTTTCAGGGTTTAGGGCAGTGCAGTGGTGTTCGGGCAGTGTAGGGGGTCGTGCAGGGTCGTGGTGTTTCAGGGTTTAGGGCAGTGCAGTGGTGTTCGGGCAGTGTAGGGGGTAGTGCTGGGGGTGGTGTTTCAGGGTTTAGGGCAGTGCAGTGGTGTTCGGGCAGTGTAGGGGTGGTGCAGGGAGTGGTGTTTCAGGGTTTAGGGCAGTGCAGTGGTGTTCGGGCAGTGTAGGGGGTGGTGCAGGGGTAGTGTTTCAGTGATTAGGGCAGTGCAGTGGTGTTCGGGCAGTGTAGGGGGTCGTGCAGGGGGTGGTGTTTCAGGGTTTAGGGCAGTGCAGTGGTGTTCGGGCAGTGTAGGGGTCATGCAGGGGGTGGTGTTTCAGTGTTTAGGGTAGTGCAGTGGTGTTCGGGTAGTGTAGGGGGTCATGCTGAGGGTAGTGTTTTAGGGTTTAGGGTAGTGCAGTGGTGTTTGTGTAGTGTAGGGGGTCGTGCTGGTGGTAGTGTTTTAGCGTTTAGGATAGTGCAGTGATGTTTGTATAGTGTAGGGGTCATGCTTGGGGTAGATTTAGGGGTTAGGGTAGTGCAGTGGTGTTTGGGTAGTGTAGGGGTTCGTGCTGGGGTAGTGTTTTAGGGTTTAGGGTAGTGCAGTGGTGTTGGTGAAGTGTAGGGGGTCGTGCTGGGGGTAGTGTTTTAGGGTTTAGGGTAATGCAGTGGTGTTTGGGTAGTGTAGGGGGTCGTGCTGATGGTAAATTTAGGGTTTAGGGTAGTGCAGTGGTGTTTGGGTAGTGTAGGGGTCGTGCTGGGGTAGATTTAGGGTTTAGGGTAGTGCAGTGGTGTTTGGGTAGTGTAGGGGTCGTGCTGGGGGTAGATTTAGGGTTTAGGGTAGTGCAGTGGTGTTTGGGTAGTGTAGGGAGTCGTGCTGGGGGAGTGTTTTAGGGTTTAGGGTAGTGCAGTGGTGTTTGGGTAGTGTAGGGGGTCGTGCTGGGGGTAGTGTTTTAGGGTTTAGGGTAGTGCAGTGGTGTTTGGGTAGTGTAGGGGGTCGTGCTGGGGGTAGTGGTTTAGGGTTTAGGGTAGTGCAGTGGTGTTTGGGTAGTGTAGGGGGCACTGCTGGGGTTGTGTTTTAGGGTTTAGGGTAGTGCAATGGTGTTTGGGTAGTGTAGGGGTACTGCTGGGGGTAGTGTTTTAGGGTTTAGGGTAGTGCAGTGGTGTTTGGGTAGTGTAGGGGGTACTGCTGGGGGTAGTGTTTTAGGGTTTAGGGTAGTGCAGTGGTGTTTGGGTAGTGTAAGGAGTCGTGCTGGGGGTAGTGTTTTAGAGTTTAGGATAGTGGAGTGGTGTTTGTGTAGTGTAGGGGTAGTGTTTTAGGGTTTAGGGTAGTGCAGTGGTGTTTGTGTAGTGTAGGGGGTCGTGCTGGGGGTAGTGTTTTAGGGTTTAGGGTAGTGCAGCGGTGTTTGTGTAGTGTAAGGGGTCGTGTTTTAGGGTTTAGGGTAGTGCAGTGGTCTTTGGGTAGTGTAGGGGGTCGTGCGGGGTGTAGTGTTTTAGGGTATAGGGTAGTGCAGTGGTCTTTGGGTAGTGTAGGGGGTCGTGCGGGGGGTAGTGTTTTAGGGTTTAGGGTAGTGCATTGGTTTTCGGGCACTGTAGGGGGTGGTGCAGGGGTGGTGTTTCAGGGTTTAGGGTAGTGCAGTGGTGTTCGGGCAGTGTAGGGGGTCGTGCAGGGGGTGGTGTTTCAGGGTTTAGGGCAGTGCAGTGGTGTTCGGGCAGTGTAGGGGGTCGTGCTAGGGCTGGTGTTTCAGGGTTTAGGGCAGTGCAGTGGTGTTCGGGCAGTGCAGGGGGTCATGCTGGGGCTGGTGTTTCAGGATTTACTGCAGTGCAGTGGTGTTTGGGCAGTGCAGGGGGTCGTGCTGGGGCTGGTGTTTCAGGGTTTAGGGCAGTGCAGTGGTGTTCAGGCAGTGTAGGGGGTCGTTCTGGGGGTGGTGTTTCAGGGTTTAGGGCAGTGCAGTGGTGTTCGGGCAGTGTAGGGGGTCGTGCTGGGGCTGGTGTTTCAGGGTTTAGGGCAGTGCAGTGGTGTTCGGGCAGTGTAGGGGGTCGTGCTGGGGCTGGTGTTTCAGGGTTTAGGTCAGTGCAGTGGTGTTCGGGCAATATAGAGGGTCGTGCTGGGGCTGGTGTTTCAGGGTTTAGGGCAGTGCAGTGGTGTTTGGGCAGTGTAGGGGGTCATGCTGGGACTAGTGTTTCAGGGTTTTGGGCAGTGCAGTGGTGTTCGGGCAGTGTAGGGGAACGTGCTGGGGCTGGTGTTTCAGGGTTTAGGTCAGTGCAGTGGTGTTCGGGCAATGTAGAGGATCGTGCTGGGGCTGGTGTTTCAGGGTTTAGGGCAGTGCAGTGGTGTTCAGGCAGTGTAGGGGTCGTGCTGGGACTAGTGTTTCAGGGTTTTGGGCAGTGAAGTGGTGTTCGGGCATTGTAGGGGGACGTGCCGGGGGTGGTGTTTCAGGGTTTAGGGCAGAGCAGTGGTGTTCGGGCAGTGTAGGGGGTCGTGCTGGGGGTGTGGTTTCAGGGTTTAGTGCAGTGGTGTTTGGGCAGTGTAGGGGGTCTTGCTGGGGGTGATGTTTCAGGGTTTAGGGCAGAGCAGTGATGTTCGGGCAGACTAGGGGGTCGTGCTGGGGGTGGTGTTTAGGGTTTAGGGCAGTGCAGTGGTGTTCGGGCAGTGAAGTGGGTTGTGCTGGGGGTGGTGTTTCAGGGTTTAGGGCAGTGCAGTGGTGTTCGGGCCGTGTAGGGGGTCGTGCAGGGGGTGGTGTTTCAGGGTTTAGGGCAGTGCAGTGGTGTTCGGGCAGTGTAGGGGGTCATGCAGGGGGTGGTGTTTCAGGGTTTAGGGCAGTGCAGTGGTGTTCGGGCAGTGTAGGGGGTCGTGCTGCGGCTGGTGTTTCAGGGTTTAGGGCAGTGCAGTGGTGTTGAGGCAATGTAGGGGTCGTGCTGTGGCTGGTGTTTCAGGGTTTAGGGCAGTGCAGTGGTGTTCGGGCAATGTAGGGGGTCGTGCTGGGGCTGGTGTTTCAGGGTTTAGGGCATTGCAGTGGTGTTCGGGCAGTGTAGGGGGTCTTGCTGGGGCTGGTGTTTCAGGGTTTAGGGCAGTGCAGTGGTGTTCGGGCAGTGTAGGGGGTCGTGCTGCGGCTGGTGTTTCAGGGTTTAGGGCAGTGCAGTGGTGTTCAGGCAATGTAGGGGTCATGCTGGGGCTGGTGTTTCAGGGTTTAGGGCAGTGCAGTGGTGTTCGGGCAATGTAGGGGGTCGTGCTGGGGCTGGTGTTTCAGGGTTTAGGGCAGTGCAGTGGTGTTCGGGCATTGTAGGGGGTCGTGCTGGGGCTGGTGTTTCAGGGTTTTGGGCAGAGCAGTGGTGTTTGGGCAGTGTAGGGGTTGTGCTGGGGGTGGTGTTTCAGGGTTTAGGGCAGTGCAGTGGTGTTCGGGCAGTGTAGGGGTTCTTGCTGGGGGTGGTGTTTCAGGGTTTAGGGAAGTGGTGTTCAGGCAGTATAGGGGGTCTTGCTGGGGGTGATGTTTCAGGGTTTAGGGCAGTGCAGTGGTGTTCGGGCAGTGTAGGGGTCTTGCTGGGGTAGTGTTTCAGGGTTTAGGGCAGGGCAGTGGTGTTCGGGCAGTGTAGGGGGTCGTGCTGGGGGTAGTGTTTCAGGGTTTAGGGCAGTGCAGTGGTGTTCGGGCAGTGTAGGGGGTCGTGCTGGGGGTGGTGTTTCAGTGTTTAGGGCAGTGCAGTGGTGTTTGGGCAGTGTAGGGGGTCGTGCTGGGGGTGGTGTTTCAGGGTTTAGGGCAGTTCAGTGGTGTTCGAACAGTGTAGGGGGTCGTGCAAGGGGGTGGTGTTTCAGGGTTTAGAGCAGTGCAGTGGTGTTCGGGCAGTGTAGGGGGTCGTGCTGGGGTGGTGTTTCAGGGTTTAGGGCAGTGCAGTGGTGTTCGGGCAGTCTAGGGGGTCGTGCTGGGATGGTGTTTCAGGGTTTAGGGCAGTGCAGTGGTGTTCGGGCAGTGTAGGGGGTCGTGCTGGGATGGTGTTTCAGGGTTTAGGGCAGTGCAGTGGTGTTCGGGCAGTGTAGGGGGTCGTGGAGGGGTGGTGTTTCAGGGTTTAGGGCAATGCAGTGGTGTTCGGGCAGTGTAGGGGTCGTGCTGGGGGTGGTGTTTCAGGGTTTAGGAAGTGCAGTGGTGTTCGGGCAGTGTAGGTGGTCGTGCTGGGGGTGGTGTTTCAGGGTTTAGGGCAGTGCAGTGGTGTTCAGGCAGTGTAGGGGTCGTTCTGGGGCTGGTGTTTCAGGGTTTAGGGCAGTGCAGTGGTGTTCGGGCAGTGTAGGGGGTCATGCTGGGGGTGGTGTTTCAGGGTTTAGGGCAGTGCAGTGGAGTTCGGGCAGTGTAGGGGTCGTGCTGGGGCTGGTGTTTCCAGGGTTTAGGGCAGTGCAGTGGTGTTCGGGCAGTGTAGGGGGTCGTGCTGGGGCTGGTGTTTCAGGGTTTAGGGCAGTGCAGTGGTGTTCGGGCAGTGTAGGGGGTCGTGCTGGGGGTTGTGTTTCAGGGTTTAGGGCAGTGCATTGGTGTTTGGGCAAAGTAGGGGGTCGTGCTGGGGCTGGTGTTTCAGGGTTTAGGGCAGTGCAGTGGTGTTTGGGCAATGTAGGGGGTCGTGCTGGGGCTAGTGTTTCGGTGTTTTGGGCAGAGCAGTGGTGTGCGGGCAGTGTAGGGGGTCGTGCTGAGGGTTGTGTTTCAGGGTTTAGGGCAGTGCAGTGGTGTTTGGGCAAAGTAGGGGGTCGTGCTGGGGCTGGTGTTTCAGGGTTTAGGGCAGTGCAGTGGTGTTCGGGCAGTGTAGGGGGTCGTGCTGGGGCTGGTGTTTCAGGGTTTTGGGCAGAGCAGTGGTGTTCGGGCAGTGTAGGGGTCGTGCTGGGGGTGGTGTTTCAGGGTTTAGGGCAGTGCATTGGTGTTTGGGCAGTGTAGGGGGTCTTGCTGGGGGTGGTGTTTCAGGGTTTTGGGCAGTGGTGTCTCGGGCAGTGTAGGGGGTCTTGCTGGGGGTGATGTTTCAGGGTTTAGGACAGTGCAGTGGTGTTCGGGCAGTGTAGGGGGTCTTGCTGGGGGTAGTGTTTCAGGGTTTAGGGCAGTGCAGTGGTGTTCGGGCAGTGTAGGGGGTCTTGCTGGGGGTAGTGTTTCAGGGTTTAGGGCAGTGCAGTGGTGTTCGGGCATTGTAGGGGGTCGTGCTGGGGTGGTGTTTCAGGGTTTAGGGCAGTGCAGTGGTGTTCGGGCAGTGTAGGGGGTCTTGCTGGGGGTGGTGTTTCAGGGTTTAGTGCAGTGGTGTTCGAGCAGTGTAGGGGGTCTTGCTGGGGGTAGTGTTTCAGGGTTTAGGGCAGTGCAGTGGTGTTCGGGCAGTGTAGGGGGTCGTGCTGGGGCTGGTGTTTCAGGGTTTAGGGCAGTGCAGTGGTGTTCGGGCAGTGTAGGGGGTCGTGCTGGGGCTGGTGTTTCAGGGTTTAGGGCAGTGCAGTGGTGTTCGGGCAGTGTAGGGGGTCGTGCTGGGGTTGTGTTTCAGGGTTTAGGGCAGTGCAGTGGTGTTCGGGCAAAGTAGGGGGTCGTGCTGGGGCTGGTGTTTCAGGGTTTAGGGCAGTGCAGTGGTGTTCGGGCAATGTAGGGGGTCGTGCTGGGGCTGGTGTTTCAGGGTTTTGGGCAGAGCAGTGGTGTTCGGGCAGTGTAGGGGGTCGTGCTGGGGGTTGTGTTTCAGGGTTTAGGGCAGTGCAGTGGTGTTCGGGCAAAGTAGGGGGTTTTGCTGGGGCTGGTGTTTCAGGGTTTAAGGCAGTGCAGTGGTGTTCGGGCAGTGTAGGGGTCGTGCTGGGGCTGGTGTTTCAGGGTTTTGGGCAGAGCAGTGGTGTTCGGGCAGTGTAGGAGGTCGTGCTGGGGGTGGTGTTTCAGGGTTTAGGGCAATGCAGTGGTGTTTGGGCAGTGTAGGGGTCTTGCTGGGGGTGGTGTTTCAGGGTTTTGGGCAGTGGTGTTCGGGCAGTGTAGGGGGTCTTGCTGGGGGTGATGTTTCAGGGTGTAGGGCAGTGCAGTGGTGTTCGGGCAGTGTAGGGGGTCTTTCTGGGGGTAGTGTTTCAGGGTTTAGGGCAGTGCAGTGGTGTTCGGGCATTGTAGGGGGTCGTGCTGGGGGTGGTGTTTCAGGGTTTAGGGCAGTGCAGTGGTGTTCGGGCAGTGTAGGGGTCGTGCAGGCGGTGGTGTTTCAGGGTTTAGGGCAATGCAGTGGTGTTCGGGCAGTGTAGGGGGTCATGCTGGGGCTGGTGTTTCAGGGTTTAGGGCAGTGCAGTGGTGTTCGGGCAGTGTAGGGGGTCGTGCTGGGGCTGGTGTTTCAGGGTTTAGGGCAGTGCAGTGGTGTTTGGGCATTGTAGGGGGTCGTGCTGGGGTAGTGTTTTAGGGTTTAGGGCAGTGCAGTGGTCTTCGTGCAGTGTAGGGGGTCGTGCTGGGGTAGTGTTTTAGGGTAGTGCAGTGGTGTTTGTGTAGTGAGCAGCGCATGCGCTGCGTCGCTAGGCGAGACCTAAAAAGCATTGCACCAAGATGGCTGCCAACACTTCCTGGATTGGCAGCCAATTAGAGCCAAGCTTGTGCTTGTGTAGTTAGGTCCCGCCCATATATATAAAGATTTTTTTCCTTTAATATCTCGAAAACTACTGAACGGATTTACACCATTTAAAAAAAAGGGCGCTTTCTGAACCAAGCACCACCTTTTTGCCAAATTTGGTGTAATTCCGTTTAGCAGTTTTGGCTGTAACCGTGTCTAAATTTTCCTATGGGAAATAACATGGGGAAAACGCGTTTTGGGACCCCCCTTTTTTCTCAGCCCCTGCTTGACGAATCACCCCAAAACTTTCAGGATAGGAGCTGACCGGAGCGCCCCACTAGTTTTGAAAATTTCGCGAAGATTCGTCATTGATTTTTTGACCTCTATTTTTTTAATTTCTCAGGAACTGCTGAACGGATTTACACCATTTAAAAAAAAGGGCGCTTTCTGAACCAAGGGGTACCTTTTTGCCAAATTTGGTGTAATTCCGTTCAGCAGTTTGTGCTGTAGCCGTGTCTAAAGTTTCCTATGGGAAATAACATGGGGAAAACGCGTTTTGGGACCCCCCTTTTTTCTCGGCCCCTGCTTGACGAATCACCCCAAAACTTTCAGGATAGGAGCTTACCGGAGCGCTCCACTAGTTTTGAAAATTTCGCGAAGATTCGTCATCCGGCGCCAAAGTTATTGGGGAAAGAAAAAACGCTTTTCCTATGGAAACTAGGTCCTAACTATAACTATCTACTGGCGACCGCCAGTAGATAATATATATATATATATATATATATATATATATATATATATATATATATATATATATATATATGTAGATATATATATACATTCAGTTTCCCAGCGTATTCCACCAAGAAAACCGAGCCCAGATCCGTAAGCGTGGTTAATAGATTATTTATTAGTTAAATGGCAAAATCGCCCGACGCGTTTCGGAGCAGCCGCTCCTTTCTCACGGGTCATTAACAGTAAGGATAAGTCTGCAACAGGTGACACTTCCCAATCTGACAATAGTTCAGCATGTGGCAGCGAATCAGAGTCGGAGATGAGAAACCCGGGAGTAACCAACAAAAACCTAGACCATCACCGGGGAGGAGATTAATTTTTATGCGACGAAAGGAGGCAGACACTCCGCCCCAGACCAGAAAGAATGAACAACGAAGCCGGATTAATTACAAACGGAGGCAGAGGAGCAAGGCAAGCAAACGGCGCACAAAATTACTACAAAAACGGGGAAGGGGGCAGTGGCAACAAAAGAAACAGAATTGATTGGCAATACAAACAAAACAATAGTCAACTTGTCCCAGGTGATACTAACAGAAAAAGAGAAAAATATTTTATGCCTGGGACTGTCATATGCACCAGGTATTAACTCCGATTATGCCTCAACAAGACTTGATATATACAAATCAATAAGGAAATTGAAACTGAGGAAGTTCCATCTACAAAGCAAGTCTCAAATAAAGCCGGTAGAACTTGGCCATACTACAAACCTGACACAGTCAGATGTCCCCATACTCAAGGAGCTGGCAGAGTTATGGGAATCAGAGGGAGCAGACTATGTACAGTCTACAGGTCAAAGTGATAATGTGGGAAGACGAGATGGCTAATAGTGGCATAACAGGAGTGAAGATCTCTACACCATTCAAACCCACATCTACCTTCAATCCCATCACACCCCGTGACTGCATAGATATTTTTCATGATTCGGTCATAGCGCAAATCAAGAAACTGAATAAAGCCACTCAAGCGAAGCATTTTAATTACAATAAGCAGAACCAACAATATGAGGCTCTAATAAGAAAATTACGCAACAACAAGAACATAGTAATACGAGCAAGTGACAAGGGGGGCAACATTGTACTGTGGCCGTTAGAGGATTATAAGAAAAAGGCATTTTCACAGCTAAATGACAGGGAGTGCTACACTCGAGGTACAGCACAGACCATTAAGGAGGCCAACAAAGTTACAACAGTAAATTGTCAGAGTGGAAACACAAAGGCTTGATCTCGTCTGATGAATTTAAATTTTTATAAAAAGATAACCCGGTTATTCCATCAATATATTTCATCCCTAAGGTACATAAGGACCCTAAAAAGCCACCAGGTAGGCCTATCATATCGGCAAGGGAGGGGCCATTGGAGAACACTTCAAAGTACATTGACTTTTTCTTACAGGATTATGTCAAGTCACTCCCTTCATATGTACGACATACTGGTGACTTTTTGATGAAGATCAAAGATGTGATATGGCAAGAAGACATGTGGATGCTGGCATTAGATGTAACGTCACTGTACACCAACATCAGACACAAAGATGCTATAAGAGCTATAGCACATTTTCTCGCTAAAAGACCCCCGGAAGACAAAGAACATAATGAAATGCTATTAGAGATGTTGGAATTTTGCTTGTGTAACAATAATTTCATGTTTTATAATCTCATTTATCATCAAATCAGGGGAGTGGCTATGGGGTCCAGCTTCTCTCCCAGTTATGCCTGTCTGCATATGGGCTACTGGGAGGAGTTGGTCCTCAGGGACACGTACAAGCAGATATTTGAAAATAATGTCGTGATATGGCTGCGCTATATTGATGATTTATTTATCCTTTGGAAAGGCGATCAGCATCTTGCACACGATTTTGTGAACTTGTTGAATGTAAATGAACTCAACCTGCATTTTACTGTTACCATGAGTCAGACGTCTGTCACCTTCTTAGATACAGAGGTGTACATCATGGGGAAGAATATTGAAACTAGACTTTATATGAAACCTACATCAGGGAATTCTACATTACATGCAAGTAGCGCACACCCCAAGCATCTTTTGAATAGTATTCCATATGGGGAGATGCTGCGCCTTAAACGGATTTGCAGTAACCAACAGGACCTGAGGGAGGCACAGGCAAACAGTAAGAAAAGGTTTCTTGAGAGAGGGTACACGGAGGAAGTGATTAACAGGGCAATGGTTAAGTCCAATATGCTTGAGAGGGAGGACCTCTTGAAAAATAAAAAAGAACTGCAGGTGGTGACCGGGCAGACGGCACCACACGTGAAGCAGAAATCTAACCAAGTTAGGTTCATTATGAGGTACAGTCGACAACAGAATAGCCTCGAAAAAATCATTAATAGGAGCTGGCCTCTGGTTCTGAATGACCCTGTGATAGGACCAATTTTACCACGGAGGGTGTCTGTCACTTATAGCAGGGCACCTTCCATGCATGATTCTTTGATTAATACAAATCCAGACATCATTGAAAATACTAGGTGGCTTTTAAACAATAAGGGGTTTTTTAAATGTTAAACCTGTAAGGCCTGCCAACATGGTGTCAACACCAGGACATACAAAACACCATTTGGTGACAGGGAGAATAAGATCCAGAAGCTCCTCACATGCAAGACAGAGTATGCGGTGTACGTACTTGAGTGCCTTTGTGGCCTCCAGTACGTGGAAGCACCAAATTGCCTGTCCACAAGCGCATTTTGCAGCATCTCCGGGCCATTACCAATCAGGATAACACGTACCCTGTAGCTAGACATTTCAGGGAGGTGCACCAGAGTAGAAACAATGATCTCAGGTACTTTGTGATAGATGCTATACCACCCAATAGGAGAGGGGGAGATCGTGAATCCAAACTGAGAAGACTGGAAACTAGATATATTATCCAACTTGACACAAAGAACCCTGTGGGGCTGAATGCGACGGAAGATTTGCACACATGTTTAGGATAGGGAATAAGGATAGCACACAGGCATAAAGCAATATTTACAAGTAATGAAACACACAACCAGAATTCCTTGCCAGGTTTCCCCCTGTTCCTTGAAAATCTAATAATTTACTCTGGGAAGTATTATTCCACAATATATATAAATTATTTTTTAACATACACTATAGATTTGTTTTTTAATACAATATTTTATTGGATTTTATTGTATAATGTAATTCAATATAACATGTATTTAAGTATATATTTATTTATTTATATATTTATATTGTTGAATTAGTATGTTAATTGATTGATGATTTATATATCCTTACCGTTAGGTAAATGTTGGAATAGGTGACATCTTACACCAACATAGATGAATGATAAATACACAGGGTAGACACGATTACGATGATTTTACAAGGGATAGGTGCAATATAAGCTAGCAAATCCTCGATGGTGCATTCCTCAACATACTTATGTGATATTGGCAATCTTATAATTCTGTTCAATTAGTTTATTGCATATAAGCAGTAAACGCGTAATGCGCAACAAATGAATGATATGACATTATACTAGACATCATAAATCTATTTTTAACTGTTTTACACATACAATGGGGATCGTACATACATACACTTTGCACTTGGCGCTTTCAACACAGTTTTAGACATGGTTTTAGACAACATGATTGCATTAACAAGCGGTGGATTCATTCACGCTATTCTGGTATCAATAGGTAATACGCTATTTTGGTATCAATAGGTAATACACTTAAGCGCGATTAGAGCAGACCCATTTAAGGGGATATATAGTTCACATCAGAAGCGCATGCACATAGGGCATGAACAAAACCAAGGGGTAATAGAGGTATTTTACCTATAAAAAAGTTTTAGTGTTGTAATTTTTAAATATAATATTTGGTATTTTACCATTTATGAATTTTTTATTAACAATGTTAATTTATCAACTGCGGTTTTAGCCTCTAAAGTAGTCAATTTTTGAGTCAATTTTAGGGTGTATTTTGCATGTGACACTGTTTTTTACTGCAGCTAAGGTTGTAATTTTACCATGTCTACTACGGCACTTTGCACGTGATGATAATTTATGAGCACCTGTCACTTTAAAAGAGCTTGCATACCAGTAGTAAGATGTCATGTGATCAAGGCTCGGACGAGCCGAAACGTTATGGCGGCATCGCAAGAAATAAATCAAATTTAATGCACTGGAAACTTGGTCCGTGTCCGTGTTGTGGCAGGATTGCTACGAGGGAAACGCGGAGTGTGGTGATATATATATATATATATATACATTCAGTTTCCCAGCGTATTCCACCAAGAAAAACCGAGCCCAGATCCGTAAGCGTGGTTAATAGATTATTTATTAGTTAAATGGCAAAATTGCCCGACGCGTTTCGGAGCAGCCGCTCCTTTCTCACGGGTCATTAACTGTTTGTAAATCATAGTACATATAGTGCTCACGTCACATAACAAACATAGAAAGAGGACTACTACACCACATCAAGAATAAAGCAAAATAGCGGCCATTTTGGAGTGGTGACTTATTCTCCATACACTTATACATAGAATATTATTTACATGATTAAACTCATGAATAGTAAACATTGCAGATTATAATGTCATATAAATCTTTTGGTACAAAATAACTGAACCAATCCTTTAGACAATATAAAATAATGCAGTGATATATGTATTTTCCATCATTGCATTTGAGATAACGCCCCAGTGGGCTTACATCTTCTGCACAAATTTTCATTTTACTTAAAATATTAGTGTAACAGATATTACTTGTCCATACTTCATATGAGTGATGCATCATTCACAATTCTGCCCCAGTGGGCTTTTTACAATTCATCACAGATATCTTAAGCTCTTTTGCATTCATCTTCATCTTATGATGATGGTGTCTCCGTCTCCTACAATATAAAATACGAACATGTGATCAATGATCACCTGTTAGCAATTAAAATACAAACTTCATCAGGGATACACGATTCATTTCAACAGCATATTCTTATTCAATCATTATATTCTTATTCCATCACAGTTTTACCCTCATCCTAAGTGGACAGACAATTCCTCATCTTTGTTCAGTCCTAGAGGATGCTTAGTTTCATATTTAATAATCATCCTCGATTCTAATTGTCTGAGTTCTTTCAATCTATTCCCTCCTCTTTCTGAGATTGGAATTCTATCCAATGCACAGTATCGTAGCAAACTGACATTTTTGTCATGGGCATCCTTAAAGTGCCTTGCTATTGAATACTGTTTGTCTTCATTAACAATAGCCCTCCTGTGTTCCAGGATACGTTTTTTTACTTGGTGAATGGTACTCCCAATGTAAATCAATGGGCAAGGGCAGATAAGTGCATATACACAATAATCTGATTTACATAACAAATGCCTGTTAATGACAAACGGTTTTTGATTTTTAAATAACTGAATTTGCTTTACATTAACACTGTTTTTGCAAGCTTTGCATGATCTGCAAGTAAAAAATCCCTTTATCCGCTGACCATCCGCAGCAGTTTGCACAGCACTGCTGCATAGCATATCACTCAAAGCTGTGCATTTCCTGAACGTGATTTTAGGATTGTCCCCCACATATTTTCTTAAGGTCTTATCTGTGCATAGGACATTCCAAAGTTTCTTAAGACATCGTCTGATTTCCCACGATTGATTATTATATGTTGTTATAAATCTTATGGGTTCCTCAATGTTGGCATCTCTAGTCTTATCTTTCAGTAAATCCATTCTATTCACTGGGTGGATTTTTTCACAAGCGTTATTTATTATCTTGCTAGAGTATCCTCTTTCTTTAAAGCGAGTTATCATAATTTCCATCTCTTCCTTAAACTCAATATCTGAACTACAATTCCTTCTTGCTCTTAATAGCTCATCTTCAGTTCATCTTTAACCCCTTTCTCGAATATCTCAATAGCATCACAGTGTATTTGAGGTATGAATATAGATTTTGGTTTAAAACCGCTTCCACTACTGCGGTCCAAAATCAAATGTTCATCGGCAGTGATATCTTGTGGGTTTCCACTCCAACCATTACCACCCCCCAATTCATGCATAGTTTGCAAAATTTCCAAATCAGCAATTGTTAAATTGGAATTTACATCCCGTACTTTTCTTATGTTCATACCATTTCTTAAGTTTCAACTTCCTTGTAAAGTGGAACAAGTCTATCCTGCCTTCTGTGTAATCAAACCTTTTAGTTGGGCAGAAAGTTAAACCTAATGATAACACATTGATCTGGTTAGTGGAAAGTGTAATTTCAGATAAATTTACCACAGTGAATTGGTCCTTTATTTGGTGGCTGATTTTCCTCGCGTTGTCATCCCTACGAAGACATCCAATTTCCCTTGTCTTTTTGCGCCTTGCCTTTTTCCTCCTCTGGCGCCTCGACCACGACCTTTGCTCTCTTGGGGTCCTGGACTTCCCAGTCCTTGACGTGCTATAGCCATCAGGTCGAACTCCTTTAAAATTTTGGATTTTACTCCAGTTTGATCTTCTTGTCCCATCTCTATATTTGATGTTACCTCATTAGTTGTTTCTTCATGAGGGATACTGATTATTTCACTAGTAGGTTCCATTACATCCACAGTTTCAGCTTGCTTCGGTGCTGCAGTGTTTTCCACTTTCTTTTGGCTAGTTTCCCTTAGGTGATCAAACCTCCTTCCGAACATAAAGATTTGTCCGAGTTCATAATCTTGTCGATCCCTATGGAACTTCCGTTGTTTTTTCTGCTTGATCTCATCTTCTGCTTTCTCCAATCTGAGATTTAACTTTTTCATTTTCACTTCAAATTCACTCTCTGAATATTTTTCTTTTAGCAGAGACGACAGCTTTTCAATTTCAATTGCCAATCTTTGAGTTTCTTTAGTTGCATATTTAATTAACAACCGTAGCATCACCGTGGAGCACGTGTGGTTATTAAGGGCCCATTCCTCTATGAGCTTGGGATCAGGGTCATTAAAGGTTGGCGTTATGAATATTCTTAAGCCTCTCGGGACCATTTCGACATCTACATACTTTTGAAGGGCTGTTGCCTCCCACCATTTCACTTGTTCCAGCTTTGCCGCCTTCCACAGCTTATCCCAGAGAACTTTCTTGCTTTGGGACTCATTTTCGATATTATCACTCGGTTTGTCCCTTACTGCTGCATCAATAGATTTGGGAATAAATAACAGCTCTGCTGCTTGTCTCCGTGTAGCTTCCCTGTTTGCCGATAACATTGTTAGAGTGCACCGAAGTTAAAGGATCCAAAAACTTCCTTCGCTAGTAGCCACTAGCGGTAACCACGCCTTCCTTGGCTGTAGCTTCACCGTCAGCCACGCCGGTTCCACCAGCACACCGCTTCCCGAGTCCTTTCAATTCCGACCGGGTCTTCAATGTCTCCCGAAGGTAGCGGTTGAATGTTGCGAGTCCTCCGACCGCTCAAACCTCCACAGCACCGTTGGGTACTAATTGATTTCCGAACACTGTCACAATTATATGTGTTGGGTCGCGGTTGCAGGCAAAGCACTTAAAATGTTCCAAACAAATAGTCGCGATCTCTCTGCCTCTTTGAATGTCGGCGGGCTCCGGTGAGGTAGCGAACCTCGTACATACATTCAGTTTCCCAGCGTATTCCACCAAGAAAAACCGAGCCCAGATCCGTAAGCGTGGTTAATAGATTATTTACTAGTTAAATGGCAAAATCGCCCGACGCGTTTCGGAGCAGCCGCTCCTTTCTTACGGGTCATTAACTGTTTGTAAATCATAGTACATATAGTGCTCACGTCACATAACAAACATAGAAATAGGACTACTACACCACATCAAGAATAAAGCAAAATAGTGGCCATTTTGGAGTGGTGACTTATTCTCCATACACTTATACATAGAATATTATTTACATGATTAAACTCATGAATAGTAAACATTGCAGATTATAATGTCATATAAATCTTTTGGTACAAAATAACTGAACCAATCCTTTAGACAATATAAAATAATGCAGTGATATATGTATTTTCCATCATTGCATTTGAGATAACGCCCCAGTGGGCTTACATCTTCTGCACAAATTTTCATTTTACTTAAAATATTAGTGTAACAGATATTACTTGTCCATACTCCATATGAGTGATGCATCATTCACAATTCTGCCCAAGTGGGCTTTTTACAATTCATCACAGATATCTTAAGCTCTTTTGCATTCATCTTCATCTTATGATGATGGTGTCTCCGTCTCCTACAATATAAAATACGAATATGTGATCAATGATCAATATATCGAAACAGGATAACTTCACCAGGAAGGAATCTGAGGGACACAGCGGGGGTTTCAGGAGGTAGCTTTATTGCCTGGCATGACGCGTTTCAGTGAGTATACCTTTTTCAAATGCCTTAACACTAGGCTGTAGCTCCCAAAGCAGATTTAAAATGGTTACTTGATCCCCATTGGTGGCAGGTCAGCAGGGCCGTTTTATGTGTGACAATTGGCTACAGCTCACATCGGTGAACTGCAACACCCAGCATGCACCATGTCGGCTTGCTCGGCACAATGTCCTCAAACGGTCCAAAAAATGCTTCAATAAGCGCTGAAGATTATAACTTGCAAAATCTGGGTTGGTGCGCATGTAGATGCAAGTCGAGTGTTTGACAATATTTCTCCTCCTTGGCCCCCAGACGCCCAGCCACATCAATCCAAGTTCTGCTGAACCGGAGACAGGAGTATAGTGCCTTCCATCTCTCCGTGTAATCACGGACCGCATTTCCGCAGCAGTCCAATGCAATCCTTGGATGTGGCGGTCTCGGAGAAACCAATCCCTTGGTACACCTTCGATTTTGCCCATGTGTCTCCGGACTCTTGGTGGACGGGTCACCTCTTAGCGCACCAGGGGCTAGTGCGCAACTATATCAAAACAGGATAACTTCACCAGGAAGGAATCTGAGGGACACAGCGGGGGTTTCAGGAGGTATCTTTATTGCCTGGCATGACGCGTTTCAGTGAGTATACCCTTTTCAAATGCCTTAACACTAGGCTGTAGCTCCCAAAGCAGATTTAAAATGGTTACTTGATCCCCATTGGTGGCAGGTCAGCAGGGCCATTTTATGTGTGACGATTGGCTACAGCTCACATCGGTGAACTGCAACACCCAGCATGCACCATGTCGGCTTGCTCGGTACAATGTCCTCAAACGGTCCAAAAAATGCTTCAATAAGCGCTGAAGATTATAACTTGCAAAATCTGGGTTGGTGCGCATGTAGATGCAAGTCGAGTGTTTGGCAATATTTCTCCTCCTTGGCCCCCAGACGCCCAGCCACATCAATCCAAGTTCTGCTGAACCGGAGACAGGAGTACAGTGCCTTCCATCTCTCCGTGTAATCACAGACCGCATTTCCGCAGCAGTCCAATGCAATCCTTGGATGTGGCGGTCTCGGAGCAACCAATCCCTTGGTACACCTTCGATTTTGCCCATGTGTCTCCGGACTCTTGGTGGACGGGTCACCTCTTAGCGCACCAAAGGCTAGTGCGCAACTATATCGAAACAGGATAACTTCACCAGGAAGGAATCTGAGGGACACAGCGGGGGTTTCGGGAGGTAGCTTTATTGCCTGGCATGACGCGTTTCGGTGAGTATACCTTTTTCAAATGCCTTAACACTAGGCTGTAGCTCCCAAAGCAGATTTAAAATGGTTACTTGATCCCCATTGGTGGCAGGTCAACAGGGCCGTTTTATGTGTGACGATTGGCTACAGCTCACATCGGTGAACTGCAACACCCAGCATGCACCATGTTGGCTTGCTCAGCACAATGTCCTCAAACGGTCCAAAAAATGCTTCAATAAGCGCTGAAGATTATAACTTGCAAAATCTGGGTTGGTGTGCATGTAGATGCAAGTCGAGTGTTTGGCAATATTTCTCCTCCTTGGCCCCCAGAGGCCCAGCCACATCAATCCAAGTTCTGCTGAACCGGAGACAGGAGTATAGTGCCTTCCATCTCTCCGTGTAATCACGGACCGCATTTCCGCAGCAGTCCAATGCAATGCTTGGATGTGGCGGTCTTGGAGCAACCAATCCCTTGGTACACCTTCGATTTTGCTCATGTGTCTCCGGACTCTTGGTGGACGGGTCACCTCTTAGCACACCAGGGGCTAGTGCGCAACTATATCGAAACAGGATAACTTCACCAGGAAGGAATCTGAGGGACACAGCGGGGGTTTCAGGAGGTAGCTTTATTGCCTGAAATGACGCGTTTCGGTGAGTGTACCTTTTTCAAATGCCTTAACACTAGGCTGTAGCTCCCAAAGCAGATTTAAAATGGTTACTTGATCCCCATTGGTGGCAGGTCAGCAGGGCCGTTTTATGTGTGACGATTGGCTACAGCTCACATCGGTGAACTGCAACACCCAGCATGCACCATGTCGGCTTGCTCGGCACAATGTCCTCAAACGGTCCAAAAAATGCTTCAATAAGCGCTGAAGATTATAACTGGCAAAATCTGGGTTGGTGCGCATGTAGATGCAAGTCGAGTGTTTGGCAATATTTCTCCTCCTTGGCCCCCAGACGCCCAGCCACATCAATCCAAGTTCTGCTGAACCGGAGACAGGAGTATAGTGCCTTCCATCTCTCCGTGTAATCACGGACCGCATTTCCGCAGCAGTCCAATGCAATCCTTGGATGTGGCGGTCTCGGAGCAACCAATCCCTTGGTACACCTTCGATTTTGCCCATGTGTCTCCGGACTCTTGGTGGACGGGTCACCTCTTAGCGCACCAGGGGCTAGTTCGCAATTATATCGAAACAGGATAACTTCACCAGGAAGGAATCTGAGGGACACAGCGGGGGTTTCAGGAGGTAGCTTTATTGCCTGGCATGACGCGTTTCGGTGAGTATACCTTTTTCAAATGCCTTAACACTAGGCTGTAGCTCCCAAAGCAGATTTAAAATAGTTACTTGATCCCCATTGGTGGCAGGTCAGCAGGGCTGTTTTATGTGTGACGATTGGCCACAGCTCACATCGGTGAACTGCAACACCTAGCATGCACCATGTCGGCTTGCTCGGCACAATGTCCTCAAACGGTCAAAAAAATGCTTCAATAAGCGCTGAAGATTATAACTTGCAAAATCTGGGTTGGTTCGCATGTAATATATATATTACCTGCTGGCAGTTGCCAGTGTGTAGTTATAGTTAGGACCTAGTTTCCACAGGAAAAGCATTTTTTGACTTGCCTATAACTTTGCCATCGTTCGACCAATCTTCGTGAAATTTTCCCAAAATAAGTGTCAAAGTAGGTTTTGCGTGTCATGGAAAGTTTGGGGGTGATCTGTGCAGTGTGGACCGAGAAATAGGGACGCGAAATAAGGTTGCATTTGTAGTTGTCATACCTACAGCCCGAACCGCTGGACGGAATGACACCAAATTTGGCAGAAAGGTAGATGTTGTTATGCAGCTTATGCTTTTTTTCTTTGGTGCAAATCTGTTCAGTAGTTTTTGAGAAATTAAAGCAGAACAATATAGTGGTGTCTCTGATCGCGGATATTTTGCAGCACTTTCATGATGGTAAATCGCAAATGCGTGCGCCAATTGGGATGCTGTGATTGGCTGGATGCAACATGAACAGAAAGTTGCAGCTGCCATTTTATCGATCAGGAACAGTTCCTGGGGCGAAAATGTCTGTGAAAGCTGACATAATGGGTCAAGGTGGAGGTACTCTGACCCTATTTTTGAGAAATCGGGTTGTTAGTGACACAAATTATGTGTCATTTGAGATGTCATCAGTGATGTCATCCGTGATGTCACTGACCATGTCATGAGTGATGTAATATGTGAGATCATAAGCAGTGCATTGCAGGGGTGTGAGTTATAGTTAGCTCACTAATTATAACAGCTGAATTTCACTGGTTTTGCATGAGTGAAATGTCAGCCTAACTATAATGCCCCTGTAACCTTTGGCTTTTTCAGTGAATTTTTAAGGTTTTTTAAATGCTAATTCCTAACTATGATGTCCCTGTGACCTTTGGTTTATTCCGTGAATTTCTATGGTTTTCTAAGTAGCAATGCAATCACAGAGTGGTGGAGAAAGGTGGCTGGGCCTCAGACCAGCTCTCAGGAATCCCGCTGTGTAGAACTTATAGGCGGTACCAGGAGGGCTTCTTGGCACCCAAGGTCCCTCAGGTAACTATAACTGCTAAATTGTCGAATTTCTCTGGTGTTGTACGAGTGAAATGTCTGCCTAACTATAACATCCCTGTAACCTTTAGTTTTTTCAGTGAAAAAAAAAATATATATATATTAGGTTATGCACTGAGAAAAACAAACTCTATGCATCTTAAGTGTCCATGCAAAATTCTTTTATTATCGTCCGTCCTTGTTCAGACACGAAACAAGTTGTCTTCAGCTTTGGTAGAAGTAACATTTGAAGTACATCATATGCTTGATCACAAAATTCCCTTTCAGTAACTGACTTGTATTCGTAGCGATGGGAGGCTATAGCCGTTTTTCCTGATATTGGAAGTCTCTTTTATACAGTGCATATTTCCAGGATGAATCTGGGATCCCTTTATCAAGAGTTGAGAAGACTATTAGTATGAAGGAACTGAAATTCTGACGCCCTGAAGAAGAGAATTAATTTCGCGAAACACGTGTTGGCTTGGCTGTTCTGTACCACCACTATGTGAAGAGAATTTTGTGATCAAGCATATGATGTACTTCAAATGTTACTTCTACCAAAGTTGAAGACAACTTGTTTCATGTCTGTTGTTGATATATATATATATATATATATATATATTTTATAGCACAGCATGCAATTTGCTAATCAGACTCAGCTGCCGTGAACAGGACCGCAATGGTTGAAACGCGTTGGTAGCGTTTGGTGAAGTTGCTGATGCCTAATAAATCGATGTGATTGCAAAGGCCCCGGGAGTGCAGCGTGACGATTTTCCGTGGCTTATATATATGATCAAGGCCGCAGGTCGGCGGCCGAAACGCGTAATGTGGACCATCTTCGGCATGAAATAAACTTCTGATGACATCTGCTGCTGTGGTTTGTGCCCGTGTGTTCCTTGCTGGGTGCCGACACTACGGGACTTTGGTGCTGATATATATATATATATATATATATATAATTTTTTTTATATATATATATATATATATATATATATATATATATATATATATATATATATATATATATATATATATATATATATATATATATATATGTAGACCTGGCATCTTTTGGTCTTTTTGCTTCCTGACCTCCCAGTTTTGACTCTGTTTTTGCTGGTTTAGTGTTGTCTCTGCCCACTTTCTCACTGCTGTTCAGTGGTAAAGTGCAAGTGCTCCTATTGTAAATTGGATTATGGATTGGTGTTTCCATGATTGGCATATTTGATTTACTGGTAAGTCCCTAGTAAAGTGAACTGAGAGTGCCAGGGCCTGTAAATCAAATGCTGCTAGTGGGCCTGCAGCACTGATTGTGCCACCCACATGAGCTGCCGTTCAAAGGCATCTCAGACCTGCCACTGCAGTGTCTGCACACAGTTTTACTGCCATGTCGACTTGGCAAGTGCACCCACTTGCCAAGCACTAACCTTCCCTTTTATTACATGTGAGTCACCCCTACTGTAGGCCCAAGGTACCCCTATGGGCAGGTTGCAGTGTATGTGAAAGGTAGGACATGTTCTGGTATGTGTGACATGTCCGGATAGTGAACTACAATGTAATTCGTTTTTCACTATTGAAAGGCTTTCTGTCCCAATGGATAGAATGGGGAATACTTTGTAAACATTTTACAAGTATATCTTCCCATTGGGACAAGATGGAGAAATTAAGTTTAGTGTGTCTGAACTCAGAATGTCAAAATGCATCTTTTAGTAAATATGATTTTTATGTTCTGTGGTGTGTCCTGCCTTTTCTGGATGAGTCAGAGCTGGACTGAATAGACCTGTGCCGCATTTACATTAGTGGGAGGAGATTTTCCTTGCACCTGAATGGGTCTGGTCTGCCAATGCTGTCTCCACCTCCTACCTGGAAGCTGGGGCAGAGAGGACCAAACTGGTTTGGACTGAGTACAGAGACTCTCTGCCCAAGAGAATAAAGAGAAACTGAGTATAAATATCGGGGCCCAGACTTTAGAACTTTAGAACTCGGATCAAGGAACCTGCCAAGAAGAAGAGCTGGAAGAACTGCCAGGAGGTGTACTGCCCCTTTGCTGTGTTGTTGCTTTGCTGGGTAGGCCTGCAGTTGCTGCTTTTGCCTTGGGCAGTGAAAGGACTGGACTGAACTTTCTTCACTTGTCGCTGAGTATCTCCAAGGGCTTGAAATAGAGTTTGCCTCCTGTTCACGAAGTCTCAGGGACAGCAAAGACTTCACTTACCTCTGGGCACAGCCTCTGGAACCGTGGGTTTCAGTTGCCACAGAGGGTGAAAGCAGCCAAAACAGTCACTGACAACGCTGCTGGCTCTGTGTCCTGCAGGCACCACAGAGGGCACCGTCACACTTCGCACCGCAACCCTGGTCTCACCGACGATGACGGCCGCTGGTGCCACCGAGCCGCAGCTTGCAATGCAACCTGTGGGAACCGCAATCCGCACTGCCTCACTTCATTCCGCCGCCCTGGCCTCACCGACAACATCACTGCCTGCTGACTTTGACACCCGTGATTGCACCGTGGATTGGGGGTACCGCTCGTAAGACACACGACGCACCGCCCCATACCACACCACAGTCTGGGCCGACCGACGCCAGCTCCAATCAACTGGCACTGTCGCTTGCACCGTGACCGCTATGCTCCGCAACGCAACCGCGACGGTTGCCATGACCATCCCTTACCGACGCGGTTGGCCCGAGCCAAAGAGGTATTGTTTACGAGTCTGCTGACACTAACGCCGGTCTGCACCGACGCAGCCGGCCAGAACTGTTGGACTCTGTTGTTTTCAGCACTGTGGTAGCCCCGGTCAGAGCTACCGGCTTCAAGGAACTGCATGTTAGAGTTATTCTTGCAAAGTGCATATTTTGGATTACTGAATGATGGCTTTTTATCGTTTTGGTCTTGTTTGCATAGATAAATATTGATTATTTTTCTAAAACTGGTTTGGTGTCCTTTTGTAGTGTTTTAACTGTATTACTGTTGGTTATGTGCAAATACTTTACACACTGCCTCTGAGATATGCCTGACTGCTTGTAACAAGCTACCAAGGGGGGTGAGCAGGGGTTATTTCAGTAGAGTATCCCCCTTATCCTGACTAGAAGGAAGGAAGGGTCCCTATTTCGACAAAAGTGCAAACCATTGCCAACTAAAGACCCCTATTTCTAACATATATATATATGTATATTCCACGCAGAAAAAGGCTAAAGCTTAGTTATAGTTAGTAAAACTTTATTTATTCATTCTATCCAAACCAAACTGCACAAACATTAGAAATTCTAAAGTTATAGTTATACCTCAAATCTATAATTCACACAACGCCTTCAAATTGTTATAACTCGTGCACCTCCATATACAGTGTAGGGAACTCAGTAGCAACACTACAGTAACTGTAATTCTTGCATTTTGCATGCATTGCTTATTTCCTTTCATATTACATCACTTTTACCATCTGAAATCATAGCATTCACCACAACACGTATGACATTGCAAATCACATCATTTGTGAGAACACAGTGCATGGTAAACTGGCGAGTTATAGTTAATGTAAAGTGGCTACTGAGTTCACTACACTTTGTATGGAGGTGCGCGAGTTATAGTGGGGCATATTATCAACGGCCAGCGATAATTATCGCTGGCCGTGCTTAGCGTTAATAGTCCTATCGCAGGCTATCTCTGGAAATTATCGTCCTGGTAGCGCGTTATTAACAACGCGTTGCTCCAGGGCGATAAAAATTCCAGAGATAGCGAGGTTATCGCCGTTTTGCAGGGAACATCGCTGGTTTTCCAGCGATGTTCCCTGCAAACGGCGATAATCCTTGCTGATACGACCCTGTGGTCGTATCAGCAGAATCCACCCCTATGTTAGGGATGGCTAAGTCAGGATTTCAGCAGACGTTAGATTTTGGCGAAAACGGCAGTTTTCGCCAAAATCTAACCTCTGCTAAAATCATGTGGGCTGCCTTGTAAATATCGCGATGTGAACATCAGCGATATTTGCAACGTAGTCCATCCGGGTACGCCAGTAACGCTTCACTTTGCATCTCATTAGAGATGCAAAGATGGGCGTTGGAGAAGAGGCGATAATGCAAGCTTTCACGCGATAGCGTGACCTTGCTGATTAGGCGATAAAATTATCGCCGCTTTTCGTCCAAAAACGGACGCAAAAGCGGCGATAATTGTTTATCGCCTCGTTGATAATATGCCCCAGTATTTTGAAGGTGGTGCTTGAATTGCAATTTAAAGGTATCACTATAACTTTAGAATTTTCTAATACTTGGTTTGTATAATAAGAATAAATAAAGTTTTCCTAACTATATTGAAGCGTTAACCTTTGGTTTTTTCATTAAATAATTATTTTTTTTTATACAAAAATGTGTTTGAAATCATAGAGTTCAGTGTTGTTTAGTGTCATGCAGTAGAGTGAGAAAACCAGAAAAGACACCAGGATGGAGTGGGTACAGCTAGCCTTTTAGCTAGGATATATATTTTTATCATTTCTAGGAACAAACATGATTTACTCATAGTATTTCTATTCCATTCTATTATCCTCTCTCAGACTCACGGGAAGGCCTAAATGTGAGGCTTTGTAAGGGATGCATATCATTTTGAAGTAATAGCATTGAGTGGGAGCCAATAGGGGTTATGTGATCAGATTTGTTATCAACTTTAACAAGTCGGGCAGCAGCTGTTAAATGGCTATTAGAGGAGTTAGTTCTGATTTTGGAAGGCCTGGCATTATTGAATTTCCACTATCTCAGAAAACCAAAGCCTGAACAGTAGCTTTGGAATCTGCAGGAAGGCTGATCAGCCACTAAAATGGTGGCAGGACACCCCAAATAGAACATGGACGTACAAGGTTGGCAGAAGGCTCCATCTGAGTGCCAAGCAGTGGCGGCTCGCTGAGGGATTGTTGCGGGGCGGTGGGGCGGGGCGGGGGAGGGGCAGTGTGGGGGGGTAGTGGAATCCGACACATGACAGACAGGAGTAAGGTAAGTAATGAAATAAATAAAACAATTTACCTTGTGCACGCTGCATCGCCGAGTTGGTGATGCAGCGCGCGCAAGGTAAATTGTTTTATTTATTTCATTACTTACCTTACTCCTGTCCGTCGTATGTCGGACTCCACTACCCCCTCACCCTGCCCCTCCCCCGCCCTGCCACCTCGCAGCACTCCCTCAGCGAGCCGCCACTGGTGCCAAGCATAGTAGGATGGTGGAGGGAGCTACCAGTCTGAGTGGGTCGGGTGATGCATGGTTGTAGCAGTCAGTGAAAGAGAAATTTGAGTGAAATGTATGGTTCACTGTGGATTCACTACAACCATTTTTGAAATGGCATGTCATTTATTGAAAAACATTGAATCCAAGTGCAGTAAATGTAAACATGTCGACAAAGTAAACAGAATCAGCAATCTGATTCGCTACTGGAAAACAATGTCATGACATTTTGAAGAACAAAATAACGTGCTCGGTGCACTGTGGTGATAACACTGTGTAAAATCATAGGCGGTGCAAGATACTCTATTTACAATAAGGAGGCGCCGAAGGGCACTAATAACTCAGGGAAGGTCGCAGATAAAGTGCATGTTTTGAGTTGGCTTCTGAATTTTCACTTTTATCACACTCATCAGTCTTTGCCTGGTACATATGCTCGTTAATGCTAAAACATGCTACACGAATTTTATCATATGGACGTTTAATAAAAATGTAATATTTAAATGGGGCTTACACTCAAAGCTGTCTTTTGAATATTTCAGTTAACAATTTCCGTCACCAGCATTGTGCAACAAACGCCTGGTTCTTTAAAGCGGACATAAGAAAAGTGAAAAATAAATTATTTACAGGGCAGAAAGAAAAACAAAACACAAAATTGATCACCTAACGGGAAAACGCATCCTGTTGTGTATATTTTTGTACTTTCTACAATTCTCCTTGAACAAAGGATGCTTGGAGTGCCCAGCACATCCCCTGCCTCATCGGAGTCAAGGGATAACATTGCTGATCGATATTTTGCTGTGTAAAATCATAACATGAACATCAGCACTGCCCCTTTAAAATGGTCCCAAGACCACTATCCACTTAATAAAAAGCTCAAGGTGATGTAAAATAATTTGATTTTCTAAGCAAAACTAATTCACTTTCTCATTCATTTTTTTGTTCACCGCTCTCTTAAAGTTCAAAATGTCCAGGGCCCAATTCCCATAAATAAGTTTAAATTTCAGAATACGTGTAGTACACCTGTGTATGAAATTAATGTAGGCGCTTTGAGCTTATATAGGAAGCTTTCTTCTGACCCTACTGTGCTTGTGCACAGAAGTCACTAATAAACCCGTTCTCAGGTACTGCAAGTCAGGGAGTGGAAATGTACACCGCTGTGTTACATGAAAATTAGAAAAATGTGCACCGCAATGTTTACAATGTGTTTGGTACAAATAATGTCATCTTACCAGCTCATTCAAAAAAATGCCTTTTTAATGTGACACTGTTGTAAAAAGACGCTTTGTAGTCCATGTAGATGTTAAGTTGGTTTATTCAAGATAGATGTTATCATGAGAGTCCCACCAGGAGCAGCCTTCCTGCTGCTCAGCCCATCCACCAACTGACTCTCTTGATCACCAACATTCCACTGCCACCTCACACACCAACACCACAGTCACACTGGCTGAGCAGCAGGTATAACACATCTCCTTTCTTTACACAAAACAGAATGGCGCTCTAAGAAGGATGACATAAAAACTACTGCATGCAAAAGAATGACAATAGAACTATTGCATGCAAACCAATAGCATTAGAACAATTGCATGAACATAAACAATGTAGCAAAGAACTAATGCGAGTGCATGAATAAAACAGATGGAAACAATTCACGCACAACAAATATTAAAATGAAACAAGCAAAGAAAACACAGTTAACCCCTTGGCCGCGGCGGTAATTCCGCCACGGCGCTGGGGGGGTGGGGGGTGAGCGCGGCGCCGCCATGCTTGTGACGGAACCACGCCGTCATGAGCCACGGGCGGCATGTGCTCATGACGGCGTGGTTCCGTCACGGCCCCGCCCGCTCATTAATTCGCTCGCACAGGCGGGGAATTAATCGCGCGTGGGACGAGCGGCAGCCGCATGACGGAACCACGCCGTCATGAGCACACGGCGCCCGTGGCTCATGACGGCGTGGTTCTGTCATAAGCAGGGAACGGGTTAAAGGTAAAGAGAATACACTCACATCATCTCCCTTTCTAGCGAACCAAAAGACACCCCCACTACCACACCACAAAACCACAAACCAAACCCTAATACCAAAAACAGGCCGGCTGGCCAGGCAAACATGAGAGAAGTAAGTAAGGTACCAACCACAAGGTGCAGAAATAAAGCATCCAAACAACAGCAACTAAAAAAAAAAACTCAGTAAGAAGATGTGGAACATTGCCCCACACGAAGTAAGCAACATCAAAGCTGCCCTTCACCCAAGCCCGTAGCAAGGGTGGAAAGTGTGAAAAGTCACTCCACACCAACCATACAGCATAAACACAGCCCTTCACCCGAATCCGTAGTAAGGGTGGTAAGTGTAGAAAATCACTCCACACCAATCATGTAACAACACCCAATGACGTAGAAAGGTTGAAACAGCAAACACTAGAGAAAAAACACTCACACTTCAAAAAAAACTGGCGTACTAACTGCCCTACACCCTAACTCGTAGTAAGGGTGGTAAGTGTAGAAAATCACACCACACCAATCATGTAACAACACCCAATGACGTAGAAAGATTGAAACAGCAATCACTAGAGAAAAAACACTCACACTTCAAAAAACTGGCATACTAACTGCCCTACACTCTAACCCGTAGGCTGGGTGGAAAAACATTAAAATCCCATGTACTGTGGTTTTACACTGCCACAGAACACTAACAAAATTTGGCATCACCACTGCCCTTCACCCTTACCCGTAGTAAGGGTGGTAAGTGTGGATCACCACACCACACCAAACAAGTACACCCAAACCCGAAGTGAGGGTGGAAAGTATAATCAAAAAAAATAATAATAATAACCTCACTCAAATTACAAAACATTAGGCTTCTTCTCTGCCCTTATCAACAGCAACAAACTCAAATAAGCAAGAACATATCTACTGCCCCACCACCGGCCCCAAAGGGGCAGAAACGCACACCCACTCTGCAACACCATATACTAGGAGGTATGGCACAAAACCCTATGGCAGTTAAATAAATAAGAAAAATAAAAAAAACTCTTGACCACAAAAGATGTTCAAATATATCATAGCAGTACAAACATTACTAAATCAGCATTGAAACATTCACTCTCATGCAGGAGACCGAACTACTTAGAAATACACTCATAATGCTAATAAAATTAAACTAGGAACACCATTGCTGGAGGGGACACGTGCTGCAACATAGAGAAAAGTCAAAGGGAAGAGCGTGTCGATTCAGACAATCTCCTGGAGGCACATGTTGTTCATAAAGGTCAGCGTAAGCAGTATTCCCATGAAAGTTACACAAAATTGGCAGATTCACGCTGAGACACTTGACCACCTGAACGTTGTGTCGCCGAAATGCTCACTGGAATTTTTTTTTTAAAACTCAACGTATTACCCAAAAGATGAGGAGACGCCGGCCGGCAACAGGGAACACAGACAAGGAAACTTCCTCATCAAGGATGCAGTGTATATGAAGAGTTAAAGAAGATGGCGGCACGCAGATTGACGGAGAGCCGGGTGGCTCCCGGCACGTCTGTGCAGAACAGCATGAAAGTTGCAGGACACTCCGCGAGCTGCCGAAGACAGTGCTTACGCACAAAATGGACGGAAAGAGGCCGTTGGAGTCAGGTGAGCCAACAAATTTAAAAAGGTTTGAAATAATAATAGACTTGCGCAGCTGTAGAAAGTTTAGTCAGGAGATTACCTCAGTGACACCAGACACCGCACTCCCACTACTTGTTGCACCTCCGAAGTCGATCTTTACGAGTTGCCCCTCCCCACACAGACTGAGGGGACACCTCTTCCGTGCCGCCCTTCTTGACATTCCAAGACGCAGGTTTGAGCACGGACACTGAGGGCTCCTCTAACTCTTTGCTCTCCTTGAGACATATTCTGGGAACAAACTCCTCTTCCCAATTGCACTTGGGAAGACGAGATAAGGAGGCACGAGGACTCTAGGGACACTTCCCAATCGTACTTCAAACACGGGCTCGGGGATTTGCCATTTTTCCCCGCACGAGCTCTGGGGAAATTACAAACAGCTACAAATTGTGGCAAAACTCCCCAGGGATGAAGATGAGTCACACCCATGGCGTGAACACAGGCAGCACGCTAGTCACAAATCAGTGGTCAAAATCCATACACAAAATGTCCTAAATCACAGTTGCGGCAGACCGGAAAGATGATCAAATGAGGGACAGCTTGAATGACCACAGCTCCAATCCACAACACAGCTCAAATCCAAACAAGAGCAGGAAGACACAGCAGGAACTGGCACGCCTAGATTGGGGCTGACCGATCTTAAGGTCACTGGTGGGGCTCAGGGCTGCCAGCTTGCTGTATGTCAAACGTAGAAACAAGAGGAGCTTCTTCAAATTCTTCTTCTTCAGTTTCCAGTTACTTTAGGCATCATAGTTATGGTCCATTCAAGTAGCACACGCAGGTTCTTTACAATAAAATCGTCGCCAAAATATGTTGTAAAAAGACGCTTCGTAGTCCATGTAGATATTAAGTTGGTTTATTCAAGAGAGATGTTATCATGTAGAGCCCCACCAGGAGCAGCCTTCCTGCTGCTTAGCCCATCCACCAACTGACTCTCTCACTCACCAACATTCCACTGCCACCTCACACACCAACACCACAGTCACACTGGCTGAGCAGCAGGCATAACAGCCACATAGCATTGTGGTTTGGGGGTGTCAATCTAAAATTTCCCAACTAAAAAAGTAGTGGTCTGCAAAGGGGAAGAGTTAAATTATCAAGGTTTGGGATGAACTGTTTCCATGAGGAAAAGGGTCAGTACTGATTTGCATTAGGTGGGCCACTGTCTGTAATGGTGCAGTAGATGAAAAACAATGGGTTAGAATGCTACCCTGAGCAATTGCCACTAGTTGGTCTATTCACAAGCATTCATCCCATCACCTTTTGGGTGTCTGATTGCCAGTACCATGACTGTAAACCTGAGACTAGCGCAGCTTCCTAAGCCTACTATTGCCAATGCTTGTGAATTCCAAAAACTAGTACATTTTCACCCATTCAACATGTACTTCTATGGGTGCAGGTTTACTATTTTATTTGAGAAACTAGTCAACATATCCATTTAGGTTTCCAGTCCGAAAAAAAGGTTAAAGCTCTTAGCCAAATGAGAACAAGAAAAATGGACACAGACATAGCAAGCATGACTCAGGGCCCCCAGACCCAACCACTAAGTCAAGAATGCTTCTGGAGGGTGTCACAATCAACCCCCCCCCCACTCCCCTAAAAAAAGCTATGCCTCTACCTGTCCCACTTCGGCATGGCAGTACTCTTTGGGAACTCATGACTATGGTCACATACAATACAATGACTTGGAGTCCCTGCCTTGGGATCACTTTTTTAAAATGTATTTTCACTGCAAACACTCTTCTTTGCCTCTGCTACAAGGAGCCTTGATGGTAGAGTTCTCCAATCAGTGCATGTGGGCAGGGCTTCATGTTTCAAGTCATTGCCTTTTACAAATCATTTTATCAAGTGACTGACAGCTCCATGTAATAAGCCCAAGTTGAAAATCGAGGTGGGCACACTCGCTGAATAATAGGGCTAGCAGGACCAGAGCTGATATAAGGGGCTGACTTGGTTCTAAGAGTCCAAGCCCGAGCCAAGCCAAGAAATCGTTTGACATATATATCATGCAACACACATAATGTAAGGATATGATACAGTCTCTTCAAAATTCAAAAAAGTGTATTTCTTTAACATGCGGAAGCATTTAACCTTAGTACCTCAGATTATACCACTGCGTAGACAGGCATTTAAAAGTGATCATTTTTAAACATGAACTTAGAAACATTACTGGCTCATCCACCCTCCCACTCAAATGACAATACCATTAGTGAACTCAGAGGCAAGTCAATAACCATGTAAGCCCTAAAGATGGCATAGGTTCTTATAGATAGAGAAACATTATTGTCTATCAAATCAAACAGGATAGGTGCTCGTACAGCACGCTTCCTGAACTCAAGTATTCTAAAATGCTCTCATATGTGATATTAAAGAAAAAGGAGGCTCTATGAAATAAAATGTTTGCCTAGCATCACACAATTTGGGCCAGCAGGAAAGCCGTAATTGATTCCTGGTTAGCTGGTTTCACATTTTGAAATTCAGCCAGCAGATGTATATCTGTTTCCTTCTCTCTCTCTCCTGTTTTACTTCAAAGGCCAATGTTTGTTTTTTATTCTTGGTGCAGAGCGAGATATTCCAACTCAGGCATGGCAGACCCTACTCAGTGAGCTCAGACCCAACTACCAAGCCAAGAATGCATTTATTTTGGGGAGTCTCACAACCCAAACACACCCCTGAAGCTCTGCCCCTGATTGTGCCGAGGTGACAAGTTGAAACAGTATAGTTTTGCTTAACGTTTTTTTCTTGAGGTACAACCCTCAGTACATGTTTCTTCAAGATGGCGTAAAATGTGAAAAACTGTGGAAACTACATTTTACACATAGGATTATCACATGATATCCCACTTGTCCATTGTTTGCTGGTTTCATTTAATGCTAGGAATTCATCTAAAGCCAGACTGTGCTGTTTTAGAAGATCTTGTTTTGCATGAAATCATTATCTTGTGTATGGGACTATGCGATATACAGATATTTGGCCTTGAGATTGTGTCAACTATTTGGCAGAAAATATATTTTTCGTATGAAAAATGATTGACACTGATTTGCACCACCTTGCATCGCAGGAGCACCTATGCAAATACACAGTAAACCGGGGCCCTATTCCTGTTCTGCCTTCTCTATAATTGCACACATATGAGTAGAAAATTCCAGGAATGCTAAATTTATCTTTTGTAATCAAATGTTTATCCTTGTCTGCCTCTCCTTTCTACCCCTAATTTGCCCACAGTTTGGTGTCATTCCTTCTACACTTACCCCTGGATCATTCAAGCCTAATTTAGATGGGCTTGAAAGTGTCAGAACTACCTAAAGAAAAATCTGTGACACCACAAAACAAGGCCCGAACACCTGCTCACTTTTTGCTCAGACGTTCCAGGGTCTCTTCTCTTACAGACCCCTGGGATTACCTATTGGTAAGATACAATTTGAACTATATGCCTCTGTTGACATGTATAGCATGCAGGCACAACTTTCATGAATGGGTCATCTGTTCTTAATTAAATATTTGCAATCTAGAGATATTTTCAAGTGTACCTGAAACTAAAAATGGAAACACCATCTGTGACAGCTAAAGGGCTCCATTTAAAATCCTTCTTACATCAACCATGCAACTGTGGCTCGCTCATAAGATGGCTAAGATCTTTTAAAGGCCCTTGTAAAAGATTTGTGGACTGCACATATCAGGCACTATAATGAGAACCAGGTCTGGCTTCGCCGTCATCAGCTCTATTCAAAGGATGTCTTCTATATCTATTCATCATCCGCCTGATAAATATTAAGAATTCCTTTGAATTGAAATGATTACAGGGAAGCATTTCTGCGGTTTTCGTGCATGTGCAGTCGGTATGGACGGATGAGGGATGTTTTCGTCCTCTCCGCCTCCAGCCAGTGTGCACTGACAAGGTTAACCCAGGATAGTGGGTAAACATTTAGGTCGCATACATGAATCTGCTCCTCCTAGCTTTGTTCCTATAATACATACCTAAATGTAAATACACAACCCTAATGTGGTGAATTTTCTTCCTATGGAAAATCTGCTTCTTATCTCTAAGGTGCAAATACACCTTCACTGTTTAGGTCTCATCTACGGACAGATACAGCTGTCTGTAGACCCCTGGTTTCCAATTAATACACATATGCTTGGAGTGGGCTTTTGGTCAGCCCCTAACTCATGATTAAATGGCTTTTGCTGTTTATTTCAGGTGTCTTGTGTTTGTAGCATTTGTGTCTCATAGTGTTCTTATGGGATAAATGGTGTCCTTCCTAGAGGTAGGCGAGCCAACAAATTAACAGGGAGAGCTGAGTCAGAGCCGAGCCAAGGGTTTAGATCGGATCTTAGAGCCAGTGGCGGCCGGCATAACTCGCGGGTGGCGGGGCAGGCGCGGGGGTTGGGGTCGCGTGGGGTTTGGGGGTCACACATGGTGCTCATATTAAAAAAAACAGTAAACAAAATAAACTTACCTTCCCGCCGGTCCCACGTCTCTGCTCCTGCTCTACTTGTGGAACTCAAGAAACAGGAAGCAGGCCACACTGACCAATAAAAAAGCTGCAATATAGTGTTGTGATTGGTAAGCATCCAAGCTCCCTGACCAATCACAATGCTGCAATGCAGAGTTGTGATTGGTTTTGAGCATCCTGGTTCGACGCTTAACCAGGGAATGGGGGCCTGGGCATGTTCTCCACGCAGCCTTAATGCAGCCTGCATGGAGAACGGGGAAAGTGCGCATGACTGGTTTGGGTGGCAGGAGAGAGCCGAGCAAACAATCATTGTGCACTTAGGAGTGGGCAAACCACTCCTCCCCTGCTACGAGAACAGAGAAGCCTTAGCAAAGGAAACATAAAATGATAATAACTCAAAGGTATTATCATTTTATATTTCCTTTACTTTGCACTGCTCAAAAGCAGTGGGGCGACGCTCCTCCGCCATAGTGGAGAAGCCGCCATAGAGGAGGAACCGCCACTGATTAGAGCCTGTGCATGAGCCAAGCCTTGAAAATATTTGTTATGTAAGTCATACAACAAACATTACATAATATATGATAGTCTCTTCAGAGTTCAAAAAAGTGTATTCCTTTAACATGTGGAAGCTTTGACATTAATAGGGAACATTGTAGCACTGCACTGAGAATTACTTACTAAACGTTTTCTGCAACTGGTAGTGTGAACTCACATATTTGAAAGTGCTTCCAGACGTGATAATGAAGAAAAAGAATTTTGGTGAAATAAAATATTTGCCTAACATTACAACATTTTTACTGTGAAGCCACGATTTATCCAGGTTTTCTGGTTTCACTTTGTACAAATCAGCCAGTAAATGGGTATCTATCAGGATGTTGAGCCAATGCTGAGACTCCAACCTTATTCCCTAGGCCCACAGGCTGCAGCTCTGACTGTAACGGGTAGAAAGAGGGAACTAGGGAGAAAGGCAGAAGAAACATGAAAGCTAGGCTCATTATGAGCTTGAGGTTCCAAGAGGAGCTCGAGCTGAGCTTGAGCCAGGCTTAAGGCTGTAGACTGGCTGGAGCTTTCATTGGCTCGCCCACCTCTAATCCTTCCTCTGCACATTACATGATGTCCTTGCTCTCCAGTCTGCTGTTTCTGTATTTTCCCCATAAGATTTATTTTTACTACAACTTCTTTCCTACTTTGTGAGGCTCCACAGTCCCCTCTCTGTCTAACTTTCCATTCTGTTTCCCATTTTAAATGGTTTTTTAAAATTTATTTTATTTTTTCATTTTTACAAGGGTTTGGTAGCTGCAAAGTGTTACTGGTTTCATTGCTAACTTTATTTCTGCTTATACACACTTTATTTCCTCTTACTCTCCTATTGTAACATGGCTGTCCCTAAATTAGAATGGTAAATAAAAAATGCTTGCCATGCGTATATATCTGCATGCGTGCATCAGATTGCGTTTGTATTCATGGGTTACAACACACAGATGCACATGGGTCATAGTGCACGCACCCAAAATATCACGATGCAGGCACAGAGACCAGCGGCCAACTTAGAATGGGTGTTCTTTAATTTAAAAGACATTGCGAAATTGCCAGCCATGTTATCTGCAGTAAAAAAAGTATTGGCAAAGCAGTAGATTGGCCATATAGATATAAAACTATTAGTTCTGCCAATGCTTCTTTCTTTTTCCCCACCTTAAAATATATTTTTTTCCATATGATAAACCTCCTTCCTCCAAACCCCTGGTAAATGAAGGGTGTACAGGGATTTTTGTCACACCCCCATTTTACACACTTAAACCAACTTTTTGGAGCATTGCAGATTTTATGAATCATGATATCACACCTATGGATAGATATCATATTTTGCTCATCTGAGATTTAAGCACAGCAAACTTTTGTGAATAGTGCACAGTTTTAGAGCCAAACACACTTTTTCTATAGATCCAGACCTAGATTTACTTATGCTTTGCGCTGGTTTTGCATCACTAAACCCAGCACAGAGTGTTAGGGTGGCATTTACTATCCAATGCAAACTAATATTTGTATTAGAATGCATCCCATAGTAATGAAAAGTTGTAATATGCACTGTTTTGTGCTATTTTGCATCAAGTGAACATTCCATGGGGGTGCATGAGAGTTCCTATGCAACTGATTATAGGTTTGAACTCTCTATCTACTAACATTTGTAGACACGGATTTGTGCCAAAACCCTATGCCTCCTCTTGGCAGGCAAAATGAGAAGAAATATTTTAATTTCTCTGTATTTTTCCAACTTAGCATGTGTGCTGCATTGTACAGCAAATAAACAAAGTGGGAAAAGTATTAAAGCGGCAGGGCCCTTTACAGTACAAAACCTATGCTGTAGGGAACGCACATACCCTTACACTATGGCACACGAGTGTGTACATTGGCACATGGCAGCCAAACGTGTGCCAGTGCTGGGGGAGAGAAAAAATGCACATCTTATTAGATATGGCACATTTTCTTCTCTACCTTTGACGCAAAGCAGTCAGTCAACTTAGCATTAGATAGTGGTAAATTTAAGCCCCAGTGGTTAATTTGAACGGGTGGTTGCAGGTGGTGCCCAGAAGCATTTAATTTTGGACCCAGAACTTATTTTTGTCATTATTAGACTTTGACCCAGAAAAAGGCGGAAAAGTTTTATATCGCGCACACATGACCCTTGAGGGTATCAGAGCGCTTTAGTGAAAGAAACAAGTAAACCAACAACATAATAGAGCACGGTACGGGATGTGGTAGCTCCAAGTTGAGGGAAGAGAGCACTACAAGTTCTAGGCCGCAAATTAGATAAAAAAGAACATAACAGGCAAGTAATATACATGGTTTTAGTCATTGAGCACAATTGGGGTCAGATCAGTGAATCAGCAAGAGTGAAATAAAGAAACATGAAGTTGAGCATGGTGGATAAAAGAGATATGAACATTTACCAAGACTAGACGGACTGGGTATTCACAAACCCAACATTTAGCAGCTCTGGCTACGGGTTCCTGAAAAAAACTTTGTGATAGGCAGGTATTCTTTTACAAATTGAGCACTGTATATTTCTTAAATTTACTGTGTGCAGTTATCTATTTCTGAGAAGGATAGTGGATTTGACATTATATTTTAATTCTTGCAGTTTAAGAGTGCTTGGTTTACAGAAATATTAGGCGGTGAAGAGGAATTGTAAGAAAGGTCGAAGCGCCCTGGACCTCGCTTTTCTAGGACACATTTTCCGAGTGCTCAGTTTCTGAAGAATGGAAAATTATCTCTAAGAAACTGCCCAGGTTTGCTTTGCCCAGTATTGCCAGTAGATGGCAATGTTGTCATTTTAGATCATAAAACTGTGGGGCATATTAGCAAGACCGGCGATAAAATTATCGCCGTTTTAGCGGCAGGAAACTGCCGCTAAAACGGCGATAATGAGCTTGCTAATATGCGTTATAGAATTCCAATAGAAGCCCAGGTTAGATGTCCTGCACACCTAACCTGGGCTTCTATTGGAATTCTATAACGCTTATTAGCAAGCCCATTATCGCCGTTTTAGCGGCAGTTTCCTGCCGCTAAAACGGCGATAATTTTATCGCCAGTCTTGCTAATATGCCCCTGTATGTTCCTCCAGAACCGTTAGATTGTCGTGAAAACAGGTGAAAATTAGACATTGGCATATCTACAAGGGCTGGCGATAAAATTATCGCCGCTTTAGCGTCCGTTTTCGGACGAAAAGCGGCGATAATTTTAACGCCCTATTAGCAAGGACACGCTAACGCGTGAATCCATGCTACATCGCCCTTTCCCTATCGCCCAGCTCTGCATCTCTAATGAGATGCAAAGTGGGCGTTCCTCCCCAGGATAACGGGAGAAATGTAGCTATGCGACATTTCTCCTATTATCAAGCCTCAGGCAAAGAAGCATAGCGACAAGAAAAGTAGCGATAACCTCTGTTATCGCTACTTTCCTAACGCCTGCTTTGAGACTGACTTAGCCATGATATCCTATGGAAGGTGGATATCATGGCTAAGTATATCTTGCCCTATCAGCAAGCTATCGCCAAACCTTGTGCGATTATCGCTGTATTTCCAGCGATAATCGCACAATTGGCAGCTTGCGCTCTGAATTTTATCGCTTTGGAGATAAGCGTTGCTGATAGCACGCTATCTCCGCGATAAAATTCAGTTTCGGCCGGCGATAATTATCCTCGCGCTAAGAGCGCTGAGCGATAATTATCGCATGGCCTTGTAGATATGCCCCATTGTCTTTTGACATATGTTTGACCATATTGATAATGGTCAAAGCATGTGATATATGCTTGTTGCCATCACGGCAGTAAATCACCTATGTTGCAGTTCGCAGTGATTTACCAACATTTTCTTAATGTTTATGCTATCACAGACTTTCTCCAGCCCATTTACAAACCCTTGACTGCTGTTGGACTTTGATGTGAAGAAATGATGAAGAAGTAATAGGCCATGTAAGGATGCTTTCTTTTATATTTTTGACAAAATAACAGTATTCCCTGAAGTCTACATGCTCTGGGTCAATATTGTCGCAGGACTGTACCATTGCAGTGCCCATGTGCGCCATTGATAGCATTGCTGTGCTAATTGTCATCTCATGAAACAAATATTTGGAACACACCATTAGTAAAATAAAGGTGTAGTATTGATGATCTTATTTATTTATTTATTCGTTTTATAGAGCACGCAATTACCCGAGGATGTCCTGGCGCTTGCAAACTAATTCAGTCCATACTCCAACTCGCATACTCAATGGCCCCATGCGAAGCCCATATAAACAAGTAGGGGCATATTAGCAAGAACGGCGTTAAAATTATCGCCGCTTTAGCGGCAGGAAACTTTTGCTAAAGCGGCGATAATGTGCTTGATAATATGCCCTTGAGAATTCCAATAGAAGCCCAGGATCACAGCAGAACATGGACTTCTATTGGTATTCTCAAGGGCATATTATCAAGCCCATTATCGCCGCTTTAGCGGCAGTTTCCTGCCGCTAAAGCGGCGATAATTTTAACGCCGTTCTTGCTAATATGCCCCGTAGTTTTTTTAGAGCCCTGCGAAATTTTACGATATTTGGCTTTAGGAGTTGATTCTTAAATCAACATTTAAATCCATTACTTAATTTGTGAAAAACGTCCTCATTGCGTTTATCCCTTTGACAGGAGGACATAAACTGATATCTAATGGCCTGATTACAACTTTGGCGCAGTTGCGCCGACTCTTTACCAGCACTGCTGGGCCAAAGCCACGCAAAGACCGCATGCCAGATTATGAGTTCAGCTCGTGCAAGTGGACGGTCTTTTTGCCTTTCCAATGTCAGTGCCTGAAAGAGGCACCGCAATGGGAACTGCAAAAATGTTCCAGCACGGCATGGATGGTGAAGTCCATGCCGTGTTGAAACTGGGGGTTTAAGCAGACAGGGGGGCACATGTTGCACATGTTGTGCCTCCCTGAATGCATCTCCTTTGTTTCCCCACTGCCAGCCTTTTAATGGCAGACTCACGCCCATGAAAAGGCTGGCAGTAGGGAACCTAGTAATATGCTGGATGAGACTGCACCAGTCCCGCTCAGGATATTGCATTGCCCCACTTCCGTGCCAGTGCCAGGTTCCCTGGTGCAGCCGACGGTCTACTGCTGCAACGACTCAGAGAGTCATCATCCGTTTGGACGGTGGACCGGCACTGGTGCACCACTGCGAGTGCGGCAGTCGTAAGACCACTGCACTCGTAATCAGGTCCTTAGTACTTACTAGTTTAAATATAAAGACATCATGAACTGTAAAGTGCAACAAAATCTACATTCCTCTCCCAGATGGTAAAAAAATGTTTCTCCGTGGGTGCATAAGGAGAACAAATAATCAAAATACATAAATATCACCAACAAAAACATCTGTAACCAAGATATCATGTTTACATACTTAGGGGCCGATTCCGATCTCGGCGGTAGGGCTCCGAATCGGATTCGGCTTTACCGGATCCGATTCGGAGCCCTGTTTCCCGACCGAACCGTACGCGGGTCCGGCCGAGCGAGTACGATGCGAAATCTCCGACCGACTCGTCCGGGCGTCCCGACCGCTCCGACCGACTCGCTCCCGGCTCGAACCGCTCCGACCGACTCGCTCGGACTCGACTCGCACCGCGCAATGGAGACGTTTCCCGGCCGGGTAAGTACGATGCGCGCCGCGAGCAGTCCGACCAAGCCGCGCCGTCCGGCTCGTAAGAGCTGTCGGAGCCGTACTTTGGGGGTCCGTGTCGGACCCCCTGTACGCGTAGCCGCGCGAGTCGCACACAGGGGGACCCATGGGTCCCCCTACCTGTGCGTGTACGGCGCGAATCGCTTCGCCGCGTACCCGCTGTAGGGGGCGCCCTTGTCCGACTCGCACCCATTGAGTCAATGGGAACCCGCGTACGCGTTGTACGACCGGCTCCCATTGACTTCAATGGGAGTCCGACCGACTCGAGTCCGATAACATACGGACGCATCGTACTCGTTCGGTCGGACTGCACGGGTCCGATTCGGTCGGAAATCTCTCCGGGTCCGGCTCGGTCGGAGAAATTTCCGGCCCGAATCGGAATCGACCCCTGTGTACATAAACTACAAACAAATCCAGACAAAAATATAGTGGACTAGAATATTATCTAAAAATTTGTGAGTATTTTGAATTTAGCATATACAGCTTTATATTTAATTCCAGTTAGAAATTACCATTAACAATATAAATCTTATTAAAATATTACATACTGCATTACATTAAAATGTCACTGATAACAAGAAAAAATAAGAAATAGATATATAAATATATATTTGTATCTATAAAGGATGACATTAAAAAAGAATATTCCAAAAAATGTAAACTAAAATACAAATGTAAAATAATTATTTCAGAAATAATCTAAAAATATTAAAAAAACAATAATAAAATAAAATAAATGTTAACAATCATTAATAAGCAATTAGTAGGGGATGTGATGTACTTTGGAGGGGTCAGATTTACTATTCCCCTCCAACATAAGCAAAAGTAGGGAAAGTGTTTGACTTTGAAGGGATCAGATTTGCTGTTCCCGGGCTGAACATAAGCAAAAGTAGGGAATGTGCTGGCTTTTTGAGGGGCCTCATTTACTATTCCCACTCTATTATAAGCAACAGTAAAGAAAGTGCTGAACATTGGAGGGTCAGTGTTGGACTTTGGAGGGGTAAATTTTACTAATCTCACTCCACCATAAATAACTGAAAGGAAAGCATTGGACTTTGGAGGGGGTGTCAGGAATACTATTCCCACTCCAATCTAAGCAACAATAGGGAAAATGTTGGAATTTGGAGGGGTCAGATTTACTATTCCCACTCCAACCTAAGCAACAGTAGGGAATGTGGTGAAATTAAGATGGGTCAGGTTTACTATTCCCATTTCAATTTGAGCAGCAGTAGGGAAAGTGTTGGGCTTTGGAGGGGTCAGATTTACTGTTCCCAACTTTATCTCAGCAAAAGTCGGGAAAGTGTTACACTTTGGTGGGGTCGAATTTACTATTCCTACACCAACATTAGCAAAAGTAGGGAAATTGTTGGGTTTTAGAGGGGGTCAGACTTACTATTGCCAACTCTAAGCAAAAGTAAGAAAAGTGCTACACTTTGGAGGGTTTATATTTACCATTCCCACTCCAATCTAAGAAATAGTAGTGGAAGTGTTGGAGTTTGAAAAGTTCAGATTTACTATTGCCACTCTGAAATTAAAAAGAAATATGTATATATACATATATTTACCATAATACATTTAGTCATTAAATATATAGCAAATAAAATTACATTTATAAACTATACATCATATATTACAAATAAAAAAATAGTCTTAGTTAAAACACTTCCCTATCTACTACCCTAAAAAACAAACATTAACCAAAAATTTTAAATAATAATAACAATAATTTAAAAAGGAATAAAATAGCAATAATACATCCATTATTAAATTAAACATCTAAAATAATGTCCGTTATTAAATATAAATTCACACAATTATTTAATTATTTAAATGAACTGATTACCAATTAATCAAAAATCAACAAATAAGATATCAGATAAACAGTTAATTAATTTACATATTTATCAATTAAAAAATTAAATTACCTAAAAAATTATTATACATTAAGAGCAATAATTTACATTTAAAAAAATACCCACCCAAATCCCCTATAAATCCAACAACCCCCTACTAAACTAACAATTTTTAATGCCATTTAAAAAAATACATCTTGTATAAAAACTTACAAAATATATTAAAATAAAGTATATATTAATACGAAGATACTACTAATAACTTCAATTCAATTCAATATAAGCTTTATTCGGTATGTTCAAACAACCATAAAAGCAGTTACAAATTTTAAATACAGTGTTAAAAAAAAGAATTTCCAGTCATACATAAAATATTCCATATCAAAATATTTGTTGATCAATTTTCAGAGGACAATGCCTTTCCACACATTAATTGCTTTTAAATTATATGGCGCAACATAAAAACACATCCCGGGATCATTAAGGGCAACAAGTAAACTCATAGCAGCATGGTGTGTTCTCACATTATATTTTATAAAAAGTGGTTTCAAGTAATAACGCCTAAAATAGAGATAAAAATTACAAAAGAGCATAAAGTGCATTGTGCTTTGCTTAGATTGCTCGTCGCAGGGTCAGGGAGTAGAATCAAGGGGACACATTTTCATTGTGGGAAAAGCGACTAAATGGTGTACTATACCTAGTCTCAATCTAATCAATACGAAACGGTGTGAAAGCTTAGTCACTATGATCAGGTAATCTTGTATTCCCCTTCTAGATTTGATTGTTTGGTATAATATAAAAGTGGATTGCTTCCCTACCACTCTCATACGGGTTTCTGTTTTATAAGCCAAGAATGAATCCTTAATCTCCTGTTTAGTTAAGGTTATCACATGTCCCGGGTTTACATGAACCTGTAATTTAAATAATTTACTATATATATCACTGATATATTTTAACCATGGGATACGTGATTTTTTTTATCCAGGAGTAGGCAATCCTTAATGATGGATTTAGGAAAATTAGTTTCATCTTTGGCCCAAATAGATCTCCATAACAGCAACGGCCGCATAGCAATCAGATCGGCTAGGTATATTATTCCTAATTCTTGGTGTATTATTTCAGTGGACGCTGAATGGGGTAAACTTAAGAGACGTTTTAAGAAAGAGTTTTCTTCTTGCTGCAGGGTCTGACTACAGGTATCGCCCCACACCCCTGCCCCATATTGGGCGATATCAACACATCTAGCCTTTTATATTGTTAACATTTCCTTTACAGGGCGATTGCCTAATTTTGATGCAAATCTAAAAACTCATGTGCACTTTTAGTCATCTTAGAACATACATCAGTTAATTCATGAGTCCATTTCCCATTGCCCGAATAAGTTACTCCCAGGTAACAAAAAATGTTAACGGTTTCTACTGGGGTGTTATCAATATAAAAGTTTTACATTTCTTTGGTTTAGGGCCACATATCAAAGTAAAAGTTTTTGTTTTATTAATTAACAGTTTTCTTGCAGCAGTAAAATTCCTAAAATTATCCATTAATCATTGTAGGCCAACTGGGGTCCTAGAAAGCAGTACAGCATCGTCTGCATATAATAGGACAGCTAGAAATACCTTCAAGATTCTCACCCACGCACACAAGGCCCTCCACAACACCGGACCAGCATACCTGAACAGCTGACTCAAATTCCACGCACCCCAAAGGACCCTATGATCAGCCCAGCTCTCCTACGCCGTGGTCCCCCGCACCAGAAAGACCAGATCAGGAGGTTGCTCCTTCTCCTTCCTCGCAGCCAGAGCCTGGAACGCCCTACCACTCCCCATCTTCACGAGAAACCTCAAAACTTGGCTCTTCGACAGACCCCCTCCTTGATGGACTGGAACCTGCACCCCCCCGCGCCTTGAGACTCTTACGGGTAAGTAGTCGCGCTTAACAAACATGTGATTGATTGATTGATTCATTCATTCATTGACAGCTATAGAACTACCAGCAATTTGATTAGCATCCTCCTGCACCAACTGAAAAACTTTATCGACCTCGTTTATAAATAATGAAAAAAGGAATGGGGCGAGGACACAGCCCTGGCGGATACCTCGTTTTACATCAAAATGTGGTGTACACTCGCCCCACTGCCCGTATCGCACCTTGCATGATAACATCTCGTAAAGCCTTGCGAGGAAATAGATTATGGGTTTAGGTGCGCCGAGGTTAAGCAAAGTTGGCCACAGAATTGTATGATCAACCAGATCAAAGGCGCTGCAAAGCATCAATATAATCTCCCTTCTTTTGCGCAGTATATTTGCCTATTAGTAGTTCTAAATTGATGCATTGCTCTACGGTCCCTAGCCCTTTCCTAAAACCATATTGCGCTGTAGAAAGTATCTCATTTTCATTTGCCCACTCTTCTAGTCTCACTAGCAGTACTTTGCTCATCACCTTTACTGATGAATTTAGGAGCGATATTGGGCGATAATTTTTGGCTTCTGACTTATTACCTTTTTAACAAATAGGCATAATAACAGATTGACCCCATGAAGAGGGTATATGCTCTGTGGCAGCTATATTAAAAACTCTGGTAAGAATGGGCCCCCATAGATCTGTTGCTGCTTTATAAACATCTACTGGGACCCCATCTGGGCCGGGGGCTTTCCCTCCCCTGCTTCCCTTCAATCCTATCTGCACCTCTTCAGTTGTGATATTTAAGGGTATAGCTGGCCACTTACTCTGTATTGTGCTTTGTGCCCTAGATGCTTCATGATCCGACGGGTTATTAATACTAGAGAAATGCGACACCCGCGCTTCACATGTAACATGGGATAGTAATTCAGGGAATGGATCATACTTTAAAAACGGCGAGTTCACTGTTTCCCAAAATAACTTATTGTTCGCTGTATCTGCTGCCATAGATAGCTTATCCCACGCTAACTCCTGTAACTCCCTTTTCCTCACCTCGAGGACAGATTTATAATTAAGTCGTAGCTTTTTAATTAGTTCATTATCTCTTAGTTTACTATGTAAGGTCTGTTTCAATTGATTTAATGCCTGGGTGCAGGTGTAATCAAACCACCCTCTACTTTACCATCTATTTTCCGTAAAGGGAGCAGTCAAAATCCCATCAATAGTAGTATTAATTTTCATAAAATTAGCTATCAACTGAGTGGGGCGTACAGCCTTGTTAAGACAATGAAAAATCTCTGCGCTGCTTTTTATAACAATTTCATGCAACACTTTTTGGGGTTCCACTCCCTCCCATCTAATGCGAGCCCCATTATGTCTAAAAGGGGCAATATTAGTTATAGTATTTTGGTGGGCTGCCACTTTTGTACCCCAAAAGAGAAATGACATAGTAATACAGTTGTGGTCGCTCAGTGCTAGCTGGGCAACCCACGGGGTGGAACACATATGGTTAATACTAGATGAAATTAACACATGATCGATAATAGATGCAGCATTCCTACCGATAAAAGTTGGTATTAGGTCACCATTGGTATCACAAGCACACTGTAGTAATTCTAAGTCATGCTTGGCAATCATTGAGTTTAAAGCTCCTCCATAGTCGTTCTGTGGGAAATGTATACAGTCATCACCCTCTTCATTCTTGTTCCATCAAACTTGGGTGGCAGACAAAGAACATATTTGAGTATTAAAATCCCCTACCCATATAAGTACAATATTATTATTAATCAAACTTAACAATGTATCAAGCCCTTTATCCAGCTCAAATACGATATTACTGCGGGTTGAGTCAAACACATTATTATAGTAAATAACCACAACCACATCCCTACCATCTTTACAGTGCAACCACATGTTCTGGGAATGTACTCCAATTGTAGCAACTCTTTTAACAACTGCTGGTAGCTTGTTTGAGATAAGGATCAGAAGCCCCCCTTTTGCTCTTCCGGCAGGAGATGGCACTGCCTGTAACCAGTATGAGGAGAACTCTTCTATAAATATAGGGTCAGGGAACCAGGTTTCCTGTAGGCAAATCACGTCAAGTTCATTAATAAAATCTTGCCATCCTAGTGAATCCCACTTACTCATTAGAACAGCAATATTCCAATTTGCAATTTTATAACCGTTTTCTATTTTAGTCCCTAAGTTAACACTAGGGGACTCGCACTTACTTTCTTATGTTTGTAAGTAGTATCTATGGGATACTCTCGATATTTACGATATTAAATGGGTCTTTATCAGGTATGACGATTACAACTGGTGGCACCACTCCATGATCAACTAACCCTTCTCCAGTGGAGAAGATATCGATGCTGGGGGGATAGTCACCCTTTTGTCAGTCGATATCTTGCAGGGTACTCAGGGCTTGGTATCTATTTGAGACTGGTAGTGCATATTGGGGATGGGTTATCAAATCTGGGGTCATACGTAAGTGGCCTGACCCATCTTCCCTGTGTTGTGTCAACCTTAGGTGCCTATAGAAAAAGCCAAGGGGTTGTAGTTACATATTCTGATCGAACTGCATAGGTGGGATTGCTCCATCTAAGGTATTTCTTGTGCATCTGGGGTTTCTAAAATTAATAATTATACAATCTCCTTTAGGAGTCTTTCGTAGGGGGCCAATCCAGCTCACTCTTCATGTTAAAAGTATCTGGTCAGCTCATGCCACCGGGTATCCACAATTCCTATCTAGCCAGTGTACCACTCTATTCTTTAGGGTGTCATGGGTTTCCTTCTGACCTGGCTGCAAGGGTGGGGGTGTTAACCAGGACTCCCACATAGGGGCAGCATTCAGGTGGTAAGTTTATAGATACATCTGCTCTTCCTTCGTAAGCCACATTATCTCACATCTTGGTATACTTTATGGGGGGTTGTTCTAGGTCGGGCCTGTCCCTTCGAGCTTGCTGGACTTGATTTGTTGGGGCCTGCTGGCTTAGGGTAATATTATTTGCTGGCTCAGTTCTCCCATTTTTATACCCTGCATTTGCTGGATCATTAGATCCCCCAGCTTTTTCTCCACTTGTCACCTTACTTATTACCTTATCTGAGGAGACAATTACCTGTGCGTGGGGCTCAATTGACCCCCCCCTTATTACATCCTTCTCCTTCCCAGTATTAGTACTTATATTCCTAAGTCAGCCACTAATCTTAGCCACTTCGTTGGACAGTTTATCAAGTTTTCCGCGGATCTGATTTAACAACTCCTCAATTTTTGTTACTATAGTGGCTACAATTTGTGTAGGTTGTATATTTAGGAAGGTATCTTGGTCAATTGTGCTCTTACAGGCTACGTCTATGGGTCTCTGGGTGGGTCCTTTCTTGCCTTTGTTAACACCCACAATTACTGTGTTCTTCTTGCACCCTCTCTTTCTCTTTTGGGTTGGTGATCCATCAGGTGTACGGATGCGTAGGGGGAGTCAATTTGTGTATGAGGCTCTGGTTCTATTGTGCTTTGGGAGATCCCAGGAGCCGCTTGATTCTAAGTATGGGTTATTTCCTCCAATTGCACACTCCCTTCTGGTACTAGCCCACTGCCTTTGCCTATCTGCCCTCCTGCTTCCATACCTGATCCCAACAATAGGCGGCGTGCTGTCCTATCTATTTCATCTGTAATCGCAATAACCGCTCGTACCAAAAAGGAGTCGATAGTTGAGCGTGGGATGTCGGTTACAGAATTTTGGGCAAGTACCTTGCGCTTAACCATTTCTATCCCTTAACAAGTACATTATGTCCAACCTTAAAAAACCTTTAAATAAAGGGGGGCAGCCTAGTAGATTCTGTTGATTCTGTGGTATGAAATACAATGAAAATACTATAAGAAGTGGAAGTACAAAGTGCAAGGTAGAAAATCTGATAAAATTACACAATTGATAAAATCAGAGCTAACTTAGTCAAGCATGAACACAAATTACGATAAAAGGTACTATGTTATTAGGACAAATCAGGATAATGTCAGATAGAAGGAGGCAAGGGTGTCCCAAGGTTAGAGTTTATAAATGATACCTCCTAAGTGCCTGTTACTCGTTTTGGTGGAGCACAAAATATCTGGTCCAGCAGAAGAAAATTCTATCCTACTTGATTTTACTTCCTTTTTCCTAAGGCGCGGATGACTTCCAACAATATTCTAGCGGCGAGCAAATCACCGAGTGGGCTAAAAGTTATAAGTTCTCGCCGTGTTAAAGGTTGATGCTAATAACTTATAATACTATAATAACAAATATTTATCAAACTAATTAAAAATCAACATTTTATACAATTATATTAAATAAATCAATATTATATGGAATTGTATTAAAAAAACTATATTTAATGCATAAAAAATATATTCTTACCTATGATATTAAGTATCACAATATTTTTGATATCACAATATCCTGGCCACAATATTTATGACGCACAATATTTTTGATTCGATATTTTGCTCAAACACCCTCCCAGGGCCCTTCCACACTAACGTTTTCTTTTCAATGTTGTCAAAACACCTGACTGCATATTGTAGTTTATTTGACCTACCACAAGTACATTTAATGGATAATTTCACGGTTAATTCATGAACGCTAATGTTGAACCAAAATTACTAATTTAAGGTTTCACTAATGAAATTATTAAATTAAATGTTGATTTGACAATTATCAATAAAACTAATTAATTTCCCTAATGGAGTTCCACAGACATTTGGTCCATGTGACCACACCCTATACGCCATTTCAATTAAGGCTGCAGAGATTGACAGTGGAAGTGCATCCTGAAATATATAAATTAAGTTGAACAAAAATTAGGGGAAAATGCATCATAGATTTAAACACCATTGATGTATTCTTTGGTGAGAGTACAGCTAAGGATGTTTCCCTAGTGCTTGCAATTCTGTGCTCCAATATGTTGGCGTAAGCAACATTTAGGATATGTGCTTGTGACATACCTGGCTTGTGAAGAATTTGACAGCACAGCTTGTGAGAGTTGCAGCCATGTATCATAGCATTTCTCTTTATCCACCAGTGTACAGATGCTGGCCAGTTGATGAAGCAAGAAATGCTGATGCCCTCTCAAAGTCAAGCTTATCTTTTGGCCTGAAATAAATAAGCCAGAAGAAACATGGCTGCTCTTGTGTCACTTATTTGCACTGTTCCTTTCACAGCAAAGTGTAATTGGAGAGACCTCAAGCTAGAACATCTTCATACGACACATGGAAAGCCTATTTAAGGTATGTATAAATGTTTGTGTGTATATATATATATTTTACGGAGGACTGAAGGAGTGAGAAAATAAAAGAACTTGCCGAATTTATCCTGGTGTTCGTTTCTCTCAGTTCGCCGTAAGGAGGTTCCGAGAGTGTCGTGTTTGTGCATATATATATTCACTGAAAAAAACGATAGGTTTCAGGGATGTTATAGTTAGTTGGACATTTCACTCGTACAAAACCAGAGAAATTCGGCCGTCATAGTTAGTTGAGCTAACTATAACTCGCGCCCCCGCAATACACTGCTGATGACGTCACATATTACATCATTCATGACATGGTCAGTGACATCACTGATGACATCACTGATGACATCTCAAATGACATCACTGACGACATCATCCAGTGACTGTGTGTTTCTGTAAAGTTTAAATATGTTTTATATATATATATGCCAAGGTGTATTGAAGTATGAGTGGGTGTATGAGTGTCTGAATGGATGATTTAGTAGGTGCGTGACTGACTGCATAAGTGAGTGAATAAACATGTCTTACTGAATGCATGGGTTAGTGAGTAAACTGTGTAAATGTCTGTATCAGTCTGTCAGTTGGTGTGTAAGCGGCTGCATGGGTTGGTGAGTAGCTACATGAGTGTCTATATGGGTTATTGATTGGTTGTCTGAGTATCTGTATGGGTGCCTGAGTGTCTGTGTGAGTGGGTGGGGGGTGTGTGACTCTGTGCATTGATGTCTGAGTGGGTAATTCACTGGGTGTATGGGTTCAAGAGTGCACTATGAAGGGCTGTATGGGTGGGTGAGTGTGTGTATGGGTGTGTTGGTAAGTGAATGGATGTCTCAGTGGTACATGTGTGAATAACTACATATGTGAAAGGCAGTATATGTGAGTGTTGGAGTATATAAATCACTATATGTGAGAGTGAGTGATTGTGAGAGTGGCTGTATGGATGAGTGTGTGCTTGTATTAGTGATTGTATAAGAGAGTAAGTATCTGTTAGTATCTGTATCAATAAGTGAGGTGGTGTGTGTATAACTGTATAGGTGAGTAAATGGGAGTGTGAATGATTCTTTGCATGATTGACTAGGTGTGTGAGTAACTCTATGAATGAGTGGCGATGTGTGAGTATCTGTATAGGTGTAAGAGTGCAAATGATAGTGCTGTATTGATGAGTGACTGCATGTATGAGTGACTGTATGGGTGAATGAGTGGACGCGTGTGTAGACCTAGGAATCAGTGAGTGGGTATGTAGTAACTGGTATTGGTGAGTCTATGGTTTCGAAAATGGTAGTCTCTATTTTAGAGTGGGTGTATCAAAAGTTACATTAGGGTGTGAGAGGGTGCATCAGATTATCACGTGGATGATGTCATCAGTGATATCATTTGAGATGTCATTAGTGATGTCATCAGTGATGTCACTGACCATGTCATGAATTATGTAATATGTGACGCCATCAGCAGTGCATTGCGGGGGCGCGAGTTATAGTTAGCTCAACTAACTATAACGGCCGAATTTCTCCGGTTTTGTACGAGTGAAATGTCCAACTAACTATAACGTCCCTGAAACCTATGGTTTTTTCAGTGAATTTCTATGTTTTTTTAAATGCTAATTTCTAACTATAACGTCCCTGAAACCTATGGTTTTTTCAGTGAATTTCAAAGGTTTTTTAAATGCTAATTTCTAACTATAACGTCCCTGAAACCTAAGGTTTTTTCAGTGAATTTCTAAGGTTTTTTAAATGCTAATTTCTAACTATGCCTACAGAGGTAGGACATGTGCAGAAAAAGGAAGAAAGGCACAGAAAGAAGCAAGAGAAATGCAGAAAGAGGCAACAGAAGTCCAGAAAGACAAAGAAAGGTGCAGAAAGAAGCAAGAGATATGCAGAAAGAGGCAACAGAAGTCCAGAAAGACGAAGAAAAGTGCAGAAAGAAGCAAGAGATATGCAGAAAGAACCAACAGAGGTGCATAAAGAGGCCTTGTTGCAAAGTCATCCTGTGCCCTCAACGTTTTGCTGACGGGTACTGGTGGTAACTGACTCTGACTAACCAGGCCTAGAGCCAGTGCTATGCTAAAAGACACTTAGAATACAGTGAAAACACCTACATATACTAGGGAACACTATGCATTGGGGTACCCCTGTGATTGGCATGACCTCCTCTGTAATGCCCTAGTACATAATAGGGCGGGGGAATTAAAACTACCTCTAAGTCAGAGGTGCAGAAAGATGCTTCTTTAAGTAGTAGTCACGTTTGCAGAGTGGTAGAGAAAGGGTGCAGGGCCTCCGACCAGCGCTCAGGAATTCCACTGCGTTGGACTTACAGGAGGTACCAGGAGGGCTTCTTGGCCCCCAAAGTCCCTCTGGAGTAAAGTGGACTTCATCCCCCATCCCATAGTCTGCCATGAGGCACGTTTGCAGAGTGGTGGAGAAAGGGGGCGTGGCCTCCGAAGACGTCTTAGCAATCCTACTGTGTGGGACTTACTGTAGTTAACAAGAGGGGTAGTTGGCCCCCAAGGACATCCTTGGGGGCCAACTACCCCTCCTATTATCTCCAGTAGGTACCACACATCAGGATTGCTAAGTTCTCATAACAGGCCACACCCCCTTTGCCCACCACTCTGCAAACGCGCTCCCTGATGTGCTCTTGGATGGGGATTGAAGTCCCCTTCACTGCTGGGGGTCCTTAGGTGCCAACTAGCCTACCTCTTACCCCCAGTAAGCCCCACACAGTGGGATTGCTGAGAGGTGGACATAAACCACGCCCCCTTTCTCCACCACTCTGCAAACGCGCCTCCTGGCATGCTCTTTGTTGGGGGATGAAGTCCCCTTGCCTCCTGAGGGTCCCTGGGGGCCAACTAGCCCACCAGGTACCTCCAGTAAGCCCCACACAGCTGGATTGCTGAGAGTGGTCTGAGGCCATGCCCCCTTTTTACACCACTCTGCAAACGCACCACCTGGCGCGCTGCTTCTTGGGTGATGAAGTCCACTTGTGTCCTGAGGTCCTCAGGACACAAGATAACCTCATCACCCCACCAGCAGTGCGCCAAGAGGCGCATTTGCAGAGTAGAGTAAAAAGGGGCATGGCCTCGGACCACCTCCCTGCAATACAGCTGTGTGGCACCTACTGGAGGTACCTGGTGGGCTAGTTGGCCACCAGGGACCCTCAGTATTCAAGGGGTCTTAATTCCCCAACTTAGAACGCGCCAGGGGCGCGTTTGCAGAGTGGTGCAGGGAGGGGGCGGGGCCTCCAGCGAGATGCCGGCTTTTCTTTGTTTTGAATATTTGTAGAAGGGGGCTGTGTGGCCCCCCTTCTTTTACTATTTTTTGGGCCCTGGGGACCCCATCCCCCAGGGCCTGAGCAAAAAAAAAAACAGGGAAGGGGGCCGCGTGGCCTCCCTTCCCTGGGCCTCTATTGGCCCCGGGGACCCCATCCCCCATGGCCTGGCCAGCATTTGTTATAAATTTTTTGGGGAGGGAGGCCACGTGGCCCCCCTCCTGAGGCCTATAATGGCCCCGGGGACCCCATTCCCCAGGGCATTGCCTCGTTGTTTTAAAAAAAAAAAAAATAGTACGGGAGGGGGGCTGCATGGCCCCTCTTCCCTTGGCCACTTCTGGCCCCGAGGACCCTATCCCCCGGGGCCTGGCCAGCCTGTGTTTTTTTTTAGGAGGCGGGCCGCATGGCCCCCCTCCTTAGGCCAATTATGGCTCCGGGGACCCCTTCCCCCGGGGCCGGCCTTTCCGTTTTTTTTCTCATTACAGGGGAGGGGGGCCGCGTGGCCCCCTCCTGGGCCACTTCTGGCCCCGGGGAACCCATCCCGGGGCCTGGCCTCACCGTTGGGGACCGTGGGGGGAGCCCCAATGCCCCCATGGTCCCGCCGGCTCCCTGCCTCTTGCGGGAGCCGGCATTGCTTTTGCAGAAGGGGAGCTGCTGACATGCAGCTCCCCTTGTGCAAAAGCAATCTGCTTTGGTTTTTGGAAGCGAGAGCAGGTTTCCTGCTCTCGCTTCCAAAAACCAAAGCAGAGTTTGCTATGACAGGGCGGGAGCCATGCTCCCACCCTGCCATAGCAAACAGCAATGTCCCGGGGGTGGGCACCCAGGGACATTGCAGGAGCCGGCCCAGGAGGGTGGCGGTCCCCAGGGCCATCAAGGGCTCCAGGAGGGCGGCCGCGCGGCCCCCCTCCCTTCATTTCCATAGCCCCGGGGAGGTGGTGGTCCCCGGGGCCAGGGGTCCGTAACGGACCCCCATATTACTATATTCAATGCCCCGGGAAGGTGGTGATCCCTGGGGCAGTGTAGGGGGGCTCAAGCCCCCCACACTAATTATTTTCAAAGACCCAGGGAGGTGGCGGTCCCCGGAGGTTAGGGGGGCCCGCGAGGCCCCCCACCCTAATTTTGAGAAAGCCCCGGGGAGGTGGCGGTCCCCGGGGCTTGGGGGGGTGCGAGGCCCTCCGCCCTTATTTCATTATGCCCCGGGGAGGTGGTGGTCCCCGGGGCTGCGGGGGGGCCGCGTGCCCCACGCACATCATGAATGAAGCCCCAGGGAGGTGGCGGTCCCTGGGGATGCGGGGGCCCCTGCGGGCCCCCGCGACATAATTTAGCATGCCCCCAGGACCTGGCCCACACGGGGGCTTTTAAACAAACAAAGCGCGGGAGCCTGCGCTTCGTTTTTTTTTATAATTTCAGCTGGATTTGCGCACCCAGCGCAAATTCGGCCGAAATTATTTTAAAAAAATGCTTTTTTTGGCCCTGGGGGTCCTTGTGGGACCCCCTGAGCAGGCCTAGGGTGTCAGGGTGTTTCTACCCTGCCCCCTTTTCTTGTTTTTCACCTTTATTTTACTGTTTTCTTGTGACTCGGTTTTGCCAATCAGAAGTCAGCTCGTGCTCGGGAGGAGTCGCGACTCCTCGGTGCTCAGATATCGATATTTTTCTTTTTTTAATTTCTCAGCAACTACTAAACGGATTTACACCATTTAAAGAAAAGAGTGCTTTCTGGACCAAAAGCTACCTTTTTGCCAAATTTGGTGTAATTCCGTTTGGCAGTTCGGGCTGTAGCCGTGTCTAAAGTTCCTATGGAAATTAACATGGGGAAAACGCATTTTGGGACCCCCCTTTTTTCTTGGCCCCGCTTGACGAATCACCCTGAAACTTTCAAGACAGGAGCTGCCCGGAGCGCCCCATTAGTTTTGAAAATTTCGCGAAGATTCGTCAAACGGCGCCAAAGTTATTGGCAAATCAAAAAACACTTTTCCTATGGAAACTAGGTTCTAACTATAACTACCTACTGGTGACCGCCAGTAGGTAATATATATACGTATATATATATATATATATATATATATATATATATATATATATATATTACCAATTAGCGATCGCCAGTAGGTAGTTATATTTAGGACCTATTTTCCATAGGAAAAGCTTTTTTTCTTTTGCCAGTATCTTTGGAGTGGGTTGACGAATCTTCGCGAAATTTTCAAAACTAATGGGGCGCTCCGGTCAGCTCCTGTCTTGAAAGTTTCCGGGTGATTCGTCAGCGGGGGCCGAGAAAAAATGGGGGTCCCAAAACGCATTTTCTCCATGTTAATTTCTATTGGAAATTTTGGAACAAGCTACAGCCCAACTGCTGAACGGAATTACACCACATTTGGCAAAAAGGTAGCTCTTGGTTCAGAAAGCGTCCTTTTTTTAAAAATGGTGTAAATTTGTTCAGTAGTTTCTGAGAAATTCAAAAATAAAAAAAAATCGATATCTGGTGACCGCGATGGATCCGCGAACCCTCCCGAGCACGAGCTTTATTCTGATTGGCTGCCAACACTCCAAGCCAAGAAGTGTTGGCAGCCATCTTGTGACTCAGTTGAACCCAGTCACAAGCAAAAAGGTAAAAAAACAATTAAAAAAAAGAAAAGGGGGCAGGGTAGAAACACCCTGACCCCCTAGGCCTGCACAGGGCCAAAAAAAGCATTTTTAAAATGTTTTTATCGGGATTCGCGTACGATATGCGAATCCCGCTGGAAAAAAAAAACAAAGCGTGGTGTCCTGCACTTCGATTTAATGAGCCCGTGGGAGGGCCAGGTCCCCGGGGCAATCTTGTTAATATATGCGGGAGCCACTCGGGCCCCCGCAGCCCCGGGGACTGCCACCTCCCCGGGGCTTTTTAAATAATATGCGGGGCAAGCGCCCCCCACAGCCCCGGGACTGCCACCTCCCCGGGACTTGTTCATAAAATGCGTAAGGGGGGCTCCTGCCCCCCCACACTGCCCAGGGACCGCCATCTCCCCAGGGCATTCCTGATTATGGGTGGAGGGGCCTCACGGGCCCCCCAAACCCCAGGGACCACCACCTCCGTGGGGCTTAAATTTAAATAAGAAAGTGTGGGGGGGACTCCTGCCCCTCCCCACACTATCCCGGGGACCACCACCTCCCCGGGGCAATTTTAAATTCAGGGTGGAGGTCCGTTGCGGACCCCCGGGGACCACCACCTCCCCAGGGCTTCAATCATGATGGTAGGGGGGCCACGTGGCCCCCCTTCCAGGAGCCCTGCATGGCCCCCCAGGGCTGGCTCCACCAATGTCCCGGGGTGTCCACCCCAGGACATTCCAGTTTGCAATGGCAGGGCGGGAGCACTGCTCCCGCCCTGCAAACTTCTACTTCGCTTCATGGAAGTGAGAGCAGGAAACCTGCTCTCCCTTCCATGAAGCGAAGCAGAATTGCTTTTGGGCAAAGGGAGCTGCATTTAGCTGCTCCCTTTGTCCAAAAGCAATGCCGGCTCCCGCTGGAGGCGAGGAGCCAGAAGGGACCGTGGGGGCATTGGGGCTCTCCCTGCGGTCCCCAACATAAGGCCAGGCCCCGGGGGATGGGGTCCCCGGGGCCAAAAGTGGCCAAGGGAAGTGGGGTCACACGGCCCCCCTCCGTGAAAAAAATAAATAAATAAACGAGGCAATGCCCCGGGGGATGGGGTCCCCGAGGCCAGTTATGGCCTCAGGAGGGGACCCGTGGCCCCCCTCCTTAAAAATAAAATGTAATATAAAATAAAAATATTTGGCCATGCCCCGGGGATGGGGTACCCGATGGCGAAATCGGCCTCAGGAGGGGAGCAGCGCTGCCCCCTTCCCATTTAAAAAAAAAAATGTTGCAGGCCCTGGGGGATGGGATCCCCAGAGCCCACAAAATATTGATAGAAGGGGGGCCACACAGCCCCCCTCTAACAAAAAAAAGAAAAAAAAGCCAGCATCTCGCCAGAGGCCCCGCCCCCTCCCTGCACCACTCTGCAAATGCACCTCCTGGCATGTTCTGGGTTGGGGGATAAAGTCCCCTAGAATCTTAAGGGTTCTTAGGGGCCAACTAGCCCACTAGGTACCTCCAGTATTGCTGAGAGGTGGTCCGAGGCCACGCCCCTTTTTACACCACTCTGCAAACGGGCCTCTTGACCCACGGCTGGGGGGGCGATGAGGTCCTCTTGTGTCCTGAGAACCTCAGGACTAAAGTGGACTTCATCCCTCGAACAGCAGTGCACCAGGAGGCGTGTTTGCAGAGTGGTGTAAAAAGGGGGCATGGCTTCAAACCACTCTCAGCAATCCAGCTGTGTGGGGCTTACTGGAGATAACAGGAGGGCTGCAGAAAGGGGGCGTGGCCTGTGTCCACCTCTCAGCAATCCCACTATCTGGAGGTGTCAGGTAGGCTAGTTGGCTCCTAAGGACTCCCAGCATTGAAGGGGACTTTAATCCCCATCCAAGAGAGAGCCAGGGAGCGTGTTTGCAGAATGGTGGGCAAAGGGGGCGTGGCTTGCTATGAGAACTTACCAATGCTGCTGTGTGGGACTTACTGGAGACAATAGGAGGGGTAGTTGGCCCCCAAGGACGTCCTTGGGGGCCAACTTCCCCTCTTGTTACCTCCAGTAAGTCCCACACAGTGGTATTGATAAGAGGTCTTCGGAGGCCACGCCCCCCTTTCTCCACTGCTCTGCAAACACGCCTCCTGGCACACTACGGGTTGGGGGATGAAGTCCACTTTACTCCTGAGGGACTTTGGGGGCCAAGAAGCCCTCCTGGTACCTTCTGTAAGTCCTACGCAGCGGAATTACTGAGCGCTGGTTGGAGGCCCAGCCCCCTTTCTCCACCACTCTGCAAATGCGACTACTAGTTAAAGAAGCCTATGTTAGGCTGGAATTGTATCTTGTAAATGTGATGGATACATGTCACACCTCTTTTCCTTGTCCACCCCTCTCACGGTTTCACATTGACCAACAACACTCCATATTTCCTATCTCACACCTGAGCACCTTTCGTTTAAATTGTCAGAACTGTGTGGTAATGAAAGAACAACTGTGTTGCCACATTTAAATTACGTATTTACTTTTGAGAATAAATTTGCATTTATTGCAAATATCTTTGTGAATGTTGGCTAAATTTTATTTTTTCTGTCCAAAATTATTTATTGTTACTGTGACCACCTCTATACTGTATCGTAGTCAGAGGTATGAGCAGGGCCACTGGAATTATGCGACTGTTTGGCTGCACCAACTTTCGCACTATTATACATTTTCCGCATTTGCCACATAATCCATCATCTGCTGCATAATCTGCAGATTTGAACAAAAAAACTTGTTTCTAGCTCAAACGGCTCAAACGTTACCAAAAATGCAGCGACAAGTGAAACAGCGTGGTAGAAGGCCCTTTGCAAACCTGGAATGGTCACGTGTTACTTATTCCTAAATGTGGGTGTTAAATTGATACTAATGGTGTGCAAACCACTCTTGCTTCTTTCTGCGCCTCTCTTGCCTCTTTCTGCATTTCTGCTGCTTCTTTCTACACCTTTCTTTCTTTTTCTGCACTTCTCTTGCCTCTTTCTGCACATCTCTTCTACTTTCTGCACCTCTCTTGCCTCTTTCTGCATATCTGTTGCCTCTTTCTGCACCTCACTTGCTTCTTTCTGCACCCCTCTTGCCTCTTTCTGCACTCTTCTTCCCTCTTTCTGCACCTCTCTTGCCTCTTTCTGCACCCCTGTTCCCTCTTCCTGCACAACCCCTGCCTGTTTATGTACCTCTCTTGCCTTTTTTCTGCACTTCTCTTGCCTCTTTCTGCACCTCTGTTGCTTCTTTCTGCACTTCTCTTGCCTCTTTCTGCACCCGTCTTCCCTCTAGCTGCACCCCTCCTGTCTCTTTCTGCACCTCTGTTCCTTCTTTCTGCACTTCTTTTGTTTCTTTCCGCACCTCTCTTGCCTCTTTCTGCACCCCTGTTCCCTTTTTCTGCAGCTCTCCTGCCTGTTTCTGCAACTCTCTTGCCTCTTTCTGCAGTTCTCTTGCCTCCTTCTGCACCTCTGTTGCTTCTTTCTGCACTTCTCTTGCCTCTTTCTGCACCCCTCTTGTCTGTTTCTGACCCCTGTTGGTTATTTCTGCACTGCTCTTGCTTCTTTATGCACCTCTCTTGCAAATTTCTGCACCCCTCTTGCCTCCTTCTGCACCTCTGTTGGTTCTTACTGCACTGCTCTTGCTTCTTTCTGCACCTTTTTTGCCGGTTTTTGCAACTTTCTTGTCTCTTTCTGCACTTATCTTGCCTCCTTCTGCACCACTGTTGCTTCTTCCTGCACTGCTCTTGCTTCTTTCTGCACCTCTCTTGCAAATTTCTGCACCCCTCTTGCCTCCTTCTGCACCTCTGTTGGTTCTTTCTGCACTGCTCTTGCTTCTTTCTGCACCTCTTTTACCTGTTTCTGCAAATCTCTTGTCTCTTTCTGCACTTCTCTGGCCTCCTTCTGTACCTCTGTTGCTTCTTTCTGCACTTCTCTTGCTTCTTTCTGCACCTCTTTTGCCTATTTCTGCAACTCTCTTGTCTCTTTCTGCACTTTTCTTGCCTTTTTCTGCACCTCTGTTGGTTCTTTCTGCACTGCTCTTGCTTCTTTCTGCACCTCTCTTGCAAATTTCTGCACCCTCTTGCCTCCTTGGGCACCTCTGTTGGTTCTTTCTACACTGCTCTTGCTTCTTTCTGCACCTCTTTTGCCTGTTTCTGCAACTCTCTTGTCTCTTTCTGCACTGCTCTTGCCTCCTTCTGCACCACTGTTGCTTCTTTCTGCACTTCTCTTGACTCTTTCTGCACCCCTCTTGCCTCTTTCTGCACCTCTGTTGCTTCTTTTTGCACTTCGCTTGCTTCTTTCTGCACCTTTCTTGCTTCTTTCTGCACCCCTCTTGCCTCTTTCTGCACCTTTCTTCCCTCTTTCTGCACCTCTATTGCCTCCTTCTGCACCCCTGTTCCGTTTTTCTGCACCTCTCCTGCCTGTTTCTGCAAATCTCTTGCCTATTTCTGCAGTTCTCTTGCCTCCTTCTGCACCTCTGTTGCTTCTTTCTGCACTTCTCTTGCCTCTTTCTACACCCCTCAAGTCTGTTTCTGCACCTCTGTTGGTTCTTTCTGCACTGCTCTTGCTTCTTTCTGGACCTCTCTTGCAAATTTCCGCACCCCTCTTGCGTCTTTCTGCACCCCTCTTGCCTCCTTCTGCACCTCTGTTGGTTCTTTCTGCACTGCTCTTGCTTCTTGCTGCACCTCTTTTGCCTGTTTCTGCAATTCTCTTGACTCTTTCTGCACTTCTCTTGCCTCCTTTTGCACCTCTGTTGCTTCTTTCTGCACTCCTCTTGCCTTTTTCTGCACCCCTCTTGCCTCTTTCTGCACCTCTATTACTTCTTTCTGCACCCCTCTTGCCTCTTTCTCCACCCCTCTTGCCTCCCTCTGCACCTCTGTTGGTTCTTTCTGCACTGTTCTTGCTTCTTTCTGCACCTCTTTTGCCTGTTTCTGCAACTCTCTTGCCTCTTTCTGCACTTCTCTTGCCTACTTCTGCACCTCTGTTGCTTCTTTCTGCACTTCTCTTGCCTCTTTCTGCACCTCACTTGCTTCTTTCTGCATCCCTCTTGTACCTCTCTTGCCTCTTTCTACACATGTGTTCCCTCTTTCTGCACCTCTGATGCCTGTTTCTGCACATGTCTTGCCTGTTTCTGCACTTTTCTTGCCTCTTTCTGCACCTCTGTTGGTTCTTTCTGCACTTCTCTTACCTCTTTCTGCACCTCACTTGCATCTTTCTGCACACCTCTTGCCTCTTTCTGTACCCTTCTTCCCTCTTTCTGCACATCTCTTGCTTCTTTCTGCACCCCTCTTGCCTCTTTCTGCACTCTTCTTCCCTCTTTCTGCACCTCTCGTGCCTCTTTCTGCACCCCTGTTCCCTCTTCCTGCACAACCCGTGCCTGTTTATGTACCTCTCTTGCCTCTTTCTGCACGTCTCTTGCCTCTTTCTGCACCTCTGTTGCTTCTTTCTGCACTTCTCTTGCCTCTTTCTGCACCCGTCTTCCCTCTAGCTGCACCCCTCCTGTCTCTTTCTGCACCTCTGTTCCTTCTTTCTGCACTTCTTTTGTTTCTTTCCGCACCTCTCTTGCCTCTTTCTGCACCCCTGTTCCCTTTTTCTGCAGCTCTCCTGCCTGTTTCTGCAACTCTCTTGCCTCTTTCTGCAGTTCTCTTGCCTCCTTCAGCAACTCTGTTGCTTCTTTCTGCACTTCTCTTGCCTCTTTCTGCAGCCCTCTTGCCTCCTTCTGCACCTCTGTTGGTTCTTACTGCACTGCTCTTGCTTCTTTCTGCACCTTTTTTGCCGGTTTCTGCAACTTTCTTTTCTCTTTCTGCACTTCTCTTGCCTCCTTCTGCACCACTGTTGCTTCTTCCTGCACTGCTCTTGCTTCTTTCTGCACCTCTCTTGCAAATTTCTGCTCCCCTCTTGCCTCCTTCTGCACCTCTGTTGGTTCTTTCTGCACCTCTTTTGCCTGTTTCTGCAAATCTCTTGTCTCTCTGCACTTCTCTGGCCTCCTTCTGTACCTCTGTTGCTTCTTTCTGCACTTCTCTTGCTTCTTTCTGCACCTCTTTTGCCTATTTCTGCAACTCTCTTGTCTCTTTCTGCACTTCTCTTGCCTTCTTCTGCAGCTCTGTTTGTTCTTTCTGCACTGCTCTTGCTTCTTTCTGCACCTCTCTTGCAAATTTCTGCACCCCTCTTGCCTCCTTGGGCACCTCTGTTGGTTCTTTCTGCACTGCTCTTGATTCTTTCTGCACCTCTTCTGCCTGTTTCTGCACCTCTGTTGCTTCTTTCTGCACTTCTCTTGACTCTTTCTGCACCCCTCTTGCCTCTTTCTGCACCTCTGTTGCTACTTTCTGCACTTCGCTTGCTTCTTTCTGCACCTTTCTTGCTTCTTTCTGCACCCCTCTTGCCTATTTCTGCACCTTTCTTCCCTCTTTCTGCACCTCTATTGCCTCCTTCTGCACCCCTGTTCCGTTTTTCTCCACCTCTCCTGCCTGTTTCTGCAACTCTCTTGCCTATTTCTGCAGTTCTCTTGCCTCCTTCTGCACCTCTGTTGCTTCTTTCTGCACTTCTCTTGCCTCTTTCTACACCCCTCAAGTCTGTTTCTGCACCTCTGTTGGTTCTTTCTGCACTGCTCTTGCTTCTTTCTGGACCTCTCTTGCAAATTTCCACACCCCTCTTGCATCTTTCTGCACCCCTCTTGCCTCCTTCTGCACCTCTGTTGGTTCTTTCTGCACTGCTCTTGCTTCTTGCTGCACCTCTTTTGCCTGTTTCTGCAACTCTCTTGCCTCTTTCTGCACTTCTCTTGCCTCCTTTTGTACCTCTGTTGCTTCTTTCTGCACTCCTCTTGCCTCTTTCTGCACCCTTCTTGCCTCTTTTTGCACCTCTGCTACTTCTTTCTGCACTTCTCTTGCCTCTATTTGCACCTCACTTGCTTCTTTCTGCATCCCTCTTGTACCTCTCTTGCCTCTTTCTGCACACCTATTCCCTCTTTCTGCACCTCTGATGCCTGTTTCTGCACATGTCTTGTCTGTTTCTGCACTTTCTTTTCTTGCCTCTTTATGCACCTCTGTTGGTTCTTTCTGCACTTCTCTTACCTCTTTCTGCACCTCACTTGCATTTTCTGCACACCTCTTGCCTCTTTCTGTACCCTTCTTCCCTCTTTCTGCACATCTCTTGCTTCTTTCTGCACCCCTTGTGCCTCTTTCTGCATCCCTCTTCCCTCTTTCTGCACTCCTCTTGACTCTTTCTGCACCTCTATTCCTTCTTTCTAGACTTCTTTTGTTTCTTTCAGCACCTTTCTTGCTTCTTTCTGTGCCCCTTGTGCCTCTTTCCGCATCCCTCTTCCCTCTTTCTGCACTCCTCTTGCCTCTTTCTGCACCTCTGTTCCTTCTTTCTGCACTTCTTTTGTTTCTTTCTGCACCTTGGTTCCATCTTTCTGCACCTCTCTTGCTTCTTTCTGTACCCCTCTTGCTTCTTTCTCCACCCCTTTTACCCCATTCTGCATCTCTGTTGCTTCTTTCTGCACTTCTCTTGTCTCTTTCCCCACTCCTCTTCCCTCTTTCTGCACCTCTGTTGCTTCTTTCTGCAATTCTCTTTCTTCTTTTGGCACCTCTCTTGCTTCTTTCTGCAATTCTCTTGCCTCCTTCTGCACCTCTGTTGCTTCTTTCTGCACTTCTCTTGCCTCTTTCTGTACCCATCTTGCGTCTTTCTGCACCTCTGTTGGTTCTTTCGGCACTTCTCTTGCTTCTTTCTGCAGTTCTCTTGTATGTTTCTGCACCTCTGTTGGTTCTTTCTTTCTGCACTGCTCTTGCTTCTCTCTGGACTTCTCTTGCAAATTTATGCACCCCTCTTGCCTCTTTCTGCGCCCTCTTTACTCCTTCTGCACCTCTGTTGGTTCTTTCTGCACTGCTCTTGCTTCTTTCTGCACCTCTTTTGCCTGTTTCTGCAATTCTCTTGTCTCTTTCTGCACTTCTCTGGCCTCCTTCTGCACCTCTGTTGCTTCTTACTGCGCTTCTCTTGCCTCTTTCTGCCCCCTTGCTCTTTCTGCACCTCTGTTGCTTCTTTCTACACTTCTTCTGCTTCTTTCTGCACATCTCTTGCTTCTTTCTGCACCCCTCCTGCCTCTGTCTGTACCCTTCTTCCCTCTTTCTGCAACTCTCTTGCCTCTTTCTGCAGTTCTCTTGCCTCTTTCTGTACCTCTGTTGCTTCTTTCTGTACTTCTCTTGCCTCTTTCTGCACCCCTCTTATCTGTTTCTGCACCTCTGTTGGTTCTTTCTTTCTGCACTGCTCTTCCTTCTCTCTGGACCTCTCTTGCAAATTTCTGCACCCCTCTTGCCTCTTTATGCACCCCTCTTGCCTCCTTCTGCACCTCTGTTGGTTCTTTCTGCACTGCTCGTGCTTCTTTCTGCACCTCTTTTGCCTGTTTCTGCAACTCTCTTGCCTCTTTCTGCACTTCTCTTGCCTCCTTTTGCACCTCTGTTGCTTCTTTCTGCACTCCTCTTGCCTTTTTCTGTACCCCTCTTGCCTCTTTCTGCACCTCTATTACTTCTTTCTGTACCCCTCTTGCCTCTTTATGCACCCCTCTTGCCTCCCTCTGCACCTTGGTTGGTTTCTTTCTGCACCCCTCTTGCCTCTTTCTGCACCTTTCTTCCCTCTTTCTGCACGTCTATTGCCTCCTTCTGCACCCCTGTTCCATTTTTCTGCACCTCTCCTGCCTGTTTCTGCAACTCTCTTGCCTCTTTCTGCAGTTTTCTTGCCTCCTTCTGCACCTCTGTTGCTTCTTTCTGCACTTCTCTTGCCTCTTTCTACACCCCTCTTGCCTCTTTCTGCACCTCTGTTGCTACTTTCTGCACTTCGCTTGCTTCTTTCTGCACCTTTCTTGCTTCTTTCTGCACCCCTCTTGCCTATTTCTGCACCTTTCTTCCCTCTTTCTGCACCTCTATTGCCTCTTTCTGCACCCCTGTTCCGTTTTTCTCCACCTCTCCTGCCTGTTTCTGCAACTCTCTTGCCTATTTCTGCAGTTCTCTTGCCTCCTTCTGCACCTCTGTTGCTTCTTTCTGCACTTCTCTTGCCTCTTTCTACACCCCTCAAGTCTGTTTCTGCACCTCTGTTGGTTCTTTCTGCACTGCTCTTGCTTCTTTCTGGACCTCTCTTGCAAATTTCCACACCCCTCTTGCATCTTTCTGCACCCCTCTTGCCTCCTTCTGCACCTCTGTTGGTTCTTTCTGCACTGCTCTTGCTTCTTGCTGCACCTCTTTTGCCTGTTTCTGCAACTCTCTTGCCTCTTTCTGCACTTCTCTTGCCTCCTTTTGTACCTCTGTTGCTTCTTTCTGCACTCCTCTTGCCTCTTTCTGCACCCTTCTTGCCTCTTTTTGCACCTCTGCTACTTCTTTCTGCACTTCTCTTGCCTCTATTTGCACCTCACTTGCTTCTTTCTGCATCCCTCTTGTACCTCTCTTGCCTCTTTCTGCACACCTATTCCCTCTTTCTGCACCTCTGATGCCTGTTTCTGCACATGTCTTGTCTGTTTCTGCACTTTCTTTTCTTGCCTCTTTATGCACCTCTGTTGGTTCTTTCTGCACTTCTCTTACCTCTTTCTGCACCTCACTTGCATTTTCTGCACACCTCTTGCCTCTTTCTGTACCCTTCTTCCCTCTTTCTGCACATCTCTTGCTTCTTTCTGCACCCCTTGTGCCTCTTTCTGCATCCCTCTTCCCACTTTCTGCACTCCTCTTGACTCTTTCTGCACCTCTATTCCTTCTTTCTAGACTTCTTTTGTTTCTTTCAGCACCTTTCTTGCTTCTTTCTGTGCCCCTTGTGCCTCTTTCCGCATCCCTCTTCCCTCTTTCTGCACTCCTCTTGCCTCTTTCTGCACCTCTGTTCCTTCTTCCTGCACTGCTCTTGCTTCTTTCTGCACCTCTCTTGCAAATTTCTGCACCCCTCTTGCCTCCTTCTGCACCTCTGTTGGTTCTTTCTGCACTGCTCTTGCTTCTTTCTGCACCTCTTTTACCTGTTTCTGCAAATCTCTTGTCTCTTTCTGCACTTCTCTGGCCTCCTTCTGTACCTCTGTTGCTTCTTTCTGCACTTCTCTTGCTTCTTTCTGCACCTCTTTTGCCTATTTCTGCAACTCTCTTGTCTCTTTCTGCACTTTTCTTGCCTTTTTCTGCACCTCTGTTGGTTCTTTCTGCACTGCTCTTGCTTCTTTCTGCACCTCTCTTGCAAATTTCTGCACCCCTCTTGCCTCCTTGGGCACCTCTGTTGGTTCTTTCTACACTGCTCTTGCTTCTTTCTGCACCTCTTTTGCCTGTTTCTGCAACTCTCTTGTCTCTTTCTGCACTGCTCTTGCCTCCTTCTGCACCACTGTTGCTTCTTTCTGCACTTCTCTTGACTCTTTCTGCACCCCTCTTGCCTCTTTCTGCACCTCTGTTGCTTCTTTTTGCACTTCGCTTGCTTCTTTCTGCACCTTTCTTGCTTCTTTCTGCACCCCTCTTGCCTCTTTCTGCACCTTTCTTCCCTCTTTCTGCACCTCTATTGCCTCCTTCTGCACCCCTGTTCCGTTTTTCTGCACCTCTCCTGCCTGTTTCTGCAAATCTCTTGCCTATTTCTGCAGTTCTCTTGCCTCCTTCTGCACCTCTGTTGCTTCTTTCTGCACTTCTCTTGCCTCTTTCTACACCCCTCAAGTCTGTTTCTGCACCTCTGTTGGTTCTTTCTGCACTGCTCTTGCTTCTTTCTGGACCTCTCTTGCAAATTTCCGCACCCTCTTGCGTCTTTCTGCACCCCTCTTGCCTCCTTCTGCACCTCTGTTGGTTCTTTCTGCACTGCTCTTGCTTCTTGCTGCACCTCTTTTGCCTGTTTCTGCAATTCTCTTGACTCTTTCTGCACTTCTCTTGCCTCCTTTTGCACCTCTGTTGCTTCTTTCTGCACTCCTCTTGCCTTTTTCTGCACCCCTCTTGCCTCTTTCTGCACCTCTATTACTTCTTTCTGCACCCCTCTTGCCTCTTTCTCCACCCCTCTTGCCTCCCTCTGCACCTCTGTTGGTTCTTTCTGCACTGTTCTTGCTTCTTTCTGCACCTCTTTTGCCTGTTTCTGCAACTCTCTTGCCTCTTTCTGCACTTCTCTTGCCTACTTCTGCACCTCTGTTGCTTCTTTCTGCACTTCTCTTGCCTCTTTCTGCACCTCACTTGCTTCTTTCTGCATCCCTCTTGTACCTCTCTTGCCTCTTTCTACACATGTGTTCCCTCTTTCTGCACCTCTGATGCCTGTTTCTGCACATGTCTTGCCTGTTTCTGCACTTTTCTTGCCTCTTTCTGCACCTCTGTTGGTTCTTTCTGCACTTCTCTTACCTCTTTCTGCACCTCACTTGCATCTTTCTGCACACCTCTTGCCTCTTTCTGTACCCTTCTTCCCTCTTTCTGCACATCTCTTGCTTCTTTCTGCACCCCTCTTGCCTCTTTCTGCACTCTTCTTCCCTCTTTCTGCACCTCTCGTGCCTCTTTCTGCACCCCTGTTTCCTCTTCCTGCACAACCCGTGCCTGTTTATGTACCTCTCTTGCCTCTTTCTGCACGTCTCTTGCCTCTTTCTGCACCTCTGTTGCTTCTTTCTGCACTTCTCTTGCCTCTTTCTGCACCCGTCTTCCCTCTAGCTGCACCCCTCCTGTCTCTTTCTGCACCTCTGTTCCTTCTTTCTGCACTTCTTTTGTTTCTTTCCGCACCTCTCTTGCCTCTTTCTGCACCCCTGTTCCCTTTTTCTGCAGCTCTCCTGCCTGTTTCTGCAACTCTCTTGCCTCTTTCTGCAGTTCTCTTGCCTCCTTCAGCAACTCTGTTGCTTCTTTCTGCACTTCTCTTGCCTCTTTCTGCAGCCCTCTTGCCTCCTTCTGCACCTCTGTTGGTTCTTACTGCACTGCTCTTGCTTCTTTCTGCACCTTTTTTGCCGGTTTCTGCAACTTTCTTTTCTCTTTCTGCACTTCTCTTGCCTCCTTCTGCACCACTGTTGCTTCTTCCTGCACTGCTCTTGCTTCTTTCTGCACCTCTCTTGCAAATTTCTGCTCCCCTCTTGCCTCCTTCTGCACCTCTGTTGGTTCTTTCTGCACCTCTTTTGCCTGTTTCTGCAAATCTCTTGTCTCTCTGCACTTCTCTGGCCTCCTTCTGTACCTCTGTTGCTTCTTTCTGCACTTCTCTTGCTTCTTTCTGCACCTCTTTTGCCTATTTCTGCAACTCTCTTGTCTCTTTCTGCACTTCTCTTGCCTTCTTCTGCAGCTCTGTTTGTTCTTTCTGCACTGCTCTTGCTTCTTTCTGCACCTCTCTTGCAAATTTCTGCACCCCTCTTGCCTCCTTGGGCACCTCTGTTGGTTCTTTCTGCACTGCTCTTGATTCTTTCTGCACCTCTTCTGCCTGTTTCTGCACCTCTGTTGCTTCTTTCTGCACTTCTCTTGACTCTTTCTGCACCCCTCTTGCCTCTTTCTGCACCTCTGTTGCTACTTTCTGCACTTCGCTTGCTTCTTTCTGCACCTTTCTTGCTTCTTTCTGCACCCCTCTTGCCTATTTCTGCACCTTTCTTCCCTCTTTCTGCACCTCTATTGCCTCCTTCTGCACCCCTGTTCCGTTTTTCTCCACCTCTCCTGCCTGTTTCTGCAACTCTCTTGCCTATTTCTGCAGTTCTCTTGCCTCCTTCTGCACCTCTGTTGCTTCTTTCTGCACTTCTCTTGCCTCTTTCTACACCCCTCAAGTCTGTTTCTGCACCTCTGTTGGTTCTTTCTGCACTGCTCTTGCTTCTTTCTGGACCTCTCTTGCAAATTTCCACACCCTCTTGCATCTTTCTGCACCCCTCTTGCCTCCTTCTGCACCTCTGTTGGTTCTTTCTGCACTGCTCTTGCTTCTTGCTGCACCTCTTTTGCCTGTTTCTGCAACTCTCTTGCCTCTTTCTGCACTTCTCTTGCCTCCTTTTGTACCTCTGTTGCTTCTTTCTGCACTCCTCTTGCCTCTTTCTGCACCCTTCTTGCCTCTTTTTGCACCTCTGCTACTTCTTTCTGCACTTCTCTTGCCTCTATTTGCACCTCACTTGCTTCTTTCTGCATCCCTCTTGTACCTCTCTTGCCTCTTTCTGCACACCTATTCCCTCTTTCTGCACCTCTGATGCCTGTTTCTGCACATGTCTTGTCTGTTTCTGCACTTTCTTTTCTTGCCTCTTTATGCACCTCTGTTGGTTCTTTCTGCACTTCTCTTACCTCTTTCTGCACCTCACTTGCATTTTCTGCACACCTCTTGCCTCTTTCTGTACCCTTCTTCCCTCTTTCTGCACATCTCTTGCTTCTTTCTGCACCCCTTGTGCCTCTTTCTGCATCCCTCTTCCCTCTTTCTGCACTCCTCTTGACTCTTTCTGCACCTCTATTCCTTCTTTCTAGACTTCTTTTGTTTCTTTCAGCACCTTTCTTGCTTCTTTCTGTGCCCCTTGTGCCTCTTTCCGCATCCCTCTTCCCTCTTTCTGCACTCCTCTTGCCTCTTTCTGCACCTCTGTTCCTTCTTTCTGCACTTCTTTTGTTTCTTTCTGCACCTTGGTTCCATCTTTCTGCACCTCTCTTGCTTCTTTCTGTACCCCTCTTGCTTCTTTCTCCACCCCTTTTACCCCATTCTGCATCTCTGTTGCTTCTTTCTGCACTTCTCTTGTCTCTTTCCCCACTCCTCTTCCCTCTTTCTGCACCTCTGTTGCTTCTTTCTGCAATTCTCTTTCTTCTTTTGGCACCTCTCTTGCTTCTTTCTGCAATTCTCTTGCCTCCTTCTGCACCTCTGTTGCTTCTTTCTGCACTTCTCTTGCCTCTTTCTGTACCCATCTTGCGTCTTTCTGCACCTCTGTTCCTTCTTTCTGCACTTCTTTTGTTTCTTTCTGCACCTTGGTTCCATCTTTCTGCACCTCTCTTGCTTCTTTCTGTACCCCTCTTGCTTCTTTCTCCACCCCTTTTACCCCATTCTGCATCTCTGTTGCTTCTTTCTGCACTTCTCTTGTCTCTTTCCCCACTCCTCTTCCCTCTTTCTGCACCTCTGTTGCTTCTTTCTGCAATTCTCTTTCTTCTTTTGGCACCTCTCTTGCTTCTTTCTGCAATTCTCTTGCCTCCTTCTGCACCTCTGTTGCTTCTTTCTGCACTTCTCTTGCCTCTTTCTGTACCCATCTTGCGTCTTTCTGCACCTCTGTTGGTTCTTTCGGCACTTCTCTTGCTTCTTTCTGCAGTTCTCTTGTATGTTTCTGCACCTCTGTTGGTTCTTTCTTTCTGCACTGCTCTTGCTTCTCTCTGGACTTCTCTTGCAAATTTATGCACCCCTCTTGCCTCTTTCTGCGCCCCTCTTTACTCCTTCTGCACCTCTGTTGGTTCTTTCTGCACTGCTCTTGCTTCTTTCTGCACCTCTTTTGCCTGTTTCTGCAATTCTCTTGTCTCTTTCTGCACTTCTCTGGCCTCCTTCTGCACCTCTGTTGCTTCTTACTGCGCTTCTCTTGCCTCTTTCTGCCCCCTTGCTCTTTCTGCACCTCTGTTGCTTCTTTCTACACTTCTTCTGCTTCTTTCTGCACATCTCTTGCTTCTTTCTGCACCCCTCCTGCCTCTGTCTGTACCCTTCTTCCCTCTTTCTGCAACTCTCTTGCCTCTTTCTGCAGTTCTCTTGCCTCTTTCTGTACCTCTGTTGCTTCTTTCTGTACTTCTCTTGCCTCTTTCTGCACCCCTCTTATCTGTTTCTGCACCTCTGTTGGTTCTTTCTTTCTGCACTGCTCTTCCTTCTCTCTGGACCTCTCTTGCAAATTTCTGCACCCCTCTTGCCTCTTTATGCACCCCTCTTGCCTCCTTCTGCACCTCTGTTGGTTCTTACTGCACTGCTCTTGCTTCTTTCTGCACCTTTTTTGCCGGTTTCTGCAACTTTCTTTTCTCTTTCTGCACTTCTCTTGCCTCCTTCTGCACCACTGTTGCTTCTTCCTGCACTGCTCTTGCTTCTTTCTGCACCTCTCTTGCAAATTTCTGCTCCCCTCTTGCCTCCTTCTGCACCTCTGTTGGTTCTTTCTGCACCTCTTTTGCCTGTTTCTGCAAATCTCTTGTCTCTCTGCACTTCTCTGGCCTCCTTCTGTACCTCTGTTGCTTCTTTCTGCACTTCTCTTGCTTCTTTCTGCACCTCTTTTGCCTATTTCTGCAACTCTCTTGTCTCTTTCTGCACTTCTCTTGCCTTCTTCTGCAGCTCTGTTTGTTCTTTCTGCACTGCTCTTGCTTCTTTCTGCACCTCTCTTGCAAATTTCTGCACCCCTCTTGCCTCCTTGGGCACCTCTGTTGGTTCTTTCTGCACTGCTCTTGATTCTTTCTGCACCTCTTCTGCCTGTTTCTGCACCTCTGTTGCTTCTTTCTGCACTTCTCTTGACTCTTTCTGCACCCCTCTTGCCTCTTTCTGCACCTCTGTTGCTACTTTCTGCACTTCGCTTGCTTCTTTCTGCACCTTTCTTGCTTCTTTCTGCACCCCTCTTGCCTATTTCTGCACCTTTCTTCCCTCTTTCTGCACCTCTATTGCCTCCTTCTGCACCCCTGTTCCGTTTTTCTCCACCTCTCCTGCCTGTTTCTGCAACTCTCTTGCCTATTTCTGCAGTTCTCTTGCCTCCTTCTGCACCTCTGTTGCTTCTTTCTGCACTTCTCTTGCCTCTTTCTACACCCCTCAAGTCTGTTTCTGCACCTCTGTTGGTTCTTTCTGCACTGCTCTTGCTTCTTTCTGGACCTCTCTTGCAAATTTCCACACCCCTCTTGCATCTTTCTGCACCCCTCTTGCCTCCTTCTGCACCTCTGTTGGTTCTTTCTGCACTGCTCTTGCTTCTTGCTGCACCTCTTTTGCCTGTTTCTGCAACTCTCTTGCCTCTTTCTGCACTTCTCTTGCCTCCTTTTGTACCTCTGTTGCTTCTTTCTGCACTCCTCTTGCCTCTTTCTGCACCCTTCTTGCCTCTTTTTGCACCTCTGCTACTTCTTTCTGCACTTCTCTTGCCTCTATTTGCACCTCACTTGCTTCTTTCTGCATCCCTCTTGTACCTCTCTTGCCTCTTTCTGCACACCTATTCCCTCTTTCTGCACCTCTGATGCCTGTTTCTGCACATGTCTTGTCTGTTTCTGCACTTTCTTTTCTTGCCTCTTTATGCACCTCTGTTGGTTCTTTCTGCACTTCTCTTACCTCTTTCTGCACCTCACTTGCATTTTCTGCACACCTCTTGCCTCTTTCTGTACCCTTCTTCCCTCTTTCTGCACATCTCTTGCTTCTTTCTGCACCCCTTGTGCCTCTTTCTGCATCCCTCTTCCCTCTTTCTGCACTCCTCTTGACTCTTTCTGCACCTCTATTCCTTCTTTCTAGACTTCTTTTGTTTCTTTCAGCACCTTTCTTGCTTCTTTCTGTGCCCCTTGTGCCTCTTTCCGCATCCCTCTTCCCTCTTTCTGCACTCCTCTTGCCTCTTTCTGCACCTCTGTTCCTTCTTCCTGCACTGCTCTTGCTTCTTTCTGCACCTCTCTTGCAAATTTCTGCACCCCTCTTGCCTCCTTCTGCACCTCTGTTGGTTCTTTCTGCACTGCTCTTGCTTCTTTCTGCACCTCTTTTACCTGTTTCTGCAAATCTCTTGTCTCTTTCTGCACTTCTCTGGCCTCCTTCTGTACCTCTGTTGCTTCTTTCTGCACTTCTCTTGCTTCTTTCTGCACCTCTTTTGCCTATTTCTGCAACTCTCTTGTCTCTTTCTGCACTTTTCTTGCCTTTTTCTGCACCTCTGTTGGTTCTTTCTGCACTGCTCTTGCTTCTTTCTGCACCTCTCTTGCAAATTTCTGCACCCCTCTTGCCTCCTTGGGCACCTCTGTTGGTTCTTTCTACACTGCTCTTGCTTCTTTCTGCACCTCTTTTGCCTGTTTCTGCAACTCTCTTGTCTCTTTCTGCACTGCTCTTGCCTCCTTCTGCACCACTGTTGCTTCTTTCTGCACTTCTCTTGACTCTTTCTGCACCCCTCTTGCCTCTTTCTGCACCTCTGTTGCTTCTTTTTGCACTTCGCTTGCTTCTTTCTGCACCTTTCTTGCTTCTTTCTGCACCCCTCTTGCCTCTTTCTGCACCTTTCTTCCCTCTTTCTGCACCTCTATTGCCTCCTTCTGCACCCCTGTTCCGTTTTTCTGCACCTCTCCTGCCTGTTTCTGCAAATCTCTTGCCTATTTCTGCAGTTCTCTTGCCTCCTTCTGCACCTCTGTTGCTTCTTTCTGCACTTCTCTTGCCTCTTTCTACACCCCTCAAGTCTGTTTCTGCACCTCTGTTGGTTCTTTCTGCACTGCTCTTGCTTCTTTCTGGACCTCTCTTGCAAATTTCCGCACCCCTCTTGCGTCTTTCTGCACCCCTCTTGCCTCCTTCTGCACCTCTGTTGGTTCTTTCTGCACTGCTCTTGCTTCTTGCTGCACCTCTTTTGCCTGTTTCTGCAATTCTCTTGACTCTTTCTGCACTTCTCTTGCCTCCTTTTGCACCTCTGTTGCTTCTTTCTGCACTCCTCTTGCCTTTTTCTGCACCCCTCTTGCCTCTTTCTGCACCTCTATTACTTCTTTCTGCACCCCTCTTGCCTCTTTCTCCACCCCTCTTGCCTCCCTCTGCACCTCTGTTGGTTCTTTCTGCACGGTTCTTGCTTCTTTCTGCACCTCTTTTGCCTGTTTCTGCAACTCTCTTGCCTCTTTCTGCACTTCTCTTGCCTACTTCTGCACCTCTGTTGCTTCTTTCTGCACTTCTCTTGCCTCTTTCTGCACCTCACTTGTTTCTTTCTGCATCCCTCTTGTACCTCTCTTGCCTCTTTCTACACATGTGTTCCCTCTTTCTGCACCTCTGATGCCTGTTTCTGCACATGTCTTGCCTGTTTCTGCACTTTTCTTGCCTCTTTCTGCACCTCTGTTGGTTCTTTCTGCACTTCTCTTACCTCTTTCTGCACCTCACTTGCATCTTTCTGCACACCTCTTGCCTCTTTCTGTACCCTTCTTCCCTCTTTCTGCACATCTCTTGCTTCTTTCTGCACCCCTCTTGCCTCTTTCTGCACTCTTCTTCCCTCTTTCTGCACCTCTCGTGCCTCTTTCTGCACCCCTGTTCCCTCTTCCTGCACAACCCGTGCCTGTTTATGTACCTCTCTTGCCTCTTTCTGCACGTCTCTTGCCTCTTTCTGCACCTCTGTTGCTTCTTTCTGCACTTCTCTTGCCTCTTTCTGCACCCGTCTTCCCTCTAGCTGCACCCCTCCTGTCTCTTTCTGCACCTCTGTTCCTTCTTTCTGCACTTCTTTTGTTTCTTTCCGCACCTCTCTTGCCTCTTTCTGCACCCCTGTTCCCTTTTTCTGCAGCTCTCCTGCCTGTTTCTGCAACTCTCTTGCCTCTTTCTGCAGTTCTCTTGCCTCCTTCAGCAACTCTGTTGCTTCTTTCTGCACTTCTCTTGCCTCTTTCTGCAGCCCTCTTGCCTCCTTCTGCACCTCTGTTGGTTCTTACTGCACTGCTCTTGCTTCTTTCTGCACCTTTTTTGCCGGTTTCTGCAACTTTCTTATCTCTTTCTGCACTTCTCTTGCCTCCTTCTGCACCACTGTTGCTTCTTCCTGCACTGCTCTTGCTTCTTTCTGCACCTCTCTTGCAAATTTCTGCTCCCCTCTTGCCTCCTTCTGCACCTCTGTTGGTTCTTTCTGCACCTCTTTTGCCTGTTTCTGCAAATCTCTTGTCTCTCTGCACTTCTCTGGCCTCCTTCTGTACCTCTGTTGCTTCTTTCTGCACTTCTCTTGCTTCTTTCTGCACCTCTTTTGCCTATTTCTGCAACTCTCTTGTCTCTTTCTGCACTTCTCTTGCCTTCTTCTGCAGCTCTGTTTGTTCTTTCTGCACTGCTCTTGCTTCTTTCTGCACCTCTCTTGCAAATTTCTGCACCCCTCTTGCCTCCTTGGGCACCTCTGTTGGTTCTTTCTGCACTGCTCTTGATTCTTTCTGCACCTCTTCTGCCTGTTTCTGCACCTCTGTTGCTTCTTTCTGCACTTCTCTTGACTCTTTCTGCACCCCTCTTGCCTCTTTCTGCACCTCTGTTGCTACTTTCTGCACTTCGCTTGCTTCTTTCTGCACCTTTCTTGCTTCTTTCTGCACCCCTCTTGCCTATTTCTGCACCTTTCTTCCCTCTTTCTGCACCTCTATTGCCTCCTTCTGCACCCCTGTTCCGTTTTTCTCCACCTCTCCTGCCTGTTTCTGCAACTCTCTTGCCTATTTCTGCAGTTCTCTTGCCTCCTTCTGCACCTCTGTTGCTTCTTTCTGCACTTCTCTTGCCTCTTTCTACACCCCTCAAGTCTGTTTCTGCACCTCTGTTGGTTCTTTCTGCACTGCTCTTGCTTCTTTCTGGACCTCTCTTGCAAATTTCCACACCCTCTTGCATCTTTCTGCACCCCTCTTGCCTCCTTCTGCACCTCTGTTGGTTCTTTCTGCACTGCTCTTGCTTCTTGCTGCACCTCTTTTGCCTGTTTCTGCAACTCTCTTGCCTCTTTCTGCACTTCTCTTGCCTCCTTTTGTACCTCTGTTGCTTCTTTCTGCACTCCTCTTGCCTCTTTCTGCACCCTTCTTGCCTCTTTTGCACCTCTGCTACTTCTTTCTGCACTTCTCTTGCCTCTATTTGCACCTCACTTGCTTCTTTCTGCATCCCTCTTGTACCTCTCTTGCCTCTTTCTGCACACCTATTCCCTCTTTCTGCACCTCTGATGCCTGTTTCTGCACATGTCTTGTCTGTTTCTGCACTTTCTTTTCTTGCCTCTTTATGCACCTCTGTTGGTTCTTTCTGCACTTCTCTTACCTCTTTCTGCACCTCACTTGCATTTTCTGCACACCTCTTGCCTCTTTCTGTACCCTTCTTCCCTCTTTCTGCACATCTCTTGCTTCTTTCTGCACCCCTTGTGCCTCTTTCTGCATCCCTCTTCCCTCTTTCTGCACTCCTCTTGACTCTTTCTGCACCTCTATTCCTTCTTTCTAGACTTCTTTTGTTTCTTTCAGCACCTTTCTTGCTTCTTTCTGTGCCCCTTGTGCCTCTTTCCGCATCCCTCTTCCCTCTTTCTGCACTCCTCTTGCCTCTTTCTGCACCTCTGTTCCTTCTTTCTGCACTTCTTTTGTTTCTTTCTGCACCTTGGTTCCATCTTTCTGCACCTCTCTTGCTTCTTTCTGTACCCCTCTTGCTTCTTTCTCCACCCCTTTTACCCCATTCTGCATCTCTGTTGCTTCTTTCTGCACTTCTCTTGTCTCTTTCCCCACTCCTCTTCCCTCTTTCTGCACCTCTGTTGCTTCTTTCTGCAATTCTCTTTCTTCTTTTGGCACCTCTCTTGCTTCTTTCTGCAATTCTCTTGCCTCCTTCTGCACCTCTGTTGCTTCTTTCTGCACTTCTCTTGCCTCTTTCTGTACCCATCTTGCGTCTTTCTGCACCTCTGTTGGTTCTTTCGGCACTTCTCTTGCTTCTTTCTGCAGTTCTCTTGTATGTTTCTGCACCTCTGTTGGTTCTTTCTTTCTGCACTGCTCTTGCTTCTCTCTGGACTTCTCTTGCAAATTTATGCACCCCTCTTGCCTCTTTCTGCGCCCCTCTTTACTCCTTCTGCACCTCTGTTGGTTCTTTCTGCACTGCTCTTGCTTCTTTCTGCACCTCTTTTGCCTGTTTCTGCAATTCTCTTGTCTCTTTCTGCACTTCTCTGGCCTCCTTCTGCACCTCTGTTGCTTCTTACTGCGCTTCTCTTGCCTCTTTCTGCCCCCTTGCTCTTTCTGCACCTCTGTTGCTTCTTTCTACACTTCTTCTGCTTCTTTCTGCACATCTCTTGCTTCTTTCTGCACCCCTCCTGCCTCTGTCTGTACCCTTCTTCCCTCTTTCTGCAACTCTCTTGCCTCTTTCTGCAGTTCTCTTGCCTCTTTCTGTACCTCTGTTGCTTCTTTCTGTACTTCTCTTGCCTCTTTCTGCACCCCTCTTATCTGTTTCTGCACCTCTGTTGGTTCTTTCTTTCTGCACTGCTCTTCCTTCTCTCTGGACCTCTCTTGCAAATTTCTGCACCCCTCTTGCCTCTTTATGCACCCCTCTTGCCTCCTTCTGCACCTCTGTTGGTTCTTTCTGCACTGCTCGTGCTTCTTTCTGCACCTCTTTTGCCTGTTTCTGCAACTCTCTTGCCTCTTTCTGCACTTCTCTTGCCTCCTTTTGCACCTCTGTTGCTTCTTTCTGCACTCCTCTTGCCTTTTTCTGTACCCCTCTTGCCTCTTTCTGCACCTCTATTACTTCTTTCTGTACCCCTCTTGCCTCTTTATGCACCCCTCTTGCCTCCCTCTGCACCTTGGTTGGTTTCTTTCTGCACCCCTCTTGCCTCTTTCTGCACCTTTCTTCCCTCTTTCTGCACCTCTATTGCCTCCTTCTGCACCCCTGTTCCATTTTTCTGCACCTCTCCTGCCTGTTTCTGCAACTCTCTTGCCTCTTTCTGCAGTTTTCTTGCCTCCTTCTGCACCTCTGTTGCTTCTTTCTGCACTTCTCTTGCCTCTTTCTACACCCCTCTTGCCTCTTTCTGCACCTCTGTTGCTACTTTCTGCACTTCGCTTGCTTCTTTCTGCACCTTTCTTGCTTCTTTCTGCACCCCTCTTGCCTATTTCTGCACCTTTCTTCCCTCTTTATGCACCTCTATTGCCTCCTTCTGCACCCCTGTTCCGTTTTTCTCCACCTCTCCTGCCTGTTTCTGCAACTCTCTTGCCTATTTCTGCAGTTCTCTTGCCTCCTTCTGCACCTCTGTTGCTTCTTTCTGCACTTCTCTTGCCTCTTTCTACACCCCTCAAGTCTGTTTCTGCACCTCTGTTGGTTCTTTCTGCACTGCTCTTGCTTCTTTCTGGACCTCTCTTGCAAATTTCCACACCCCTCTTGCATCTTTCTGCACCCCTCTTGCCTCCTTCTGCACCTCTGTTGGTTCTTTCTGCACTGCTCTTGCTTCTTGCTGCACCTCTTTTGCCTGTTTCTGCAACTCTCTTGCCTCTTTCTGCACTTCTCTTGCCTCCTTTTGTACCTCTGTTGCTTCTTTCTGCACTCCTCTTGCCTCTTTCTGCACCCTTCTTGCCTCTTTTTGCACCTCTGCTACTTCTTTCTGCACTTCTCTTGCCTCTATTTGCACCTCACTTGCTTCTTTCTGCATCCCTCTTGTACCTCTCTTGCCTCTTTCTGCACACCTATTCCCTCTTTCTGCACCTCTGATGCCTGTTTCTGCACATGTCTTGTCTGTTTCTGCACTTTCTTTTCTTGCCTCTTTATGCACCTCTGTTGGTTCTTTCTGCACTTCTCTTACCTCTTTCTGCACCTCACTTGCATTTTCTGCACACCTCTTGCCTCTTTCTGTACCCTTCTTCCCTCTTTCTGCACATCTCTTGCTTCTTTCTGCACCCCTTGTGCCTCTTTCTGCATCCCTCTTCCCTCTTTCTGCACTCCTCTTGACTCTTTCTGCACCTCTATTCCTTCTTTCTAGACTTCTTTTGTTTCTTTCAGCACCTTTCTTGCTTCTTTCTGTGCCCCTTGTGCCTCTTTCCGCATCCCTCTTCCCTCTTTCTGCACTCCTCTTGCCTCTTTCTGCACCTCTGTTCCTTCTTTCTGCACTTCTTTTGTTTCTTTCTGCACCTTGGTTCCATCTTTCTGCACCTCTCTTGCTTCTTTCTGTACCCCTCTTGCTTCTTTCTCCACCCCTTTTACCCCATTCTGCATCTCTGTTGCTTCTTTCTGCACTTCTCTTGTCTCTTTCCCCACTCCTCTTCCCTCTTTCTGCACCTCTGTTGCTTCTTTCTGCAATTCTCTTTCTTCTTTTGGCACCTCTCTTGCTTCTTTCTGCAATTCTCTTGCCTCCTTCTGCACCTCTGTTGCTTCTTTCTGCACTTCTCTTGCCTCTTTCTGTACCCATCTTGCGTCTTTCTGCACCTCTGTTGGTCCTTTCGGCACTTCTCTTGCTTCTTTCTGCAGTTCTCTTGTATGTTTCTGCACCTCTGTTGGTTCTTTCTTTCTGCACTGCTCTTGCTTCTCTCTGGACTTCTCTTGCAAATTTATGCACCCCTCTTGCCTCTTTCTGCGCCCCTCTTTACTCCTTCTGCACCTCTGTTGGTTCTTTCTGCACTGCTCTTGCTTCTTTCTGCACCTCTTTTGCCTGTTTCTGCAATTCTCTTGTCTCTTTCTGCACTTCTCTGGCCTCCTTCTGCACCTCTGTTGCTTCTTACTGCGCTTCTCTTGCCTCTTTCTGCCCCCTTGCTCTTTCTGCACCTCTGTTGCTTCTTTCTACACTTCTTCTGCTTCTTTCTGCACATCTCTTGCTTCTTTCTGCACCCCTCCTGCCTCTGTCTGTACCCTTCTTCCCTCTTTCTGCAACTCTCTTGCCTCTTTCTGCAGTTCTCTTGCCTCTTTCTGTACCTCTGTTGCTTCTTTCTGTACTTCTCTTGCCTCTTTCTGCACCCCTCTTATCTGTTTCTGCACCTCTGTTGGTTCTTTCTTTCTGCACTGCTCTTCCTTCTCTCTGGACCTCTCTTGCAAATTTCTGCACCCCTCTTGCCTCTTTATGCACCCCTCTTGCCTCCTTTTGCACCTCTGTTGCTTCTTTCTGCACTCCTCTTGCCTTTTTCTGTACCCCTCTTGCCTCTTTCTGCACCTCTATTACTTCTTTCTGTACCCCTCTTGCCTCTTTATGCACCCCTCTTGCCTCCCTCTGCACCTTGGTTGGTTTCTTTCTGCACCCCTCTTGCCTCTTTCTGCACCTTTCTTCCCTCTTTCTGCACCTCTATTGCCTCCTTCTGCACCCCTGTTCCATTTTTCTGCACCTCTCCTGCCTGTTTCTGCAACTCTCTTGCCTCTTTCTGCAGTTTTCTTGCCTCCTTCTGCACCTCTGTTGCTTCTTTCTGCACTTCTCTTGCCTCTTTCTACACCCCTCTTGCCTCTTTCTGCACCTCTGTTGCTTCTTTCTGCATTTCTCCTGCCTCTTTCTGCACCCTTCTTCCCTCTTTCTGCACCCCTATTCCCTTTTACTGCACCTCTATTGCCTCTTTCGGCACCCCTCTTGTGTGTTTCTGCACCTCTGTTGGTTCTTTCTGCATTGCTCTTGCTTCTTTCTTGACCTCTCTTGCAAATTTCTGTACCCCTCTTGCCTCTTTCTTCACCCATCTTGCCTCATTCTGCACCTCTGTTGGTTCTTTCATCACTGCTGTTGCTTCTTTCTGCACCTTTTTTGCCTGTTTCTTAAACTTTCTTGCCTCTTTCTGCACTTCTCTAGCCTCCTTCTACACCTCTGTTACTTCTTTCTGCACCCCTCTTGCCTCTTTCTGCACCCCTCTTGCCTCCTTCTGCACCTCTGTTGGTTCTTTCTGCACTGATCTAGCCTCCTTCTGCACTTCTCTTGCCTCCTTCTGCACCTATGTTGCTTCTTTCTGCACTTCTCTTGCCTCTTTCTGTACCCCTCTTGCCTCTTTCTGCAGCTCTGTTACTTTTTTCTGCACTTCTCGTGCATCTTTCTGCACCTCACTTGCTTCTTTCTGTACCCCTCTTGCTCCTTTCTGCACATTCATTTTTCCTTCTTTCTGCACCTTTCTTGCCTCTTTCTGCACCCCTGTGCCCTCTGTCTACACCTCTCCTGCCTGTTTCTGCACCTGTCTTGCCTGTTTCTGCACTTCTCTTGCCTCTTTCTGCACCTCTGTTGGTTATTTCTGCACTTCTCTTGCCTCTTTCTGTACCTCACTTGCTTCTTTATGCACCCCTCTTGCCTCTTTTTGCACCCTTCTTCCCTCTTTCTGTACCTCTCTTGCCTCTTCCTGCAGTTCTCTTGCCTCCTTCTGCACCTCTGTTGCTTCTTTCTGCACTTCTGTTGCCTCTTTCTGTACCCCTCTTGCCCCTTTCTGCACCTCTGTTGGTTCTTTCTGCACTGCTCTTGCTTCTTTCTGTACCTCTCTTGCAACTTTTTGCACCCCTCATGCCTCTTTCTGCACGCTTCTTTCCTCTTTCTGCACCTCTCTTGCCTCTTTCTGCAGTTCTCTTGCATCCTTCTGCACCTCTGTGCTTCTTTCTGCACTTCTCATGCCTATTTCTGCACCCCTCTTGTCTGTTTCTGCACCTCTGTTGGCTCTTTCCGCACTGCTCTTGCTTGCTTTCTGTGCCTCTCCTTGCTAATCTCTGCACCTGTCTTGCCTCTTTCTGCACCCCTCTTGCTTCCTTCTGCACCTCTGTTGGTTCTTTCTGCACTGCTCTTGCTTCTTTCTGCACCCCTCTTCCCTCTTTCAGCACTCCACTTGCTTCTTTCTGCACTTCTCTAGCCTCCTTCTGCACCTCTGTTGTGAGAAGTTGGCCTGGCATATGCTGTCCACTAATTATAGTGGGCACCTTGCACCAGTCCAAACAACCCCTTATTGGAGATAGGTTAAAGACAACCTTTATTGAAAGCTATCCTAGTGGTAGCTATGGAGAGCAGCCTTCAGGCTAAGTCTTGAAGGAATGTAAAGCAGCTTGTTTTACCAGTCTATAATCTCTTGAGTGACCAAATGAAAGAGGACCACACCAGGTATATATTCAAAATATATGTATTTATTACTAAACACACCCCTCTAGTCTCTTTATGAGGCTAGAGTTCGAAATACATACGTTACGAGTTAGTTATCTACAGTAATAGCACAAATACACGTTTGAGCCCCAGGGGCGTACCAAACCATATACCAATAAAGTGGTATAAGAACCACGATTGAGCTAGACACAAGGCCTAGAGCCTGTAGAAGTGCTTGGACCACAAGGAACCACCCAAGGCAGTGACACAGGGGACCCACGGGGGACGCGTGCAGTGTATGAACACAACCGCGAACCACCGTTAACTTCTATGGGGAAAGTCGCGATTAGAATTTATAAGAAAAGGGACACTTAGAGGTGGACTTGGAGCAAACCCTTTGAGAACTAGGCTGTTCTAGTGTCAATACCCACGGGAGCACCGGAGTACTCGAGTTACCTCACCCAGGGAAGCCGTGTGCATAGGTGTCTTTCGGGGTCGGGTTTCGTCGTCGCTTTCAATGGCGATCTGCTGCAAAGTGCTGCAGGCGACCAAGTCGAAAGTGTTCGGGTGGATCCAAAGGTGGATCGAAGATCTGAAGAACACTGAAAGCAGAGGGGACAGAGTCTGGGTCACTAGCCAGTGACCAGGAAGGTGATGAGCAGATGCCCACCGATGTCGAGTGCTTCAGGTAGGTTGACGGTCGTCTTGACTCTTCAGCCACGAGGTCCAGGAGGCGTCGACGACAACCAGGAGCTGGATTCGAGCTGCGCCAGAATGTCTGTCGATTGCAGGGGTATTGGCGACCAGATTGGACCCAACAAGCCTTGGCAACGGCAAGTCTTGTGGAAATAGAAGAAGGACGATGTTGCAGACCAGCAAGGTCTGGGGGACTCACCCAGCAAGGATAAGTCAGGGCACACCTGGAGCAACCAGGGAGCCCAAGCAGAAAAAGATTGGCCTTCGTGAGGGCCTACTAGACAACAGACTAGCGACCGCGAAGGAGCCTCGAGACGATGCACGTGGAGCTGGCTCACAGGACACTCGTGGAGTGGAGGCCAGTGATCTTCGGTGCAGTTGGTGCTGGAGGCTGGGGATACTCGTAACCCAAAGCACGGCTTCGTGGGAGACCCAGAAGAGGATGCACTTGCAAATGCGATCGGTGTCCAGGGGTCACGGTTCCACATTACCCACGACAGCTACAGGCCTCAGCTTTGCTGGGGACTCAGGGCAGCCTCGGGGAAGTCTGGAAATCCACCTCTGGTGATGCAAAGACTTCGCCGTCCGACGGGAGCTTCAGCGATGCAGACCGGACAATTGCTTCTTTGGTGCCTGCCAAGCAGGGGAGTCACTCCTTGACCCCAAGGGAGATTCTTCAGTCCTCTAATCTTAAAGTAGAGCGTCGAAGGTCCAGGATTCTGTGTCAGAGTTTCGTCCAGGTAAATCTAAAGTCCTAAGGACTGGGTTCCCCTACTTATACTAAGGTAGGAGGTTGGACATACTCTGTGGCCCCACCTATGGGAGGGCCAGGGCAGAGGGGTGGTTACACCCCTTTCCCTTTGTCCAGTTTCGCGCCAGAGCAGGGGCTGGAAGCCCCTGAGCCGGTTTGAACTGGGGTATGCACAGGGACACCAAATGTGCCCCCAGTGCAGGACTTCAAAGCACCAGAGAGTGCTCCCGCCCAGCCCCAATACACACTATCCTGTCTGGGGAGGTGGTCACCCCTCCCTGGGACAGGAAACCTATTGTCCAGGCCTCCCCTGCTGGAGTTTCGGTCAGCAGCAGGAGGCCAGACTCGTGTCTGTGGCAGCAGCATCCATTTTGTGATGCCAGGGCTCTGGAAAGTCAGTACCGGGCATACCGGTGTGTACATGTCTTCCCCTCTAGAAGGGGTAGTATTCCAAGATGTTTGACACCAAACATGACATGTTTCCGTGCAGCCATCCCAAAGTTAGCATTTAACGCGAGGTTATAATGCGCTTAAGAGTATATGGTCAGGTTGCACTACAAACAGCATCAGAGAAGGGTCTCCGAATGCTGCAGAGGGGCCCTGCTCATGCAGGGGCACCCTCTCACATAGGAACCACGCACTCTGCCTTCAGGATTGATAAGGCCTGCCATAGGAGTGACTGATAGGTTTATAGGTGTGTATGTATGTAGTGATATAGGTAGCCTATATCACAGTAAGGGGTGCATGCACCACCTTACCCAGGCTGCAGTAGCAGACCTGTGGTGTCAGTTTGGATGGCCTTCCAGGGGTGGCACAATACATGCTGCAGCCCCTGGTAGGCCTCTGAGGTACCTATGCCCTGGGTACATAGTATACCATATACTAGGGACTTACAAGGGCACTCCAGATTCCAATCCGAGATGTGCCTAAGGCACATGGAAACCATTTTAGAGAGGAAGCAGCTAGGCTGGGGTTCTGATTAGCAGGGCCCCAGCCAGACTAAGGTCGAAAAACAGTGAAGCATCAGCAAAAAGTGGGGGTACCCATGTGAAGCAGATCCTACTCTCCTACACAACCCCCCAAACGTAGGGACATTAAACTAACCTTGCCCAGTTAAGTCTTCATGTTCTAAGTGGAAGTACCTAGAGAGTCCACTGCATTGGCATGGTTACTCCCAGGTCTATGTTCCACTGTGAAGTCCATCCCCTGTAGGGAAATGGACCACCTAAGCAGTTTGGGGTTTTCACCCTTCATTTGTTTTAGCCATAAGAGGGGCTTATGGTCTGTTTGAACAAGGAAGTGAGCACCAAACAAGTATGGCCTCAACTTCTTCAGAGCCCAGACCACAGCAAATGCCTCCCTCTCAATGGCTGACCAACGTTTCTCTCTAGGGGTCAGCCTTCTGCTAATGAAAGCTACTGGCTGATCCTGACCTTCATCATTCAATTGTGACAGTACAGCCCCTACCCCCAATTCAGATGCATCAGTTTGAACAATGAACTTCTTGGAGTAATCAGGACTCTGTAGAATGGGAGCAGTGCACATGGCCTGCTTCAGGTCATCAAATGCCTTTTGACAGCTAACTGAACCTTTTTGGGCATTTTCTTGGAAGTTAAGTCATTCAGGGGTGTCACTATTGATCCATGCCCCTTGACAAATCTCCTATAGTACCCAGTCAGGCCTAAGAAGGCTCTCACCTGAGTCTGGGTAGTTGGAGCAGTCCAGTCCATGATGGTCTGGATCTTGCTCTGCAGTGGTTGAACCTGGCCTCCACCCACAAGGTGGCCCAGGTACACAACCTGACTCTGCCCTATCTGGCACTTGGTGGCCTTGATAGTCAGGCCTGCTTTCTGCAGGGCCTGTAAAACATTTCTGAGGTGGACCAGGTGATCCTCCCAGGTGGAGCTAAAGACAGTAATATCATCTAGATATGCTGCACTATAGGCTTCCAGACCTGTAAGGACTGTATTCACCAACCTCTGAAAAGTGGCAGGTGCATTCTTCAGACCAAAGGGCATCACCATAAATTGATAATGCCCACTAGGGGTTGAGAATGCTGTCTTTGGCTTTGCATCATCAGCTAGTCTGATCTGCCAGTAGTCAGCTGTCAGGTCAAATGTGCTTAGATACTTGGCTGAGGCCAAAGTGTCTATTAGCTCATCTGCCCTTGGTATTGGATGGGCATCAGTCCTAGTGACTGCATTGAGACCCCTGTAGTCCACACAAAACCTCATCTCTCTTTTCCCACCATTGGTGTGAGGTTTTGGCACAAGGACCACTGGACTAGCCCAAGGGCTATCTGAGGGTTCAATAACTCCCAAATCCAACATCTTCTGGACTTCTGTCCTGATACAGTCCCTGACATGGTCAGGTTGCCTATAAATCTTATTTTTAATAGGCAGACTGTCCCCAGTGTCCACTTCATGAGTGCACCAGGTAGTCTGACTGGGTGTCAGTGAGAATATGTGTCTGAACTGATTGAGCACCTGTCTGCAATCAGTCTGCTGCTGGGTAGTGAGGCTGCCTGCCAAGGCTACACCATCCACTGACCCATCACCAGGGTTCTGTGAGAGCAGGTCAGGGAGTGGGTCACTCTCTTCCTCCTGTCCCTCATCAGTAGCCATGAGCAAGCCCATGTCTGCCCTGTCCACATATGGTTTTAACCTGTTGACATGGAGAACCGTGTGGGGACTCCTGGGTGTTCCTAGGTCTACTAAGTAGGTAACCTCACCCTTCTGTTCAACAATGGTATGGGGTCCACTCCATTTGTCTTGGAGAGCTGCTGGGGCCACTGGCTCCAACACCCACACCTTCTGTCCTGGCTGGTAAACAGTCAGTACAGCCTTTGGTCATGCCAGGCCTTTTGAAGTTCCTGGCTAGCCTCAAGGTTTTTAGTTGCCTTTTTCATATACTCAGCCATCCGGGAGCGGAGACCAAGTACGTAGTCCACTATGTCTTGCTTTGGGGGCTTGAGAGGTAACTCCCATCCTTCCTTCACCAAGCACAGTGGACCCTTGACAGGGTGACCAAACAAAAGTTCAAATGGGCTGTAGCCAACCCCCTTTTGAGGCACCTCCCTGTACGCAAATAAAAGGCAGGGCAAGAGTATGTCCCATCTTCGCCTAAGCTTTTCTGGGAGCCCTTTAATCATGCCCTTCAAGGTTTTGTTGAATCTCTCAACTAAACCATTGCATTGTGGGTGATAGGGTGTGGTGAACTTGTAAGTCACTCCACACTCCTTCCACATTGCTTTTAAGTATCCAGACATAAAGTTTGCACCCCTGTCTGATACAACCTCCTTAGGGAAGCCCAATCTTGAGAAAATTCCCAGGAGGGCCCTTGCCACCACAGGTGATGTAGTGGTCCTAAGGGGAATAGCCTCTGGGTACCTGGTGGCATGATCCACTACCACCAGGATAAACCTATGCCCAGATGCTGTTTGGGGATCCATGGGACCAACAATGTCTATCCCCACCCTTTCAAAGGGAACCCCCACCACAGGTAGTGGTATCAGGGGGCCTTTGTAGTGCCACCTGCCTTGCCACTGGCCTGGCAGGTTACACAGGAGCGACAAAACTCCTTGGTGTCTTCAGACATGTGGGGACAGTGAAAGTGAGGGACAATTCTGTCCCAAGTCTTGTTCTGGCCCAGGTGACCTGCTAAGGGAATATCATGGGCTAGGGTCAATAGGAAGCCCCTGAACTTCAAAGGTATAACCAACCTCCTGGTAGCACCAGGCTTGGGGTCTCTACACTCTGAGTACAAGAGTCCATCATCCCAATACACAGTATGGGGACCACTAGCTTTCCCAGCAGCCTCAGCAGCAGCTTGCTGTCTGAGGGGTTCAAGAGAGGGGCAGCTCTGCTGCTCCTGGCTCAGATCTGCCCTGGAAGGTCCCCCTGTCCCCAAGAACTCAACCTGTTCAGGTTCAAGCTCCTCTGGGACAGTTCCTTCCTCAGGACTGAGATCATCCCCCTCAAGGGACTGATCTTCCTTCTGAGCCAAGGGGAAGGCACTGCCTTTACCCTACTACTCCTCTTCTTGGAGGGCTCTTGGTCCATTATTCCAGAATCCAAGGCCTGTTCAGTGCTAGACATTTTGGCTTGTGACCTGGTCACAGCAAACACATCTGCAGGGATCCCCAGCATTTCTGCATGGGTCCTGAGCTCCACTTCTGCCCAAGCTGAAGTTTCTAAGTCATTGCCAAGCAAGCATTCAACGGGTAGGTCTGCACTTACCACAACCTTCTTAAGGCCAGTTACCCCTCCCCAGGAGAAGTTAACAACTGCCAGAGTATGGTCTGTTCTGACGTTGCTAGCATTGGTCACTTGGTACATTTCACCAAGTATAATCTGCCCAGGATTCACAAGGTCTTGGGTCACCATGGTGACACTTGCCCCTGTGTCCCTAAATGCCAAAGCCTCTCTTCCATTGATTAAAGGCTGTTGTCTGTACTTGCCCAGATTACTGGGACTCACAGAGGAGGTCATATCCATGCCCCCATCACAGACTAGGACAGCCTGAGTGAGTTCTCTGACTAGGTCAGAGCTCATCTCTTTACCCAGGGTCAACCCTACTAAACCCTTGGCTTATGTAGTCCCACCACCAACTGTAACTGCACTAGGGGGAGCAGGTGCCTTAGGGCCATTGGTGGGGGCTGGAGTCGAGTCTTTGGACTTGGTGCAATCACTGGTCCAGTGGGTCTTTTGCTTACAGACCTTGCACCATGGTTTTCTTTGGCCTTTCCCTTTGGTAGACTGTGAATCCCCACCTGAAGAAGATTTTTGGGGGCCTTGTGAAGACTTTTGATCTTTACCCTTCTCCCCACCCTTATCAGAGGTTTTCGAATCTTGCTTCTTAGGGTCACCACCTTGGTTCTGTACCTTCTGCTTCACCCTGGTTCTGACCCATTTGTCTGCCTTCTTTCCCAATTCTTGGGGAGAGGTCAGATCAGAGTCTACCAGGTGCTGATGCAACAGCTGATTTTGACAGTTATTAAGAATCTGCTCCCTCATTATCAGATTGTACAATCCTGTGAAGTCACATACCTTACTGCCCAATAACCAACCTTCCAGAGCCTTGGCAGAACAATCAACAAAGTCCACCCAGTCTTGAGTCTGTGCTTTTTGGGTATCCCTGAACTTTAACCTGTATTGTTCAGTGGTTAGGCCAAACCCATCAATTAGAGCACTCTTCAAGACTTTGTAATTATCATCAATCAATCAATTAATCACAGAATTTGTAAAGCGCACTACTTACCCGCGAGGGTCTCAAGGTGCTAGGGAAAAAAGGGGGGGGTGCTGCTACTGGTCGAACAACCAGGTCTTGAGTAGCCTCCTGAAGGTCAGCAGGTCTTGGGTCTGTCGTAGGCTTAGTGGAAGGGTGTTCCAGGTCTTGGCGGCGAGGTGGGAGAAGGATCTGCCGCCGGTGGTAGTTCTTCGAATGCGAGGGACGGTGGCGAGGGAGAGGTCGGCGGAGCGGAGTTGGCGGTTGGGGACGTAGAAGAGGAGTCGTCTGTTGAGGTAGGCTGGGCCAGTCTTGTGGAGTGCCTTGTGTGCGTGGATGAGGAGTTTGAAGGAGATTCTCCTGTCGACGGGGAGCCAGTGCAGGTTCCTCAGGTGGGGGGTGATGTGGCTGTGGCGTGGTACATCGAGGATCAGGCGTGCGGAGGCGTTTTGTATGCGTTGCAGTCGCTTGATGAGCTTGACCGGGGCTCCCGCGTAGAGGGCGTTCCCATAGTCAAGTCTGCTACTGACGAGGGCCTGGGTGACTGTTCTTCTTGTGTCTGTCGGGATCCACCTGTAGATCTTGCGAAGCATGCGGAGGGTGTTGAAGCAGGAGGATGAGACTGCGTTGACTTGCTTGGCCATGGAGAGCGTTGAGTCGAGGATGACTCCCAGGTTGCGTGCGTGGCCGGTGGGTGTCGGGGCTGCTCCCAGCGTCGTTGGCCACCAGGAGTCGTCCCAGGCTGAGGGGTTGGAGCCGAGGATGAGGACCTCTGTCTTCTCCGTGTTCAGTTTTAGTCGGCTGATCTTCATCCTCCTCTCTAACAGTGAGGAGCTTGTCTCTACCTTTGTCTGCAAAGGAGAGCCACAAGATTGCTGCCCACTGCTCCTGAGGGACCCTCTGAACTTTACAGGCCCTCTCTAGAGCAGTTATCCATTTGTGGATATCATCCCCACTCTGGTAGGGAGGGACAATCTTGCTCAGGTTTCTATGGTCATAAGACCTTTCCCTATCTTTGGGGAAACTGCTGCCACCATGGGACTCTAGTCCCAACTTTTGTCTCTCTCTATAGAGATCTAGGGACTCCCTGTCTATAGCCAATTGCTGTTTTCTGAGTTCAAGATGGGCTTGCTCATACTGAATCAGCCTCTTTCTCCTCTCATGAGAGGATTCCCTCCTATGAGAGGAGACAGAGGTCCCTATCGAGGTGTCAGAGCGGTTAGACTCCTGAGAAGGAGACCTAGACCTTCTGGGCACACTCAGAACTCTTCCTGGGGGGACAAAGGGGAGGTCAGTCTGATCCTCTCCCTCCTCCTCCTCCACAGGAGGAATTGGATTCTCCAGGACAAGGTCATTTTCACCTTCCTGGCCAGTTTCAGAGGGGGGGGCCTGGGTCTCTTCACCCCTGGCCCCTTCCTCATCTTCTGCCCCACCCTCTTTGCCTACCCCTTCTGACCCTAGGGACCTGCTGAGATCATCAGCTAGTAACACCTCCCTGAGGTGTTGGGTGCTGGCACTTTTGCCTGTCTTCAACTTCCTAGTAGTGCATAATGCTCTCAATTCCAAGAATGGGAGTTTATCATCCTTGGAGGGAAGAAGCCCACTGGCTTCTGGCAAGGACTCACTGGGTCCTGGCTTTGAAGACATTACTAGTGAGGTGTGGTGTATGCACTACCTACTCTAGTGTGGCCTACTAAACTCTCTTGAGTTGTAGAAAGGGTGTGCTGTCCCTTAACACACAACTCTAAGTTCAGTAGAACTTACTGTATTACTAAGCTTGATTTATATGTACCTTAGGTACCCTTAGTGGTTTTCAGTTGATCAATTCAATTGAGATTATCTGGTAAAACAATAGCAAGCTGGAATCCCACACGCTGCACACCAATGTGAGAAGTTGGCCTGGCATATGCTGTCCACTAATTATAGTGATACAAAAGGGGATGATGGACGGAACGTTTGAGCCAATCAAACACTCACCCCCAGTCAACTGATCTGGGTTTAATCCATCATCATTCTTTAGCTCACTCCACCACCCCAGTTCAGACATGGCCATATGCAAATCAGTCTGACCCTGTGCCTCATGGGAACTAATTATAGTGGGCACCTTGCACCAGTCCAAACAACCCCTTATTGGAGATAGGTTAAAGACAACCTTTATTGAAAGCTATCCTAGTGGTAGCTATGGAGAGCAGCCTTCAGGCTAAGTCTTGAAGGAATGTAAAGCAGCTTGTTTTACCAGTCTATAATCTCTTGAGTGACCAAATGAAAGAGGACCACACCAGGTATATATTCAAAATATATGTATTTATTACTAAACACACCCCTCTAGTCTCTTTATGAGGCTAGAGTTCGAAGCTACATACGTTACGAGTTAGTTATCTACAGTAATAGCACAAATACACGTTTGAGCCCCAGGGGAGTACCAAACCATATACCAATAAAGTGGTATAAGAACCACGACTGAGCTAGACACAAGGCCTAGAGCCTGTAGAAGTGCTTGGACCACAAGGAACCACCCAAGGCAGTGACACAGGGGACCCACGGGGACGCGTGCAGTGTATGAACACAACCGCGAACCACCGTTAACTTCTATGGGGAAAGTCGCGATTAGAATTTAAAAGAAAAGGGACACTTAGAGGAGGACTTGGAGCAAACCCTTTGAGAACTAGGCTGTTCTAGTGTCAATACCCACGGGAGCACCGGAGTACTCGAGTTACCTCACCCAGGGAAGCCGGGGGCATAGGTGTCTTTCGGGGTCGGGTTTCGTCGTTGCTTTCAATGGCGATCTGCTGCAAAGTGCTGCTGGCGACCAAGTCGAAAGTGTTCGGGTGGATCCAAAGGTGGATCGAAGATCTGAAGAACCTGAAAGCAGAGGGGACAGAGTCTGGGTCACTAGCCAGTGACCAGGAAGGCGATGAGCAGATGCCCACCGATGTCGAGTGCTTCAGGTAGGTTGACGGTTGTCTTGACTCTTCAGCCACGAGGTCCAGGAGGCGTCGATGACAACCAGTAGCTGGATTCGAGCTGTCCCATGACGTCTGTTGATTGCAGGGGTGTTGGCGACCGGATTGGACCCAACAAGCCTTGGCAACGGCAAGTCTTGTGGAAATAGAAGAAGGATGATGTTGCAGACCAGCAAGGTCTGGGGGACTCACCCAGCAAGGATAAGTCAGGGCATACCTGGAGCAACCAGGGAACCCAAGCAGAAAAAGATTGGCCTTCGTGAGATCCTACTAGCCAATGGACTAGCGACCGTGAAGGAGCTTTGAGACGATGCACGTGGAGCTGGCTCACAGGACACTCGTGGAGTGGAGGCCAGTGATCTTCGGTGCAGTTGGTGCTGGAGGCTGGGGCTACTTGAAGCCCAAAGCACGGCTTCATGGAAGACCCAAAAGAGGATGCACTTGCAAATGCAATCGGTGTCCAGGGGTCACGGTTCCACGTTACCCACGACAGCTACGGGCCTCAGCTTTGCTGGGGACTCAGGGCAGCCTCGGGGAAGTCTGGAAATCCACCTCTGGTGATGCAAAGACTTCGCCGTCCGACGGGAGCTTCAGCGATGCAGACGGGACAATTGCTTCTTTGGTGCCTGCCAAGCAGGGAGTCACTCCTTGACCCCAAGGAGATTCTTCAGTCCTCTAATCTTAAAGTAGAGCGTCGAAGGTCCAGGATTCTGTATCAGAGTTTCGTCCAGGTAAATCTAAAGTCCTAAGGACTGGGTTCCCCTACTTATACTAAGGTAGGAGGTTGGACATACTCTGTGGCCCCACCTATGGGAGGGCCAGGGCAGAGGGGTGGTTACACCCCTTTCCCTTTGTCCAGTTTCACACCAGAGCAGGGGCTGGAAGCCCCTGAGCCGGTTTAAACTGGGGTATGCACTAGGGACACCAAATGTGCCCCCAGTGCAGGACTTCAAAGCACCAGAGAGTGCTCCCGCCCAGCCCCAATACACACTATCCTGTCTGGGGAGGTGGTCACCCCTCCCTGGGACAGGAAACCTATTGTCCAGGCCTCCCCTGCCGGAGTTTCGGTCAGCAGCAGGAGGCCAGATTCGTGTCTGTGGCAGCGGCATCCATTTTGTGATGCCAGGGCTCTGGAAAGTCAGTACCGGGCATACCGGTGTGTACATGTCTTTCCCTCTAGAAGGGTGGAATGCTACCCCTGCCGCCAGAACTGGCAGGGGGTAGTATTCCAAGATGTTTGACACCAAACACGACATGTTTCCGTGCAGCCATCCCAAAGTTAGCATTTAACGCGAGGTTATAATGCGCTTAAGAGTATATGGTCAGGCTGCACTACAAACAGCATCAGAGAAGGCTCTCTGAACGCTGCAGAGGGGCCCTGCTCATGCAGGGGCACCCTCTCACATAGGAACCACGCACTCTGCCTTCAGGATTGATAAGTCCTGCCATAGGAGTGACTTATAGGTTTATAGGTGTGTATGTATGTAGTGATATAGGTAGCCTATATCACAGTAAGGGGTGCATGCACCACCTTACCCAGGCTGCAGTAGCAGACCTGTGGTGTCAGTTTGGATGGCCTTCCAGGGGTGGCACAATACATGCTGCAGCCCCTGGTAGGCCTCTGAGGTACCTATGCCCTGGGAACATAGTATACCATATACTAGGGACTTACAAGGGCCCTCCAGATTCCAATCCGAGATGTGCCTAAGGCACATGGAAACCATTTTAGAGAGGAAGCAGCTAGGCTGGGGTTCTGATTAGCAGGGCCCCAGCCAGACTAAGGTCGAAAAACAGTGAAGCATCAGCAAAAAGTGGGGGTACCCATGTGAAGCAGATCCTACTCTCCTACATCTGTTGCTTCTTTCTGCACTTCTCTTGCCTCTTTCTGCACCCCTCTTGCCTCCTTCTGCACCTCTGTTGGTTCTTTCTGCACTGCTCTTGCTTCTTTCTGCACCCCTCTTCCCTCTTTCTGCACTCCACTTGCTTCTTTCTGCACTTCTCTTGCCTCCTTCTATACCTGAGCCCGCCATTCTCTCCTCGGCTTTGGCAGCTTCTAGGCCCACCCTCCCTCCGGATCTAGAGGGGAGTCTTGCGGGGTTCTCAAATTGGGTATCCAATACCATGGATATGCTAGTCATGCCGACCTCTTCTAGGTTCACTAGGGAATCTCCTTCCAAGCCCTGGTTCACCCCTAATTTGTCTACTCTTAAGCATGAGTGCAAAAAACTTGAGCGTGCCTGGCGCCTTAGTGAGTATTGTCCCCTGGCTAAGGGTGATCTCAGGCGTAGACAAAAAATTTACTATGCTGCGATAACACAGGCTAAGAAGCAATATTATGCAGCCCGCATTGAGCAGGTGCAAAATAACTCTAAGGAGATCTTCGCAATAGTTCAGAGCTTTACTTGTCCCACGGCGCAGTTGAGCTCACTCCCTGTCACAGAGGCCTGGTGCGATACTCTGTCCAATTTCTTTATGGATAAAATCCGCACGATTCAGGTGGTTTTTACACCCTGCTCTGGGCCTCTATCCGACCCCTCGCTGTGTGTCTCTACGCCTGCTATTCCTAGGCACTTTCTACACACTTTCTCTCAAGTAAATTTGCCTAGCTCCCTCAAAATTTTGAAGGGTTTGAAATCAGGCTCGCCCGCTGACCCCTGCACGGCCAGATTGTTGGCTGCAGTCGCGGAGATCATCAACCCTGAAGTGAATAACATCATAAACTCTTCCCTTCTTGAGGCCCGTGTGCCGGAGGTCTGGAAGCAGGCTAAAATCCTCCCTCTTCTAAAAAAGCCTGCCCTTGACCCCCAGATCCCAGGGAATTTCCGCCCCATCTCCCTTTTGCCCAGCCTAGCCAAAGTCTGTGAAAAGGTGGTGACCAGACAACTAACTGAGTTTGTCGAAGGGTCGGACCTCTTGCATCCAGCCCAGTCAGGGTTTCGATCCTCCTATAGCATGGAGTCAGCATTGGTGGAGGTCTCCGAGGCCATTCGTGAGTGTCTGGATGCCGGTGGGAGAGTGTAGGAGAGTAGGATCTGCTTCACAGGGGTACCCCCACTTTTTGCTGATACTTCACTGGTTTTCGACATTAGTCTGGCTGGGGCCCTGCTATTCAGAACCCCAGCCTAGCTGTTTCCTCTTTAAAAGGGTCTCCATGTGCCTTAGGCACATCACTGATTGGGATCTGGAGTGCCCTTGTAAGTCCCTAGTATATGGTATACTATGTACCAAGGGCATAGGTACCTCAGAGGCCTGCCAGGGGCTGCAGCATGTATTATGCCACCCCTGGTAGGCCATCCAAACTGACACCACAGGTCTGCTACTGCAGCCTGGGTAAGGTGGTGCATGCACCCCTTGCTGTGGTATAGGTTACCTATATCACTAAAAGCATACACACATATAAACCTATAAGTCACTCCTAAGGCAGGCCTTATCAATCCTAAAGGCAGAGTGCATGGTTCTTATGTGAGAGGGTGCCCCTGCATGAGCAGGGCCCTCTGCAGCGTTCGGAGACCATCTCTGATGCTGTTTGTAGTGCAGCCTGACCATATACTCTTAAACGCATTATATCCTCGCGGTAAAATGCTAACTATGGAATGGCTGCACCAAAACATGTCGTGTTTGGTGTCAAACATCTTGGAATACTACCCCCCGCCAATCCTGGCGGCGGGGGTAGCATTCCACCCTTCTAGAGGGAAAGGCATGTTAACTCTGACGAGTCCGGTAACTTCTTTCCAGAGCCCTGGCATCACAAAATGGATGCTGCTGCCACAGACACGAGTCTGGCCTCCTGCTGCTGGACGAAACTCCGGCAGGGGAGGCCTGGACAATAGGTTTCCTGTCCCAGGGAGGTGTGACCACCTCCCCAGACAGGACAATGTGTATTGGGGCTGGGCGGGAGCACTTTCGGGTGCTTTGAAGTCCTGCACTGGGGGCACATTTGGTGTCCCTGTGCATACCCCAGTTCAAACCGGATCAGGGGCTTGCAGCCCCTGCTTTGGCGCGAACTGGACAAAGGGAAAGGGGTGTAGCCACCCCTCTGCCCTGACCCACCCATAGGTGGGGCCACAGAGTAGTCCATCCCCTATTTTTGGAATAAAGGTAGGAACCCAGTCCTTAGGACTTTAGATTATACCTGGACGAAACTCTGAAACAGAATCCTGGACCTTCGACGCTCTACTCACGATTAGAGGACTGAAGAATCTCCCTTGGGGTCAAGGAGTGAATCCCCTGCTTGGCAGGCACCAAAGAAGCATCTGTCCGGTTCGCATCACTGAAGCTCCCGTCTGACGCCGAAGTCATCGCATCACCAGAGGTAGATTCTCAGACTTCCCCGAGGCTACCCTGAGTCCCCAGCAAAGCTGAGGCCCGTGGCTATCGTGGGTAACGTGAGACCGTGACCCCTGGACACCGAGCACACTTGCAAGTGCACCATCTTCTGGGTCTCCCAAGAAGTCGTGCTTTGGGCTCCGAGTAGCCCTAGCCGCCAGCACCACCTGCACCGAAGATCACTGGCCCCTACTCCACGAGTGTCCTGTAAGCCAGCTCCACGTACGGCGTCACGAGGCTCCTTCGCGGTCGCTAGCCCGTTGGCTAGTAGCCCTTACCGAAGGCCAATCTTTTCTTTACTTGGCAGTCTGGTTGCTCCAGGCCTGCCCTCACTTACCCTTGCTGGGTGAGTTCCCCAGACCTTGCTGGTCTGCATCATCGACGATCTACATCTTACTCGAGACTTGCCGTTGCCAAGGCCTGTTGGGTCCAATCTGGTCGCCGACACCTCTGCACTCGACAGACATCGAGCAACAGCCCGAATCCTGCTCCTGGTCGCCGACAACGCCTCCCGGACCTCGTGGCTGAAGAGTCAAGACGACCGTCAACGAACTTGAAGCACTCGACATCGGTGGGCATCTGTCCATCGCCCTCCTGGTCACTGGCTAGTGACCCAGACTCTGTCCCCTCTGCTTTCAGGTTCTTCAGAACTCCGATCCACTCTTGGATCCACCCGGACACTTTTCTCCTGGTCGCCAGCAGCACTTTGCAGCAGATCGCCATAAGAAACGACGACGAAACCCGACCCCGAAAGGCACCTATGCACCCGGCTTCCTGGGTGAGGTAACACGAGTACTCCGGTGCTCCCGTGGGTAGAGACTCTTCAAAGTCCTAGATCTCAAAGGGTTTTGTCCTAGTCCTCTTTTAAGTGTCCCTTTCCTCTATTTTCCCGATCCCGACTTTCTCCATAGAAGTTAACGGCGTATCGCGGTTGTGTATTTACACTGAACGCGTCTCCCGTGGGTCCCCTGTGTCACTACCTTGGGTGGTTCCTTGTGGTCCAAGCACTTCTAGAGGCTCTAGGCCTAGTGTCTAGTTCAGTCGTGGTTCGCATACCACTTTATTGGTATATGGTTTGGTACGCCCCTAGGGCCCAAACGTGTATTTGTGCTATTACTGTGATTTAAGATCTTATAACCTATGTACTTCGAACTCTAGCCTCATAAAGAGACTAGAGGGGTGTGTTTAGTAATAAATACATATATTTTGAATATATACCTGGTGTGGTGCTCTTTCATTTGGTCACTCAAGAGATTATAGACTGGTAAAACAAGCTGCTTTACATTCCTTCAAGACTTAGCCTGAAGGCTGCTCTCCACAGCTACCACTAGGATAGCTTTCAATAAGGTTGTCTTTAACCTACCTACCATAAGAGTCGATTTGGACTGGTGCAAGGTGCCCACTATAATTAGTGGACAGCATATGCCAGGCCAACTTCTCACATTGGTGTGCAGCGTGTGGGATTCCAGCTTGCTATTGTTTTACCAGATAATCTCAATTGAATTGATCAACTGAAAACCACTAAAGGTACCTAAGGTACATATAATTTAAGCTTAGAATATCAGTAAGTTCTACTGAACTTAGAGTTGTGTGTTAAGGGATAGCACAACCCTTTCTACAACTCAAGAGAGTTTAGTAGGCCACACTAGAGTAGGTAGTGCATACACCACACCACACTAGTAATGTCTTTAAAAGCAGGATCTAGAGATGCCCTGCAGGAAGCCATTGAGCTTCCCCCTCCAAGTATGACACACTCCCATTCTTGGAACTGAGAGCTTTGTGTAACGTGAGGAAAATAAAGACAGGCCAAAGTCCCACCACCCAACACCTCCAGGAGTTGTTGGTGGCTTATGATCTTAGTAAGTCTTCAGAGACTGAAGGGGTAGGAGCAGAGGGTGGGCCAGCAGATGAGGAAGGGGCCAGGGGTACTACTACCCCCAGCCCCCTCTGAAACTGACCAGGAGGGTGACAATGACCCTGACCTGGAAAACCCAATCCCTTCTGGGGAAGATGAAGATGAGGATCTAGAGAACCACACCTTTGTCCCCCAGGAAGGATTATGAGTGTGCTCAGAAAGTCTAGATCTCCTTCTCAGGAGTCTAACCACTCTGGCACCTCAATAGGGAGCTCTGTTTCTTCTCACAGGAGGGAATCCTCTCATGAGAGAAGAAAGCGACTGGTCCAGTATAAGGAAACTCAACTGGAGATCAGGAAGAAGCAATTGGCTTTAGATAGAGAATCCCTAGATCTCCTTAGGGAGAGAAGAAAGTTGGGACTAGAGTCCCATGGTGGCAGCCATGTCCCTAGAGATAGGGAAAGGTCCTATGACCATAGGAACCTGAGCAAGATTGTCCCTCCCTACCAGAGTGGGGATGATATCCACAAATGGATAACTGCTTTAGAGAGGGCCTGTAAAGTACAGAAGGTCCCTCAGGAGCAGTGGGCAGCAATCTTGTGGCTCTCCTTTGCTGACAAAGGTAGAGACAAGCTCCTCACTGTTAGAGAGGAGGATGCTGACAACTACAAGGTCTTGAAGAGTGCTCTTATTGATGGGTTTGGCCTAACCACTGAACAGTACAGGTTGAAGTTCAGAGACACCCAAAAAGCACAGACTCAAGACTGGGTAGACTATGTGGATTGTTCTGCCAAGGCTCTGGAAGGCTGGTTGATGGGCAGTAAGGTGTGTGACTTCTCAGGATTGTATAATCTGATAATGAGGGAGCAGATTCTTAATAACTGTCAAAACCAGCTGTTGCATCAGTACCTGGTTGACTCTGATCTGACCTCTCCCCAAGAATTGGGAAAGAAGGCAGACAAATGGGTCAGAACCAGGGTGAAGCAGAAGGTACAGAACCAAGGTGGGGAAACCAAGAAGCAAGATGCTAAGAACTCTGACAAGGGTGGGGAGAAGGGTAAAGATCAAAAGTCTTCATCAGGCCCCCAAAAATCTTCTTCTGGTGGGGATTCCCAGTCTACCAAGGGTAAAGGCCAAAGAAAACCATGGTGCAAGGTCTGTAAGCAAAAGACCCACTGGACCAGTGATTGCACCAAGTCCAAAGACTCCAGTCCAGCATCCACCAATGCCCCTAAGGCACCTGTTCCCCCTAGTACAGTTGGTGGAAGTGCTCCAGCAAAGGGTTTAGTAGGGTTCACCCTGGGAACTGAGTTGGGCTCTGACTTAGTCAGGGAGCTGACTCAGGCTGTGTTAGTCTGTGATGGAGGCATGGATGTGACCTCCACTGTGAGTCCCAGTAATCTGGGCAAGTACAGACAACAGCCTTTAATCAATGGACGAGAGGCTTTGGCATTTAGGGACACAGGGGCAAGTGTCACAATGGTGACACAAGACCTTGTGCTACCTGGGCAAGTTATACTTGGTGAAATGTACCAAGTGACCAATGCTAGCAATGTCAGAACAGACCATACTCTGGCAGTTGTTAACTTCTCCTGGGGAGGGGTAACTGGCCTTAAGAAGGTTGTGGTAAGTGCAAACCTACCAGTCGAATGCTTGCTTGGCAATGACTTAGAGACTTCTGCTTGGGCAGAAGTGGAGCTCAGGACCCATGCAGAAATGCTGGGGATCCCTGCAGATGTGTTTGCTGTGACCAGGTCACAAGCTAAACTGTCTAAAACTGAACAGGCCTTGGATTCTGGAAGAATGGACCAAGTGCCTTCCAAGAGGAGGAGTAGTAGGGTTAAGGCAGTGCCTTCCCCTTGGCTCAGGAGGAAGATCAGTCCCTTGAGGGGATGATCTCAGCCCTGAAGAAGGAACTGTCCCAGAGGAACTTGAGCCTGACCAGGTTGAGTTCTTGGGGACAGGGGGACCTTCTAGGGCAGATCTGAGCCAGGAGCAGCAGAGCTGCCCTCCCTTGAACCCCTCAGACAGCAAGCTGCTGCTGAGGCTGCTGGGAAAGCTAGTGGTCCCCATACAGTGTATTGGGATGATGGACTCCTGTACTCAGAGAGTAGAGACCCCAAGCCTGGTGCTACCAGGAGGTTGGTAATACCTTTGAAGTTCAGGGGCTTCCTATTGACCCTAGCCCATGATATTCCCTTAGCAGGACACCTGGGCCAGAACAAGACTTGGGACAGAATTGTCCCTCACTTTCACTGGCCCCACATGTCTGAAGACAGTAAGGAGTTTTGTCGCTCCTGTGTAACCTGCCAAGCCAGTGGCAAAGCAGGTGGCACTACAAAGGCCCCCTGATACCACTACCTGTGGTGGGGGTGCCCTTTGAGAGGGTGGGGATTGACATTGTTGGTCCCATGGATCCCCAAACAGCATCTGGGCACAGATTTATACTGGTGGTAGTGGATCATGCCACCAGGTATCCAGAGGCTATACCCCTTAGGACCACTACAGCACCTGTGGTGGCAAGGGCCCTCCTGGGAATTTTCTCAAGAGTGGGCTTTCCTAAGGAGGTGGTATCAGACAGGGGTGCAAACTTCATGTCTGGGTACTTAAAGGCAATGTGGAAGGAGTGTGGAGTTACTTATAAGTTCACCACACCCTATCACCCACAATGCAATGGTTTAGTTGAGAGATTCAACAAAACCTTGAAGGGCATGATTAAAGGGCTCCCAGAAAAGCTTAGGCGTAGATGGGACATACTCTTGCCCTGCCTTTTATTCGCATATAGGGAGGTGCCTCAGAAGGGGGTTGGTTACAGCCCTTTTGAACTTCTGTTTGGCCACCCTGTGAGGGGTCCACTGTGCTTGGTGAAGGAAGGATGGGAGTTACCTCTCAAGCCCCCAAAGCAAGATATAGTGGACTATGTACTTGGTCTCCGCTCCAGGATGGCTGAGTACATGAAAAAGGCAACCAAAAACCTTGAGGCTAGCCAGGAACTTCAAAAGGCCTGGCATGACCAAAAGGCTGTCCTAACTGTTTACCAGCCAGGACAGAAGGTGTGGGTGTTGGAGCCAGTGGCCCCAGCAGCTCTCCAAGACAAATGGAGTGGACCCCACACTATTGTTGAGCAGAAGGGTGAGGTCACTTACTTAGTAGACCTGGGAACACCCAGGAGTCCCCACAGGGTTCTCCATGTCAACAGACTTAAGCCATATGTGGACAGGGCAGACATGGGCTTGCTCATGGCTACTGATGAAGGGCAGGAGGAAGAGAGTGACCCACTCCCTGACCTGCTCTCACAGAACCCTGACGATGGGTCAGTCGATGGTGTAGCCTTGGCAGGCAGCCTCACTACCCAGCAACAAACTGATTGCAGGCAAGTCCTCAATCAGTTTAGACATATGTTTTCTCTGACACCCAGTCAGACCACCTGGTGCACTCATGAAGTGGACACTGGGGACAGTCTGCCTATTAAAAACAAGATTTATAGGCAACCTGACCATGTCAGGGACTGTATCAGGACTGAAGTCCAGAAGATGTTGGAATTGGGAGTGATTGAGCCCTCAGATAGCCCTTGGGCTAGTCCAGTAGTCCTAGTACCTAAACCTCACACCAGTGGTGGGAAAAGAGAGATGAGGTTTTGTGTAGACTACAGGGGCCTCAATGCAGTCACTAGGACTGATGCCCATCCAATACCCAGGGCAGATGAGCTCATAGATACTTTGGCCTCTGCCAAATATCTCAGCACATTTGACCTAACAGCTGGCTACTGGCAGATCAGACTAGCTGATGCTGCAAAGCCCAAAACAGCATTTTCAACCCCTAGTGGGCATTATCAATTTGTGGTGATGCCCTTTGGTCTGAAAAATGCACCTGCCACTTTCCAGAGGTTGGTGAACACAGTTCTCACAGGACTGGAGGCCTATAGTGCAGCTTATCTAGATGATATTGCTGTCTTTAGCTCCACCTGGGAGGATCACCTGGTCCACCTCAGGAATGTTTTACAGGCCCTGCAAAAGGCAGGCCTGACTATCAAGGCCACTAAGTGCCAGATAGGGCAGAGTCAGGTTGTGTACCTGGGCCACCTTGTGGGTGGAGGCCAGGTTCAACCTTTGCAGAGCAAGATCCAGACCATCATGGACTGGACTGCTCCAACTACCCAGACTCAGGTGAGAGCCTTCTTAGGCCTGACTGGGTACTATAGGAGATTTGTCAAGGGGTATGGATCAATAGTGACACCCTTGAATGACTTAACTTCTAAGAAAATGCCCAAAAGGTTCAGTGGACAGTTAGCTGTCAAAAGGCATTTGATGACCTCAAGCAGGCCATGTGCACTGCTCCAATTCTGCAGAGTCCTGATTACTCCAAGAAGTTCATTGTCCAAACAGATGCATCTGAATTGGGGGTAGGGGCTGTACTGTCACAATTGAATGAAGAAGGTCAGGATCAGCCAGTAGCTTTTATTAGCAGAAGGCTGACCCCTAGAGAGAAACGTTGGTCAGCCATAGAGAGGGAGGCCTTTGCTGTGGTCTGGGCTCTGAAGAAGTTGAGGCCATACTTGTTTGGTACACACTTCCTGGTTCAGACAGACCATAAGCCCCTCTTATGGCTAAAACAAATGAAGGGTGAAAACCCCAAACTGCTTAGGTGGTCCATTTCCCTACAGGGGATGGACTTTACAGTGGAACATAGGCCTGGGAGTAACCATGCGAATGCAGATGGACTCTCTAGGTATTTCCACTTAGAACATGAAGACTTAACTGGGCAAGGTTAGTTTAATGTCCCTACGTTTGGGGGTTGTGTAGGAGAGTAGGATCTGCTTCACAGGGGTACCCCCACTTTTTGCTGATACTTCACTGGTTTTCGACATTAGTCTGGCTGGGGCCCTGCTATTCAGAACCCCAGCCTAGCTGTTTCCTCTTTAAAAGGGTCTCCATGTGCCTTAGGCACATCACTGATTGGGATCTGGAGTGCCCTTGTAAGTCCCTAGTATATGGTATACTATGTACCAAGGGCATAGGTACCTCAGAGGCCTGCCAGGGGCTGCAGCATGTATTATGCCACCCCTGGTAGGCCATCCAAACTGACACCACAGGTCTGCTACTGCAGCCTGGGTAAGGTGGTGCATGCACCCCTTGCTGTGGTATAGGTTACCTATATCACTAAAAGCATACACACATATAAACCTATAAGTCACTCCTAAGGCAGGCCTTATCAATCCTAAAGGCAGAGTGCATGGTTCTTATGTGAGAGGGTGCCCTGCATGAGCAGGGCCCTCTGCAGCGTTCGGAGACCATCTCTGATGCTGTTTGTAGTGCAGCCTGACCATATACTCTTAAACGCATTATATCCTCGCGGTAAAATGCTAACTATGGAATGGCTGCACCAAAACATGTCGTGTTTGGTGTCAAACATCTTGGAATACTACCCCCCGCCAATCCTGGCGGCGGGGGTAGCATTCCACCCTTCTAGAGGGAAAGGCATGTTAACTCTGACGAGTCCGGTAACTTCTTTCCAGAGCCCTGGCATCACAAAATGGATGCTGCTGCCACAGACACGAGTCTGGCCTCCTGCTGCTGGACGAAACTCTGGCAGGGGAGGCCTGGACAATAGGTTTCCTGTCCCAGGGAGGTGTGACCACCTCCCAGACAGGACAATGTGTATTGGGGCTGGGCGGGAGCACTTTCGGGTGCTTTGAAGTCCTGCACTGGGGGCACATTTGGTGTCCCTGTGCATACCCCAGTTCAAACCGGATCAGGGGCTTGCAGCCCCTGCTTTAGCGCGAACTGGACAAAGGGAAAGGGGTGTAGCCACCCCTCTGCCCTGACCCACCCATAGGTGGGGCCACAGAGTAGTCCATCCCCTATTTTTGGAATAAAGGTAGGAACCCAGTCCTTAGGACTTTAGATTATACCTGGACGAAACTCTGAAACAGAATCCTGGACCTTCGACGCTCTACTCACGATTAGAGGACTGAAGAATCTCCCTTGGGGTCAAGGAGTGACTCCCCTGCTTGGCAGGCACCAAAGAAGCATCTGTCCGGTTCGCATCACTGAAGCTCCCGTCGGACGCCGAAGTCATCGCATCACCAGAGGTGGATTCTCAGACTTCCCCGAGGCTACCCTGAGTCCCCAGCAAAGCTGAGGCCCGTGGCTATCGTGGGTAACGTGAGACCGTGACCCCTGGACACCGAGCACACTTGCAAGTGCACCATCTTCTGGGTCTCCCAAGAAGTCATGCTTTGGGCTCCGAGTAGCCCTAGCCGCCAGCACCACCTGCACCGAAGATCACTGGCCCCCACTCCACGAGTGTCCTGTAAGCCAGCTCCACGTGCGGCGTCATGAGGCTCCTTCGCGGTCGCTAGCCCGTTGGCTAGTAGCCCTTACCGAAGGCCAATCTTTTCTTTACTTGGCAGTCTGGTTGCTCCAGGCCTGCCCTCACTTACCCTTGCTGGGTGAGTTCCCCAGACCTTGCTGGTCTGCATCATCGACGATCTACATCTTACTCAAGACTTGCCGTTGCCAAGGCCTGTTGGGTCCAATCTGGTCGCCGACACCTCTGCACTCGACAAACATCGAGCAACAGCCCGAATCCTGCTCCTGGTCGCCGACAACGCCTCCCGGACCTCGTGGCTGAAGAGTCAAGACGACCGTCAACGAACTTGAAGCACTCGACATCGGTGGGCATCTGTCCATCGCCCTCCTGGTCACTGGCTAGTGACCCAGACTCTGTCCCCTCTGCTTTCAGGTTCTTCAGAACTCCGATCCACTCTTGGATCCACCCGGACACTTTTCTCCTGGTCGCCAGCAGCACTTTGCAGCAGATCGCCATAAGAAACGACGACGAAACCCGACCCCGAAAGGCACCTATGCACCCGGCTTCCCTGGGTGAGGTAACACGAGTACTCCGGTGCTCCCGTGGGTAGAGACTCTTCAAAGTCCTAGATCTCAAAGGGTTTTGTCCTAGTCCTCTTTTAAGTGTCCCTTTCCTCTATTTTCCCGATCCCGACTTTCTCCATAGAAGTTAACGGCGTATCGCGGTTGTGTATTTACACTGCACGCGTCTCCCGTGGGTCCCCTGTGTCACTACCTTGGGTGGTTCCTTGTGGTCCAAGCACTTCTAGAGGCTCTAGGCCTAGTGTCTAGTTCAGTCGTGGTTCGCATACCACTTTATTGGTATATGGTTTGGTACGCCCCTAGGGCCCAAACGTGTATTTGTGCTATTACTGTGATTTAAGATCTTATAACCTATGTACTTCGAACTCTAGCCTCATAAAGAGACTAGAGGGGTGTGTTTAGTAATAAATACATATATTTTGAATATATACCTGGTGTGGTGCTCTTTCATTTGGTCACTCAAGAGATTATAGACTGGTAAAACAAGCTGCTTTACATTCCTTCAAGACTTAGCCTGAAGGCTGCTCTCCACAGCTACCACTAGGATAGCTTTCAATAAGGTTGTCTTTAACCTACCTACCATAAGAGTCGATTTGGACTGGTGCAAGGTGCCCACTATAATTAGTGGACAGCATATGCCAGGCCAACTTCTCACAGAGAGCAGCTTTAGTAATGCTCGACCTGTCGGCAGCGTTCGACACGGTCCCACACTCACTGCTGCTTGCCCGGCTCACTGAGATTGGCGTCTCGGGCTCTGCCTGGGGCTGGCTTAGGTCCTTCTTGGGAGGGCGGGTGCAACAGGTCTGGCTGCCGCCGGCTGCATTAGCCCCACAGTCGGTCGCCACAGGGGACCCGCAGAGGTCCTCCCTTAGCCCCCTTCTTTTTAACATCTATGTCACTCCTCTGGTCTACTTGGCTGAGGACTTGGGGGTTAAGGTGATTGCCTACACAGATGATACCCAGCTCCTTTTTACCTGGGAAGAGGATGCGGACTCTGTATCCTCTGTTCAGCACTGCTTGTCTTCTGTCTTCAAGTGGCTTGCCGCCGCGCAACTCAAATGCAATGAAGACAAGTCGGAGATTCTCCTCTATGGTAATTTCCCCCCCAGTTTCAGAGACACGATCTGGACTCCTGGGTTCCCCCTATCGACATCTAATGGGAAATTTGCCAAGAACCTGGGAGTGTGGTTCGAGGACAATCTATCCTTTTCTACCCAGGTTAAGAAGCTCTCAGGTAGCTGCTTTGGTCCCCTTAAAACCTTAAGGAGATTCCTTCCTCTTCTCCCTAGGCCTGCTAAAGAGGCTGTCATCCGTGCTTTGATTCTCTCCCGTCTGGATTATGCCAATGCTTAGTATGTGGGCATCCCGGGATACTCATTGAATAAACTCCAGGTCGTCCAAAATGCGGCCGCCAGGCTTCTCCCTGGAATCTCCAATAGGAGTAGCGTGCACGAACATCTACGCTCACTTCACTGGCTTCGCGTGGCCGAACGGGTCAAATTTAAATCTCTTGTCATTGCCCATCGTGCCCTCCATGGTCATGGTCCCGCCTATTTGCGGAAGCGGTTTTCCTTCTATGTCCCGCTGAGACAATTACGCTCATCAGCACTTCTTTTAGCTCAAGTGCCCCGCTTCATTCGCCACAGGCTGAGCGGCTGTTCCCTTGCCGTGAAAGCCGCCGAGGCATGGAATGCCCTTCCGTTTGCGTTTCGCAATACCCAAGACCCTCTGGCCTTTAAGAAACATCTAAAAACCAACCTTTTTACCTAGTGTTAGTTTGCTGACTCCTCTTGGTTTCGCGCCGGGACACTCTTCGGAGTAGCTGCGTGCGTTATAAAATTATATAACATAACTTAACATAACCTCTGTTGCTTCTTTCTGTACTTCTCTTGCCTCTTTCTGCACCCCTCTTGCCTCTTTCTGCACCTCTGTTGCTTCTTTTTACACTTCTCCTGCTTCTTTCTGCACCTCTCTTGCTTCTTTCTGCACCCCTCTTGCCTCTTTCTGCACCCTTCTTCCCTCTTTCTGCACCCCTGTTCCCTTTTACTGCACCTCTCTTGCCTGTTTCTGTAACTCTCTTGCCTCTTTCTGCACCCCTCTTGCCTCCCTCTGCACCTCTGTTGGTTCTTTCTGCACTGCTCTTGCTTCTTTCTGCACCTCTTTTGCCTGTTTCTGCAACTCTCTTGCCTCTTTCTGCACTTCTCTTGCCTCCTTCTGCACCTCTGTTACTTCTTTCTGCACTTCTCTTGCCTCTTTCTGCACCTCACTTGCTTCTTTCTGCATCCCTCTTGCACCTCTCTTGCCTCTTTCTGCATACCTGTTCCCTCTTTCTGCACCTCAGATGCCTGTTTCTGCACATGTCTTGCCTGTTTCTGCACTTCTCTTGCCTTTTTCTGCACCTCTGTTGGTTCTTTCTGCACTTCTCTTACCTCTTTCTGCACCTCTCTTGCATCTTTCTGCACCCCTCTTGCCTCTTTCTGCACCCTTCTTCCCTCTTTCTGCACATCTCTTGCTTCTTTCTGCACCCCTTCTGCCTCTTTCTGCATCCTCTTTCTGCACTCCTCTTGCCTCTTTCTGCACCTCTGTTCCTTCTTTCTGCACTTCTTTTGTTTCTTTCTGCACCTCTCTTGCTTCTTTCTGTGCCCCTTGTGCTACTTTCTGCGCCCCTTGTGCTACTTTCTGCACCCCTCTTCCCTCTTTCTGCACCCCTCTTGCCTCTCTCTGCACCTTGGTTCCTTCTTTCTGCACTTCTTTTTTTTCTTTCTGCACCTCTCTTGCTTCTTTCTGCACCCCTCTTGCTTCTTTCTCCACCCTTCTTACCCCATTCTGCATCTCTGTTGCTTCTTTCTACACTTCTCTTGTTTCTTTCTCTACCCCTCTTCCCTCTTTCTGCACCTCTCTTGCTTCTTTCTGCGCTTCTCTTTCTTCTTTCGGCACCTCTCTTGCTTCTTTCTGCAATTCTCTTGCCTCCTTCTGAACCTCTGTTGCTTCTTTCTGCACTTCGCTTGCCTCTTTCTGTACCCCTCTTGCATCTTTCTGCACCTCTGTTGGTTCTTTCGGCACTTCTCTTGCTACTTTATGCACCCCTCGAGCCTCTGTCTGCACCCTTCTTCCCTCTTTCTGCACCTCTCTTGCCTCTTTCTGCAGTTCTCTTGCCTCCTTCTGCACCTCTGTTGCTTCTTTCTGCACTTCTCTTGCCTCTTTCTGCACCCCTCTTGTCTGTTTCTGCACCTCTGTTGTTTTTTTCATTCTGCACTGCTCTTGCTTCTCTCTGGACCTCTCTTGCTAATTTCTGCACCCTACTTGCCTCTTTCTGCACCCCTCTTGCCTCCTTCTGCACCTCTGTTGGTTCTTTCTGCACTTCTATTGCTTCTTTCTGCACCTCTTTTGCCTGTTTCTGCAACTCTCTTGTCTCTTTCTGCACTTCTCTGGCCTCCTTCTGCATCTCTGTTGCTTCTTTCTGCACTTCTCTTGCCTCTTTCTGCACCCCTCTTGCCTCTTTCTGCATCTCTGTTGCTTCTTCTTACACTTCTCTTGCTTCTTTCTGCACCCCTCTTGCCTCTTTCTTCATCTCTGTTGCTTCTTCTTACACTTCTCTTGCTTCTTCTTACACCTCTCTTGCATCTTTCCGCACCACTCTTGTGTGTTTCTGCACCTCTGTTGGTTCTTTCTGCACTGCTCTTGCTTCTTTCTGTACCCCTCTTGCCTCTTTCTGCACCCATCTTGCCTCATTCTGCACCTCTGTTGGCTCTTTCATCACTGTTGCTGCTTCTTTCTGCACATTTTTTGCCTGTTTCCTAAACTTTCTTGCCTCTTTCTGTACTTCTCTAGCCTCCTTCTGCACCTCTGTTACTTCTTTCTGCACCCCTCTTGCCTCCTTCTGCACCTCTGTTGGTTCTTTATGCACTGCTCTTGCCTCTTTCTGCACTTCTCTTGCCTCCTTCTGCACCTCTGTTGCTTCTTTCTGCACTTCTCTTGCCTCTTTCTGCATCCCTCTTGCCTCTTTCTGCAACTCTGTTACTTCTTTCTGCACTACTCGTGCATCTTTCTGCACCTCACTTGCTTCTTTCTGTACCCCTCTTACCTCTTTCTGCATTCTTTTTCCCTCTTTCTGCACCTCTCTTGCCTCTTTCTGCACCCCTGTTCCCTCTTTCTATACCTCTCCTCCCTGTTTCTGCACCTATCTTGCCTGTTTCTGCACTTCTCTTGTCTCTTTCTGCACCTCTGTTGGTTATTTCTGCACTTCTCTTGCCTCTTTCTGCACCTCACTTGCTTCTTTCTGCACCCCTCTTGCCTCTTTCTGCACCCTTCTTCCCTCTTTCTCTACCTCTCTTGCCTCTTCCTGCAGTTCTCTTGCCTCCTTCTGCACCTCTGTTGCGTCTTTCTGCACTACTGTTTCCTCTTTCTGTACCCCTCTTGCCCCTTTCGCGCCTCTGTTGGTTCTTTCTGCACTGCTCTTGCTTCTTTCTGCACTTCTCTTGCAAATTTTTGCACCCCTCTTGCCTCTTTCTGCACGCTTCTTTCCTCTTTCTGCACCTCTCTTGCCTCTTTCTGCAGTTCTCTTGCGTCCTTCTGCACCTCTGTGCTTCTTTCTGCACTTCTCATGCCTCTTTCTGCACCCCTCTTGTCTGTTTCTGCACCTCTGTTGGATCTTTCTGCACTGCTCTTGCTTCTTTCTGCGCCTCTCCTTTCTAGTCTCTGCACCCATCTTGCCTCTTTCTGCACCCCTCTTGCTTCCTTCTGCACCTCTGTTGGTTCTTTCTGCACTGCTCTTGCTTCTTTATGCACCCCTCTTTCCTCTTTCTGCACCCCACTAGCTTCTTTCTTCACTTCTCTTTCCTCTTTCTGCACCCCTTCTGCCCATTTCTGTACCTCTGTTGGTTCTTTCTGCACTGCTCTTGCTTCTTTCTGCACCTCTCTTGCAAATTTCTGCACCCCTCTTGCTTCTTTCTGTACCCATCTTTCCTTTTTCCGTACATCTCTTGCCTCTGTCCGCACCCCTGTTCCTTCTTTCTGCACCTCTTTTGCCTGTTTCTGCAACTCTCTTGCTTCTTTCTGAACTTCTCTCGCCTCTTTCTATACTCAAATGTGAAGTGCAAGCTGTCAAGTTTAAAGGTCTGCGTGCTGTTCTGCCTGAGGTATATGTCTACTTGTATATGTATTCTCATTTGTGTTCTGCATCTGAAGATGGTAGCTTAAAAAGCGGGTAGCTTCTCCTATAGGTGGTCAAATCTTCTCAGTTCTGCTCTATCGTTCAGTTGCACAGGCAGACATGTCTTATGTATATAGGTGTTACAGGGTCCCATAAATATACTATTGAATACCCATGTGCCCTGTATTATGAAGAGAAAGAAATACATACACCTTTTTGTACACGTATTTACAGAGTATGCTGTTTGAAACACAAGTATTCAAGTATTTGTATGTTTATTTTTATGTAACATGTCTCTAGGTAAAAGCAGAGACACGCATGCATACCTTCACAAACTTGGTCAGACTTACAACAGTAAAATGCTTAGGATTGCTGTTTTATATTTTGTAGGCCTAACATTCTGAGCTTTCGATTGATAGTGAACCTTCAAGAAAAAAGTGAGGTTTAAGACATCTTGGGAGAAGGATTAGTGATTAGGCTACTTTGTATGAATCTGTTGTAAGGTACAGTCGAAGTAGACCTCTTTCTGCACCTCTGTTGGGTCTTTCTGCACATCTCTTGCTTCTTTCTGCACCTTTCTTCCTCTTTCTGGATTTCTGTTGCCTCTTTCTGCATTTCTCTTGCTTCTTTCTGCACCTTTCTTCCTCTGTCTGCACTTCTCTTGCCTCTTTTTGCATTTCTGTTGCTTCTTTCTGCACTTCTGTTGCCTCTTTTTACATTTCTGTTTCTTCTTTCTGTACTTCTCTTGCTTCTTTCTGCACCTTTCTTCCTCTTTCTGCACATGTCCTACCTATGTAAGCATAGTTAGAAATTAGCATTTAAAAAACCTTAGAATTTCACTGAAAAAAACAGAGGTTTCATGGAAGTTATAGTTAGTATTAGCATTTAAAATACCTTAGAAATTCACTGAAAAAAACAGAGGTTTCAGGTACGTTATAGTTAGGAATTAGCATTTAAAAAACCTTAGAAATTCACTGAAAAAACCACAGGTTTCAGGGACGCTATAGTTAGGCTGACATTTCACTCATAGAAAACCAGAGAAATTTGGCCTTTATAGTTAGCTGAGCTAACTATAACTCACGCCCCCGCAATGCACTGCTGATGACGTCACATATTATATCACTCATGACATGGTCAGTGACATCACTAATGACATCACTCATGACATCTCAAATGACATCGTCCAGAGTGTTTCTAAAAAGTTTAAGAATGTTATATATATACACGCCAAGGTTTTTTGAAGAATGAGTGGGTGTATGATTGTCTGAATGGATGATTTAGTGGGTGTGTGAATATTGTATATATATCGATGCATTAGAAATAGCACTACATTACCCACAATGCTGCATTACAGGATAATGTGATATGTATAAATAGTGCCATAGAAAGAAGACTCACTTACCGTGATTAAGGCTTTGGAAGGCTGAAACGCGTTGGTGAAGTGTTACATATGTAATAAATATTGAATATCGGATGGCTAAGAGTGCAGCGTTCCATTCTTTAAAAAAAAATAATATATATATATATATATATATTTATATATATATATATATATATATACTTCAGAAAGATGTGGTGCACTCACGGGATTATATGATTATCCATTTAATCAAAGCAGACGCGTTTTGGCTAAAAATGCCTTTATCAATGCCTCATAGATTAAAAATACGCTAGCTCACAATCACGGTTATATAAAATGTCAGTGTCCTACTCCCATTGGAGCACTTCAAGTTGTAAACAGCAACGAGGGACTATCAGGTCTTACACTGTATGTTCCATTCCGTAGCCGCCATGATAGCATGAGCGCTTCATTAACATCCCAAATAATGGCCCATGTCTCCCCTTCATTGATGTCCTAAAGGGTAAAATGCCTCTCTGCGCAATCAGAATCAAGTGACGAGGTCTATTTGGAACACCACAGTCCCAGAGTGTCTTCAGGCCTATTAAGAACTGATTGTGCAGAGAGGCATTTTACGCTTTATGACATCAATGAAGGGGAGACATGGGCCATTATTTGGGATGTTAAAGAAGCGATCATGCCCCCCCAGCCCCAGGGGCCGCCACCTCCCCGGGGCTTGTGTAATTAGGGGTGGGGAGGCCTCCCAGGCCCCCCCAAGCCCCGGGAACTGCCACCTCCCTGGGGCTTTATTTAATTATGTGCGGGGGGCATGCGGCCCCCCCGCAGCCCCGGGGACTGCCACCTCACCGGGGCTTTGTTTAATTGTGGGTGGGGGGGCCTCACGGGGCCACCCAAGCCCCGGGGACTGCCACCTCCCCGGGGCTTTGTTTAATTATGGGTGGGGGGCTCACAGGCCCCCCAAGCCCTGGGGACTGCCACCTCCCCGAGGCATTATGTAATTATGAGGGGGCCTCGTGGGCCCCCCAAGCCCCGGGGACCGCCACCTCCCTGGGGCTTAATTACTATGAAACAAAGTGTGGGGGGGGCTCCTGCCCCTCCCCACATGGCCCCAGGGACCACCACCTCCCCGGGGCAAACTTTAAATTAAGGGTGGGGGTCCATTGTGGACCCCCGGGGACCACCACCTCCCCGGGGCTTCAATCATGATGGGAGGGGGTCGCAATGGCCCTGGGGACCGCCACCCCCAGGGCCAGCTCCTGCAATGTCCCGGGGTGCCTACCCCGGGACCTTGCCGTTTGCTATGGCAGGGCGGGAGCACAGCTCCTGCCCTGTCATAGCAAACACTGCTTTGCTTCTTGGAAGCAAGAGCAGGAAACCTGCTCTCACATCCAAGAAGCAAAGCAGAATTGCTTTTGGGCAAGGGGAGCTGCATGCTGCAATGCCGGCTCCTGCAGGAGGTGGGGAGCTGGCAGGGACTGTGGGGGCATTGGGACTCCTCCCACGGTCCCCAACTTGAGGGCCGGCCCCGGGGGATGAGAAGTGGCCTGGGAGGGGGGACACTCAGCCCCCCTTCCTTTTATTTTATTATTATTATTATTTTTTTTTTAAGGAATGCCGGCCCCGGGGGATGGGGTCCCCAGGGCCATAATTAGCCTTAGGAGGGGGGCCACGCGGCCCCCCTCATGCAAAGAATCAATCACACTCCCATTTACTCACCTACACAATTATCCACACACCACCTCACTTATTCATACAGATACTAACACATACTTACTATCTTATACAATCACTGAGACAAGCACACACTCATCCATACAGCCACTCTCACAATCACTCACTTTCACATATAGTGATTTATATAGTCCAACACTCACATATACTGCCTTTCAGATATGCAGTTACTCACACATGTACCACTGAGACATCTAAACACTCACCAACACATCCATACACACACTCACCCACCCATACAGCCCTTCACAGACGCACTCTTGAACTCATACACCCAGTGAATCACCCACTCACACATCTATGCACACAGTCACACACCCCCCACCCACCCACACAGACACTCAGGCACCCATACAGATACTCAGACAACCAATCAATAACCCATATAGACACTCATGTAGCTACTCACCAACCCATGCAGCCGCTTACACACCAACTGACAGACTGATACAGACATTCGCAGTTTAGTCACTAACCCAGGCATTCAGTAAGACACGTTTAATCAATCACTTATACAGTCAGCCACGCACCTACTAAATCATCTATTCATACACTCATACACCCACTCATTCTTCAATACACCTTGGCATATATATATAAAACATATTTAAACTTTAAAGAAACACACAGTCACTGGATGATGTCATCAGTGATGTCATTTGAGATGTCATCAGTGATGTCACTGACCATGTCATGAGTGATGTAATATTTGACGTCATCAGCAGTGCATTGCGGGGCGCGAGTTATAGTTACCTCAACTAACTATAACGGCTGAATTTCTCTGGTTTTGTACAAGTGAAATGTCCAACTAACTATAACGTCCATGAAACCTTTGGTTTTTTTAGTGAATTTCTAAGGTTTTTTAAATGCTCATTTCTAACTATAACGTCCCTGAAACCTATGGTTTTTTCAGTGAATATATATATATATATATATATTTATATAACCATATGAACGAGCTCTCAACATTGAAGGCGCCACACACGGTCGTGTTATATTCCTTTTTTATTGCAGGGCATTCAGGGCATCAACATCGCTTGTTCCAGTTCACAAATATGCCAAGAATTCCATACGCGTTTCAGGCGTTCCTTCGCCCTTGCTTACTGGCTTGGCCTGTAAAGAGAAAAAAGCGGCAGTCACTTACATCGCACTCGCGATGGGTTTTTATGTCCCGCCTATGTAGGCGTATACTCCCATTGCATTCTGGTCTTGGGAGTTCACTTATTTCTTTAAATCCCAACTGGGTGCCGGCAAATTCTCCTCAATAAAAATTTTAAATAGCATGATTTATCCCTCAGCATCAACATCGCTTGTTCCAGTTCAAAACCCATCGCGAGTGCGATGTAAGTGACTGCCGCTTTTTTTTTCTTTACAGGCCAAGCCAGTGAGCAAGGGCGAAGGAACGCCCGAAACGCGTATGGAATTCTTGGCATATTTGTGATAGATATATTTTTGTGTACTTTTGGTATAAGGTATAATACCGGTGTGACTGGTGAATCTTTCTTGAGAAACTTATGTTCTGCCTGTGATAAAAGGTCAACTGATCTCCAATGATCTAACTGGCGATGAAAATTGGTAGAGGTGGTCAATAGTATATTTTCATTGACCTTCTTATAACACTGTTTGTCTTTGAGTTGTAGCCTAGCCTCCTCTTGGTACATGGCAAGCGGCCAAAGGACGAAATCGCCACCCTTGTCCGCCTGTCTGACCACTATATCAGGCCTGGCTTGCAGTTTCTTAACCAATTTATCATAGCCAATATCCTTTGCAAGTGTAGTTCTTTTAGCTTGCTGATCTGTATGTAACTTTTTAAAGTCATGGATAACTAACTCATTAAAAACATCTATGGCATCTTTCGGGACCATGGGCAGAAACACAGAGCGGGGTTTGAACGGTGTGACAGGCTTATTGTTTTCACTAACACCTTAATCTCTTAATAAGGCATCATCCGTTCCCTCGTATTCACTACCCCTTTCCAGACTGTCCATGTCCCTCAGAGTCTCCAAGTCAGAAATCTGATATGTAGTAGTAACATCCACATTTCTCAAATCCCGTTGTTCACCCGGCCTGCCTGCTGCATAGTATTTGGCCAGTCTTAATTTACGTGAGAATTTAAAACAATCTATCCGAGTCTGTACGTAATCCATATCTTCTGGGGCACAGTAAGAAAGACCTTGTGACAAAATTTTCTTTTCTTCTGCATTTGATGACAGATTAGACAGATTAATGATACTGATATTAGTATCTATTGTTTGTTCTTCTTGTTGGTCCCTTTCTTTGTCATTGGGTCTGCTTGTTCTCCATGACCTGTGGGCTTTCCTCTTCCTCTTCCTCCCCCTCAGAATGATTTCTCTTGTCCCCATAAGGGCCTCAAATTTGTGTTTCTGTCCCACCGCAAAAAACGCAATTCGTCTTCTACAGTGGGTATGCTGCTGTACTGCCGTGTCTCTTCATTTTCAATTTCTGCCTCAGAGCTCAGTTCTGACTCTGATGCCACAACCCGTTGTACCGTGTTTTTGAGATGTCATCAGTGATGTCATCAGTGATGTCACTGACCATGTCATGAGTGATGTAATATGTGACGTCATCAACAGTGCATTGCGGGGGCGTGAGTTATAGTTACCTCAACTAACTATAACGGCTGAATTTCTCTGGTTTTGTACAAGTGAAATGTCCAACTAACTATAACGTCCATGAAACCTTTGGTTTTTCAGTGAATTTCTAAGGTTTTTAAATGCTAATTTCTAACTATAACGTCCCTGAAACCTATGGTTTTTTCAGTGAATATATATATATATATATATATATATATATATATATATATATATTCACTGAAAAACCATAGGTTTCAGACTACGTTATAGTTAGAAATTAGCATTTAAAAACCTTTGAAATTCACTGAAAAACCAGAGGTTTTAGGGACAGTTATAGTTAGTTGGACATTGCACTCGTACAAAACCCGTGAAATTCCCCGTTATAGTTAGTTCAGCTAACTATAACTCGCGCCCCGCAATGCACTGCTGATGACGTCACATATTACATCACTCATGACATGGTCAGTGACATCACTGATGACATCACTGATGACATCTCAAATGACATCACTGATGACATCATCCAGTGACTGTGTGTTTCTGTAAAGTTTAAATATGTTTAATATATATAGGGAAAGGCGTATTGAAGAATGAGTGGGTGTATAAGTGTCTGAATGGATGATTTAGTACGTGCGTGACTGACTCTACAAGTGAGTGATTAAACGTATCTTACTGAATGCATGGGTTAGTGACTAAACTGTGTGAATGTCTGTATCCGTCTGTTGGTGTGTAAGTGGATGCATGGATTTGCGAATAGCTACATGAGTGTCTATATGGGTTATTTATTGGTTCTATGAGTATCTGTATGGGTGCCTGAGTGTTTGTGTGGATGGGGTGTGTGCGACTGTGCATAGATGTGTGAGTGGGTGATTCACTGGGTGGATGGTTTCAAGAGTGCATCTGTGATAGACTGTATGGGTGGGTAAGTGTGTGTAAGAGTGTGTTAGTGAGTGAATGTATGTCCCAGTGGTACATGTGTGAGTAACTAAATATGTGAAAGGCAGTATATATGTGTATTGGAGTATATAAATAGCTATAAGCAGAGTGAGTGATTGTGATAGTGGCTGTATGGATGAGTGTGTGCTTGTATCAGTGATTGTATAAGAGCGTAACAATGTGCTAGTATTTGTATGATTAAGTGAGCTGGTGTGTGTATAACTGTATAGGTGAGTAAATGGCAGTGTGTTTAATTATTTGCATGACTGACTAGGTGTGTGAGTACCTCTATGGATGAGTGGCGGTGTTTGAGTGTCTATATAGGAGTAAGAGTGCATATGATAGTCCTGTACTGAGTGACCATAAGTATGAGTGACTGTACGGGTGAGTGAGTGGATGTGTGTGTGTAGACCTAAGAATCAGTGAGTGGGTATGTAGTTATTGGTGTTGGAGTGTCTATGGTTTTGCGAATGGCACTCTGTAATTTAGATTGGGTGTATCAAAGGTTATATTAGGGTGTGAGGAGCTGCATCAGATTATCACGTGGATGATGTCATCAGTGATGTCATTTGAGATGTCATCAGTGATGTCATCAGTGATGTCACTGACCATGTCATGAGTGATGTAATATGTGACGTCATCAGCAGTGCATTGCGGGCGCGAGTTATAGTTAGCTGAACTAACTATAACGGGGAATTTCACGGGTTTTGTACGAGTGCAATGTCCAACTAACTATAACTGTCCCTAAAACCTCTGGTTTTTCAGTGAATTTCTAAGGTTTTTAAATGCTAATTTCTAACTATAACGTGTCTGAAACCTATGGTTTTTTCAGTGAATTTCAAAGGTTTTTAAAATGCTAATTTGTAACTATAACGTGCCTGAAACCTACGGTTTTTCAGTGAATTTCAAAGGTTTTTAAATGACAATTTTTAAATGTATTAATTTTTATATTAATTTTTTTCATACTGATTTACTACATTTTTAGAAACAATTTCTTTTACATATTTTATTTTTTAAATTACATTGTAATTACATTATACATTACATTACAAAAATACTTTCTCAGAATGAATTACTTTAGTTTAAATACTTTGCACATAGGCAATAGACTTTTAAGTACAGTAGTTACAGTTGTTGCAATGGGCAACACATTTTCAAACACAATGCAACATTCAGCTCAATGTGAATTTCTAGTTAAATGCAATTAGTTACTTTATGGATTACTTTTCTAACCACAGGACTGGATCCTAGATTCAGTCCTGGTACATCTCCTGTAAACAGTTGAGTAAAAGCGTTTTGGTTACAGTCGTGATTTTTAAGGAATATTATTGTATTTTAAAAGTTGACACTTAGAAACTTTTTCTCATAGAATCACCAATGTTATCCTATGGAAGGAAATTCACTTAGCAGGTAAAAACTGTTATCGTTACTTTTTCTTACTCAGTGTTGGATCCTGGATCCAGCACTGGTGCATCTCCTGTAAACAGTTGAAAGAATGCGTTTAAGTCATACAGGCGATTTTTAAGGAATATTTGTAGTTTGTGAAAATCGACACTTTGAAACTTTTCTGCTGAAAACCAGACAATGGATTCCTATGGAAGAAAATATAAGTTACTGGTAAGTACGGTTAAAATTACTTTTCAGGACCAGTACTGGGCTGAAAGATACAGCACTGAGGTCTCTCCTTATAACAGGTGAGTAAATCGGAATTCGTATTTCGGCTGATTTTAGAGGAATATTTGTATGTTTCAAAAATCAACTAGAAACTTTTTCAGCAAAAAGCAGGCAATGATATCCTATGGAAGGAAATTCAAGTTACTGGTAAGTACGGTTAAAATTACTTTTGAGGATCAGTACTGGGCTGAAAGATGCAGCACTGAGGTCTCTCCTGATAACAGGTGAGTAAATCGGAATTCGTATTTCGGCTGATTTTAGAGGAATATTTTAAAGTTCCAAAACTCCACACTTAGAAGAATTTCCAAGTGAAACCAGTCAATGTTAGCCTATGTAAGGAAATTCAAGTTACTGGTAAGTACGGTTAAAATTACTTTTCAGGACCAGTACTGGGCTGAAAGATGCAGCACTGAGGTCTCTCCTGATAACAGGTGAGTAAATCTGAATTCGGATTTCGGCTGATTTTAGAGGAATATTTGTATGTTTCAAAAATCAACACTTAGAAGAATTTCCAAGTGAAACCAGTCAATGTTAGCCTATGAAGGAAATTCAAGTTACCGGTAAGTACGGTTAAAATTACTTTTCAGGACCAGTACTGGGCTGAAAGATGCAGCACTGAGGTCTCTCCTGATAGCAGGTGAGTAAATCGGAATTCGTATTTCGGCTGATTTTAGAGGAATATTTTAAAGTTCCAAAACTCCACACTTAGAAGAATTTCCAAGTGAAACCAGTCAATGTTAGCCTATGAAGGAAATTCAAGTTACCGGTAAGTACGGTTAAAATTACTTTTGAGGATCAGTACTGGGCTGAAAGATGCAGCACTGAGGTCTCTCCTGATAACAGGTGAGTAAATCGGAATTCGTATTTCGGCTGATTTTAGAGGAATATTTTAAAGTTCCAAAACTCCACACTTAGAAGAATTTCCAAGTGAAACCAGTCAATGTTAGCCTATGAAGGAAATTCAAGTTACCGGTAAGTACGGTTAAAATTACTTTTGAGGATCAGTACTGGGCTGAAAGATGCAGCACTGAGGTCTCTCCTGATAACAGGTGAGTAAATCGGAATTCGGATTTCGGCTGATTTTAGAGGAATATTTGCACAATGGTGAAGGGAGGGGCGGGGCCTGAGGTGACATCTGTGCAAACGCGCCCCGTGGTGCGTTTTAAGTTGGGGGATTAAGTCCCCTTGAATCATGAGGGTCCCTACGGGCCAACTAGCCCACCAGGAACCTCCAGTATGCGCCAGGGGGCTGCGTTGCAGAGACATGTACAGAGGCCACACCCCTTTACACCTCTCTGCAACGCAGCTCTGTGGCGCTTTCTGGACGTACCTGTTGGGCTAGTTGGCCCCAGGGACCCTCAGGATTGAAGAGGATTTAATTCCCCATATTAAAACGCGCCACGGGGCCTGTTTGCACACATGTCACCTGAAGCCCGCCCCCTCCCTTCACCACTGTGCAAACGCGCCCAGTGGCGCGTTTTAAGTCGGGGATTAACTCCCTTGAATCCTGAGGGTCCCTGGGGTGCAACTAGCCCACCATATACCTCCAAAAGCGCCATAGAGCTGCGTTGCAGAGAGGTGTAAAGGGGCGTGGCCTCTGTACACCTCTCTGCAAGGCAGCCCCTGGCGCATACTGGAGGTTCCTGGTGGGCTAGTTGGCCCCAGGGACCCCAGTATTCAAGGGAATTTGTTCCCCTCTGCAAACGCGCCAGAGGCACGTTTGCAGAGTGGTGAAGGAAGGGGCGGGGCCTGTGGGCCCGATCGTTTTTTTGTTTTTGGGGAGGGGGCCGCGTGGCCCCCTCCCGGGCCACTACTTGCCCCGGGGACCCCATCCCCGGGGCTGGCCCTCTCGTTGGGGACTGTGGGGGTCCCCAATCCCCCACAGTCCCGCCGGCTCCCCTGTCCTACGGGAGCCGGCATTGCTTTACACATGGGGAGCAGCTAACATGCTGCTCCCCATGTGGAAAGCTATCGGCTTTGGATATTGGAAGAGAGAGCAGGTTTCCTGCTCTCGCTCCAATATCCAAAGCAGTTTGCAATGACAGGACGGGAGCCGCGAGGCTCCGTCCTGTCATTGCAAACAGCAGTGTCCCGGGGGTAGGCACCCCGGGACACTGCAGGAGCCGGCCCTGGGGGTGGTGGTCCCCAGGGCCATCAAGGGCTCCAGGAGGGGGCCGCACGGCCCCCCTCCCATTCAGTGCACAGCCCCGGGAGGTGGTGGTCCCGGGGCTCTGGGGGTCCAAAACGGACCCCCATTGTAATTTTCTTAGTGCCCCGGGGAGGTGGTGGTCCCGGGCGTGTGGGGGCTGGAGCCCCCACACAGGTTTTTAATAAAAAAAGAAGCCCCGGGAGGTGGTGGTCCCCGGGGCTGCGGGAGGGCTCAGAGCCCTCCCGCACCATTCTACATAAAGCCCCGGGGGTGGTGGTCCCGGGGCTTGGAGGCCCTAGAGGCCCCCACACATAAAATTAACCCCCCAGCATGCCCCCGGGACTTGGCCCACCCGGGGGCAATTAGCTATCGAGCGCGGAGACCGCGCTTCGATTTTTTTTCGGCAGGGTTCGCGCTCCCTGAGCGCATCCTGCCGATTTTAAAAAAAAAAAAAATTTATTTTTGCCCAGGGGGTCCTTGTGGGACCCCCTGAGCAGACCTAGGGGTCAGGGTGTTTCTACCCTGCCCCCTTTGTGCGCTTTGCGCACTTGTTTCTGTCCCTCGGTTCTACTGAGGGACAAAATGGCTGCCAACACTTCCTGATTTGGAGTGTTGACAGCCAATTAACATAAAGCTCGTGCTCGGGAGGATCCGCGGCCCTAGATATATCTATCTTTTTACTTTTCATTTTCTCAGCAACTACTGAACGGATTTACACCATTTAACAAAAGGGTTCTTTCTGAACCAAGAACTACCTCTTTGCCAAATTTGGTGTAATTCCGTTCAGCAGTTCAGGCTGTAGCCGTGTCTAAAGTTTCCTATGGAAAATTGCATGGGGAAAATGCGTTTTGGGACCCCCTTTTTCTCGGCCCCCGCTTGACGAATCCCCGAGACTTTCAGGGTAGGAGCGGACCGGAGCGCCCCACAAAGTTTGAAAATTTTGCGAAGATACGTCAACCGGCAAGAGAGTTATTTCAAATAGAATGTCGCGGATTTCCTATGGATAATAGGTTGTAACTATAACTATCTACTGGCGACCGCCAGTAGATAATATATATATATATATATATATATATATATATATATATATATATATATATATGAAGAATCCTCGCCTTCAGCAATTCCTTTCCACAGGAATAACGAGAGTGGACCCAGGTTCAGTGCTATTCTTTTAAGTTTATTTACACCAAAAACAGCTCCGCCATGACGCGTTTCGGCAGTTCCCTGCCTTGATCACATGACAACGTTGCATGATGTGGATATCTTTTTAAAGTGACAATGCACATTGACTAATGCATAGACATAGAAAAAAATCTGTATGTCAAATTACAATGTACAAAATACTTGCATAAATGCACAGCATAAAAGGTCCTAATACATATTTATGATTAAACCACATTTGAATGTATATACCATTTCATGTTTATAATTGTAAATATTGATGTTCCATACTCAATAATCCCGGATCCAACGATCATAAAAAAATGTTTTGCCTAAATGCATAATAGGTCAATCCCTTTTTAACTCTATGTCACATTAGCCAATTTCAAACTTTCCCCAATGCCTACATAATCCTCCTGCTAAAAGTACTAAATATCTCCCATAAGTGCTAAAATATAAAGTGCAAGTGCTATAACCAATTTGTAAACATATTTATATTACATCGCCAGAAATGTCAATTTATGACCCAATATCTTATTCAATAATGTCATGGCAATATAAAATAAAGTGCAAAAGAACATGTGCAAAGAGAGGCAAAAGAATTTACACAATAAACAGTTGACAATTCCAATCCAGAGGCAGTTGATTCCCACAATTGTAATAATGAATATATAAATATGCCTATAAATAAATAAATACATCTAAATATCAATAAATACAATTCAATTGCCTAAAATTGGATAAAAATCTATCTAAAATACCAAAATTAAGAATACTCCATATTACCTTGAGATGATTTAAAGTGCATGTTTGGTTTAAAGACAAAATAAATTATCTAAAACCTATTATACACTAAAATTGATTTAATTAAATTCAGATTTGCAGATTAGATCATGATTTGTCATTAGTTCTTCCAGAGTGGTTTGTAAGAGGGCTGAAATCAAAGGATTTATCTTTAATAGCTTAGTTATTTTCTAATATGCCGTTATACATAGTTGGAATCCATTTAATAAAATAAATTACAAATAAGTATGCAAATCCTCACTCGTATTGAGGTCCCCGGGATGCTTAGTATCGAGTTCGAGAATATAGCGAGTCTTCAGGCGCCTCAACTTAGATTCCCGGTCACCCCCTCTCTTTTGGGGTGGGACAGCATCTATAACATAGTATTTCAAGTGTTTTAGACTGCTATCATGTTGCTCCTTATATATATATATATATACTGTGAATGATGATCTCGACAAATTTGCAGACAGAGTAGTCACCGAATTGAGACAAATGAGGAACACAAGTAAAAAGAGTGTATGCAACACAGATCATAGCTACGAGACAACAATAGACAAACTGTCCAAGAACCCTGAAGTAGTAGTGAGAAATTCAGACAAAGGGGGCAACATAGTTCTCTGGTCAAGAAAAGCGTACATGGCAGAGGCGTACAACCAGCTGAGGGATAAATCATGCTATAAGAAAGTAAGCACATCACACTATAGAGAAATTGAGCAGAGTTTCAACACAGTTTTAGTAGGGTGGCGGAGTGAAGGACTAATCAGTAATGAAGAATACAGTTTTCTCAAGGTCCAAGAACCTAGACTTCCGGTCTTTTATCTAATACCTAAAATACATAAAGATGCTAATGAACCCCCGGGTAGACCCATCTTTGCAGCACAGGACAGTCTCTTTAAAAATGTGTCTAAATACATAGATACATTCTTAAGACCCTTTGTGGAAAGGTTACCATCATATATTAAAGATAAACAGAATTTTTTAAACATATCCAGGATATACAATGGGAGGATGGCATGTTACACATGACCTTAGATGTACAATCCCTGTACACTAGCGTAAACCACAAGGATGGAATGAGAGCGACAGAATATTTCTTGAAAGAGAGACATGTAAGATTTTACAAACATAATCTTATGTCACTAGAAATGATGAGTTGGTACTTAAGACACAACATCTTATATTTCAATCATGACATCTATGAACAGCAATGGGGTACAGCGATGAGTACTTGCTTTGCCCCTAGTTTTGCGAACCTACTCATGGGCTGGTGGGAAGACCAAGTCTTGAATAACCACCCACTAGAAATATGGAACAGGAACATATCGCTATGGCTTAGATTCATAGACAATAGTTTCATAATTTGGAAAGGTAACATGACTAATGCTGAGATGTTTGTAACACACATAAACTCGAATAATTTGAATCTTAAATTCACCAGCCACATCAGTTCCACTACAGCTGAATTTTTGAATGTTAAATTGGAAGTGAAGGAACATAAACTAGTAACTTAATTATATAGAAAACCCAGTGCAGGCAACAGTACACTGATGCCAAAAGCGTTCACCCTGCCCCCCTCATCAAGGGCATCCCATATGGGTAGTTTTTGAGAGAGAGAAGAATATGCAATGCAGAAGGTGACTTCAGACAGGCTAGGGAAGAAATGACCATGAGATTGAGGGAACGAGGCTACAGTTCTAAAACTCTTACTGCAACAGGCAATAGAATTGAGAGAGTACAAAGGGAAAGCTTACTCTTCAAAAGAAAACAGAAGGCAAATAAAGACAAAGTGGAACATCGCTTTATCACAACATACCACAGCTCACATCAGATGTTGAGGAGTGTATTACAGAAACACTGGCATTTACTAAAAAGCGACGCAGTGATAGGACAAGACATACGTTGGAAACCTTAAATCACCTTTAGAAGAGCACACTCAATGAGAGATAAGTTGGTTCGGAGTGATGTGAGGGTAGACCGGGGGACATGGTTACAGCCCAAAGATGGTTTATTTCGGTGCAATACATGCAAGGCTTGCAAAAATGGAGAAAATTTGAAAGAACTAGTCATAAACAGGAGAATACACACAGTAAAGGGCCACTATACATGTAAAAGTGAGTTTGTGGCGTACATTTTGAGGTGTGGCTGTGAAAAGATTTATGTGGGTAGTACCACCCTCCAAGTGCATAAGAGAATATTACAACATCTACGAGCAATAAAAAACAATGATACCAGCTACTCAGTAGCTAGACACTATGATGAGGTATACAAGGGTGATGAAAAAGATCTGAAATATAGTGTTATTGATGGTGTCAAATTAGATAAGTGAGAAGGGAATAGAGAGAAAAAGCTGAGGATTATGGAATTTAGGTAGATATTGGCATTTGATAGCAAGGAACCGGGAGACCTCAATCTTGATGAAGAAATGTATGTGCACTTATAGTTAAGGTATGTGTGCTGCTGGAATTGGATTGCATGAGGTTGGGTGAATGAGACCATGCTATAGAATTTTGAAGTGTTTGACACGCATCTACAAGCAGCAGAAAGAGCTATTTCTTAACCGACATCATTCTCTGATCAAAAAATGTTTATGTGTTCTTTATTGCAGGATAGTGAATAGGAAACAAACCAGATTAGACTGAGAAGATAATCTAGAACAACGACAGACAAAAGCCCACTGAGGCTATATTGTTCAGCAAGTAGCTTTATTTTGCATTTGCAGTTTATCATTTATAATTATTTTACTAGATCTTGCTACATTTTTGTATTACTTCTAGTCAAAAACTAACATGGACTATGAGACTCTAAAAAGAGCCCACTAGGGCTGAATTGGAAATAATGTTTCAAAATTGGATATATTGAAAAATTTAAAGGAATTGATAAATGTTTTGGAATTGGTTACCAGAAAGCTTTTGATTTATTGTGTTACTTGTGTAGATAATGTTTTCTTGTGATATATCATTTTAAATGAGGCATAGATAATGACCTTGTTATGCTTGGAGTATTTTCTCTAAGCACATTTCCTTGCATTACCATGTGACTATAAATATAGTGAAAAAATGGTGATTTAATTTTTGGCAAAGGCCGAAATGCGTCCAAGATAGACCGTTGCTACAGCCTTTACCCGGTTTAAGGAATAAACAACTTTGAGCGCTTTTGAGTGCCAAGATTTCCTTTTGCTAAGAAGAAGTGTTGTATATATATATATATATATATATATATATATATATATATATATATATATTCATTAAAAAAACAAAGGTTACAGGGACGTTATAGTTAGGAATTAGCATTTAGAAACTTTCAAAATTCACTGAAAAAGCAAAGGTTACAGGGAAATTATAGTTAGGAAATGGAATTAAAAAATACTTTGAAATTCACTGAAAAAACCCAAAGGTGACAGGGGGTTATAGTTAGGCTGACATTTCACTCGTACAAAACCAGTGAAATTCAGCAGTTATTGTTAGTTGAGCTAACTATAACTTGTACCCCCGCAATGCACTGCTTATGACCTCACATATTACATCACTCATGACATGGTCAGTGACATCACTGATGACATCTCAAATGACATCACTGATAACATCACTGATTACATCATCCACAGAATCATGGACATATCTACACATACCCCCATAGAAACTTTCATACACCCACTCCCACATAACCATTGCCAGACCCATACCAGTACTTACACGCCCACTCACTGATTCAAAGATGTACACACACATCCACTCACTGACCATACAGCCACTCATATACCCACTCACTCACTAATATAGCCACTGACATATCCACCCATACACACATACAGCCACTCACGCACTGAGTCAGTCACTCACAGAGCTACTCACACACCTCGTCAATCACACAGCCACTTATTCACCCATACAGAAACACACACACCCACTCACTTACTCATACAAATGCTAACACATACTCACTCCCCTATACAGCCATTGACACATGAACACATTCACCCATGCAGCCACTCTCACATTCATTCACTCACCCATACAGTTACTCTTACACCCCATCACTCACCTTTACTGCCTTTCACATACTAAGTTACTCACCCATATACCACTGACACATCCACTAACTCAACCACACAGCCATACACACACTCACTCACCCTTACAACCCCTCACACATGCACTCACTAAACCATAAAGCCACTGACTCACCCACTCACTCATCCATACAGGCAGTCACACACCCCCTTTGGGCCCCCGTATCATTTTATTGTTTGCCCTAGGAAAGTGGCAGTCCCCGGGGTACAGGTGAGCTACGTGGGTACCCCAGCATAATTAATATTCACTGCCCCCGGGATTTGGCCCACCCAGGAGCTTCATAAAATGGTCACGCGGATTCACGGGTCTCCCCGCGTATTCGCTGCAAAATTCAATTTGAAAAATACTTTTAACCCCCTCACCATATCTGGAGGGTCAGGGTATTCCTACTCTGTCCCCTTTCCTTTCATTTTTACTTTTGTTTATGTGACTCACATACACTTCCTGGTTGAAGAGTTGGCAGCAAATCAAATTTCAGTAGGATCCCCAAGTCCACTGCAAAGACTAGCATCCCCAGATATCTATTTTTTTATTTATTTAAATATCTCTGAAACTACTGAATGGATTAACACCAAATTACAAAAAGCATACTTTCGGGACCAACATCTAGCTTTCTGCCAAATTTGGTGTAATACCGTTCAGCGGTTCCGGCTGTAGTCGTATTCAAAAAATGAAAAACCCCCATAACATGGGGAGAACGCATTTTGGGACCACCCTTTTTTCTCGACCCCCGCATGACAGATACCCAGAAACTTTCAACACAGCAGTTGAATCAAAAAGGAGAAGTTTTTTTGAAAATTTTGTGAAGATTCGTGAAGCAGCGCCAAAGTTATTGGCAAAACAAAAAACGCTTTTCCTTTGAAAACGTTGGTCTTAACTATAACTACCTATACATAGATCGACATGCATATAAATATATGCAAAACAAAAGTAGAGAACGCTGGGTAGTTCCCAAAGAGGAGAGCAGCTCCTGTATAGAGCATCGTACAACACAAGCGACACTCTGAATTTGCTCACCTCAAATTTCTGCATTTCTATCAACATTTTTAAGCATTGGATTAGTACATTGCCATCCTCCATGCCAAGATAGAAAGGGACAAAGGACCTGATTTCAATGGCGGGGAGACCACCACCGACAGGCTGTTGGTGGCTGTCTCCCCGCCATCAGAGACATGTTTACCGCCCCCCATATTACAATGGCGGGCAGGGTGATGGTGGTCGGAAAGTCCGACCACCACGCTTGTAGTCCCTACCATGTTGGCGGTGCCTGCCTGGCACCGCCGTAGGGGTTACAATGTCCTTTTCCACTGGCCTTTCCATGGTGGTTAACCCGCCATGAAAAGGCTGGCGGAAAGGGACTTTGGGGGCCCATAGCGGGCCCCCTTTCCCCTGGCCCTTGACTACAGTGCCCCCCCCCAACATATCCCTGCACCATGTGGCAGGAACCGCATGGTGCCTACCATATAGTGCAGGCATATGTGTGGGGTGTCTGTTTTGTCTTGCGGCTGGTGATGCAGAGCGCAGCACCCGCCACAATACAAAACATGGGCAATGTGCACGCCGCGGTGGCAGTCGCATCCTAATTTGCCCTCTGGGACCACCACCTTGTAGGCGATCAGTCCCAAATACGAAACGATGGCAGACGGACTGAATTCTGTCCGCCATCGTAATCAGCCCCAAAGTCTTTTGCCATTTCTACAATAAAGTCGTTAAGCAAAGGATTAGCACAGTGTCATCCACGCTGAGCTGTAAAATGACAAAAGCCTTTTACAACTCCAGGCACAGTATTACAGCTTTGGATTGGAAAAATACCATACAAACCAACCTGGAATGAATAGAAGCCAGTCACAGGTCTGTGCTCCACTGTAAAGTCCATATCCTGTAGGGAAATGGGCCACCTCAACAGTTTGGGGTTTTCACCTTTTGTTTGCATTGGCCATCTGAGAGGCCTGTGGTCCGTTAGAACAAGGAAGTGAGAGCCAAACAAGTATGGCCTCTAATTCTTCAGGGACCAAACCAAAGCAAAGTCTTCACTCTCAATGACACTCCAACACTGTTCTCTGGGGAGTAACATCCTGCTAATGAAAGCAACAGGTTGGTCATGGCCATCATCATTGGTTTGGGACAGTACTGCTCCTATGTTCAGAGGCATCTGTCTGCATGATGAACTGCTTCAAATAAACTGGAGCTTTTAAAATGGGTGCTGAACACATCAATTTCTTCACAGTGTCAAAAGCCTTTCAACAGCTCTCTGCCCAATTTACTTGCTTCAGCATTTTCTTAGAGGTAAGTTCCTAGAGGGGAGCCACAATGGACCCACATCCCTTCACAAACCTCCGGTAGTATCCAGTCAAGCCAAGGAATGCCCTGACTTGTGTCTGGGTGGTTGGAGCTTCCCAGTCTATAATTGTCTGGATCTTGGGTTGTTAGGGTTGAACTTGGCCTCCACCTTCATGGTGGCCCAAGTATACCACAGAGCCCTGCCCTATCTGGAACTTGCTTGCCTTGATAGTGAGGCCTACATTTTGCGGATCCTCAAGGGCCTTACCAAGGTGGATCAGTTGATCATGACAAGTGGAGCTATAGACAGCAATATCATCTAGATATGCTGCACTAAAAGCCTCTAACCCAGCAAAGACTTTCTTCACCAACCTTTGGAAAGTGGCAAGGGTATTCTTCAGTCCAAATGGCATAAAAGTGAACTGATAATTCCCATCTGGGGTTGAGAATGCATATTTCTCTTTTGCTTCCGGGGTCAAACCAATCTGCCAGTACCCTGATGTGCAATTAAAAGTATTGAGATATTTGACTGCCCCTAACCTGTTAATAAATGTGTCAGCCCCAGGAATTGGGTGTGCATCTGTCTTGGTTACTGCATTGAAGCCCCTATACTCCACACAAAACCTCAGCTCTGTTTTACCACCCATGGTATGAGGTTTGGGGGCTAAGACAACTGGACTGCCTCAGGGGCTCTCAGAGGGTCCAATGACTCCCAATTCTAGCATCTTGCTTACTTCAGCCTTGATGCTCTCTTTGACATGATCAGACTGCCTGTAGATTTTCTGTTTGACAGGTACCTGGGGTATTGCTTCTGGGTGCCTGGTAGCATAATCCACCACTACCAGTATAAATCAGTTCTTTCCTGCTGCTGTTGAAGGACCTAGGGGGGGCAACCACATCAACCATGACCATTTCAAAGGGCACACCTTCCACTGGGAGCAAAAATAAGGGGGCCTCTGGGTGACCAACTGCTTTGCCACTAGCTTGGCAGGTAGCATAGGAGTTGCAAAACTCCTTCACCTTCTGGGGCATACATGGCCAGTAGAAGTGGGTAACTAACCTACTCCAAGTTTTAGCTCAGCCAAGATGCCCAGCTAATGGGATGTCATGAGCCAAGGTGAGTAAGAACTCTCTATACATCTGAGGCACTACCACTCTCCTAGTGGCACCAGGTTTAGGGTCTCTGGCCTCTGTGTAAAGTAGTCACTACTCCCAATAGGTTCTATGGGAGCCACTGACATCTCCTGTTTCCTGATCAGCAGCTTCCTGTCTAAGGCTTTCAAGAGTGGGACATGTCCTCTGTCTCTGGCACATATCTTCTCCAGAGGGTTCCCCTGGGCCAAGGAGCTCTGCAGTGTAAGGCCCAAGTTCCTGGGGCTCAGTTCTCTCTGGGGCTGACAGGTCTTCTCCCTGAGGACAGAGGACCTGAGCTTGCATCTGTTCAGGAGCTGGCTTCCCAGACTCTTGCCTTATCTCTTGGTGGGTTGGGCCAATATTCCAGACTCCAACTCCTCTTTTTCATCCTGGGCATTGACTGTTTTCAGGTTTTCACACACACCCATTCAGTTATACCCAGCATAGCTGCGTGGTTTTTTCTTTTGACCTCAACCCATGCTGAGGGCTCCAGATCATTGCCTAGTAGACATTCTACAGGAATTGCAGAGGATACCATCCCATTCTTTTGGCCTGTAACTCCTCCCCCATCTAAGTACACCATTACCATGGGATGGACCTTAGCCTGATTATCAGCATTTAGGACTGTGAATGTCTCACCAGTCACGTATTGTCCTGGGGATTTCAGCCTTTCAGTCACCATAGGGACACTTGCACCCGTATCCCTCAGCTCTTCAACTCTGATCCCATTTATATGAGACTGTTGTCTGTATTTTTCCAGGTAATGGGCCAGAAAGCCATGGGCAGCTACAGCCACCCCATCTTCCAAGACAAAGTTTCTTCGGTGTCCCCTCTGACATGGTCAGGGCTCACTTGGGATCACATCTGAAGACTTACCATTGTATTCACTAAAGGCGCACTATATTGGGCCAGCTAGGGTCTTTAGTGTGGTGCCCATTGGCCTTGCAATAAAAGCACAAACCTTTTTGGGAACCCAGGGCCTTATCTACAAAAAAGTAATTTGGCTGTGCTGGCACTTTCAAAGCACAGGGATGCAACATATTGACAATAATATGTTGCATCCCTGTGCTTTCCCCTTTGCTGGCGCACAATTGGCTGCCATGCTCCAATGCAGGCACCCTAGTACCATGGTGCACAAAAACAATCACAAGAGGTGATTTCCTCTGTCTATGTGTGCTGCAGAATGCAGCACGCATAGAAAGAGGAAAAAACAAGGAGAAATGAAAACATTTCTCCTCGTTGCGCCTCCCTACACCTCCCCTGGGAGGCGTAGCATTCTGACGCATTCCCAGCTTTACGAAAGGTTGTAAATCTGGGAATGTGGCAGAAGTCATGGATGTTGCGTGGGAACACACACAGCAACACCCATGTCACTCCCCTTTCATGCAAAGTGCTGTGTGAAAAGGGGCCACATTTACAAGGACATGAAAAGCCACACAGGGTGGCTTTACATGTCCTTGTAAATATGGGGCAGCAAAATACGCCGCCGGTGCATCACAAAAAGTGGCGCACCGGGGGTGCAAGGGGCTTGTAAATATGCCCCCAGTTCTTACCTTGGTACCCACCCCTAGACTGTGTATTGGCTTGGAGCCCACCCTCCTGAACCGGTTTTTGGAGGCCTTGAGAAGACTCTTTGTTTTTGTCTTTGGACTGGTCACCATCTTTTCCTTGGGAGCTTAGTGATCCCTTTCTTTTGGTCACCCCCACCATTTGATTACCCTTGTCTTAACACAATGGTCTGTCTTCTTCCCCAACTCTTGAGGAGAACGTGGACCTAGTTCTACAAGGTACTGATATCATTTCTCAGGAAGTCAAATGCTCAACAGCTGCTCTTTCAAGATTTTAAAGCCCATCATAGTCTTGCACATTGTTACATTACAACCAGCCCCCTCGTGTTTTCACTGAAAAGTCTAAAAAATCTACCCAGGTCTGACTCTGGGTTTTTTGACCTTCCCAGAACCTGATCCTGTATTCCTCAGTGGTGATTCAAAAGCCCTTAATCAGGGTATCCTTCATGAGGTCAGAAGACTCAGCATCTGCCTTATTCAGTGTCAGGAGCCTATCCCTACACTTTCCTGAGAACAGTTCCCAAAGAAGAGAGCCCCAATAGTTTTGGTTGAGTTGCCTCATTTTACAAGCCCTGTATTTGGGGACAATCCCTTTGGGGATTTTAGGATTGAAAGCTTCATCTTTCTCCCTATTCATTATTTTCCTGCCACCAGAGATGGGTCCTAGGCTCATCTCAGCTCTTTCTTTATCTATAGCTAGGAGTTTAAGCTCAAGGTTAACATCTTGGCTAGTTTTTGAAGATCTACATCTTCGCTGTCTATTTCTCCTGAGGTACCATCAGTACTCCCAATGTTGCTTTCGGTAAGATTGCTTTTGTAATCATCATCGACGTCATCCACCTCACCATCCTCTGCCCCTTCTCCAAGAGGGGTTTCTTCCTCTGCCAGCTGGTTCTCTCCTGCACTCCAAGAGTCAAGGCGCACCTGCAGACGGCTCAAAAAAAGAAGGAGAAGCATTAAGGCCTCAGTAGACCACGCAGCCTTCAAAACCGCAGTCGCCGAACACCACCACCACTTCATCAAATCAACTAAGAAAATGGCCATAAAAGAATGCATTAACACCAACTCACACAACAGCAAGCAACTCTTCACTGTGGTCAAAGAGTTTACAAAACCCGGCCTGGAGACAACAGACATCCCCTCCTCCCAAGGCCATGGAAAATACATGACACCTACCTTCATTATACTTACCTAAAATAGACTTTCCATGCATAATGAAGGCATGCTTGGTAAAGGCATATATGTGGTAAAAATTTGAGTGGTAAAAAATGTGTGGTTAAGGCATGCATTGTAATTGGCAGAGTTGTAATATCATATAACCATAATGGACCATAATGAACAATAAATGCTGGCATGGGGGCCAAAGAGTCTAAAAGCAGTACTTCAAAAAGCACCATTGGTAATATTGCTGCCATCACTCATCATGGCAGAAGGAAACATCATGGGAGGGCACACAGCAAGGGCAGGGTGGACCATCAGCCCCACCTCACGGGTAATTCTTCCTTAAATCAGTACCTTGAGCCTCTGACTGATGTTCAACATGAGCAATAGAAAACAAATGCACCATATCATCATGCTCATCCCATCTAGTCCACCCTTCAACCACACCTTGTTCAAATCGGTCATGCCGGCCCCCACTCGCAACTGATTGGAGAAGGCATACAGAATTAGCCTGCAACCATTAAGCCAAGCATGCTGTTTCCAGCATGCAGCCAATCAAACAGGAAAAGATCTCAGTGAGACCACATAAGTTATGGAATCACAATGCAGATGATAGGTTACATGATATACCATAAAATGCAGGTGCTAGTTGCACTGCTTCCAAGTGCAGGAGACAGACTGATTTCTGTTGACCATTGATACCATGAAAATGTGCTAATTAACAATTCACTTCTGCAGCAATATTGCAGTGAAGCATTTTTTCTGACTTTTGATGCAGATTTCTGTTGTTTCGTGAGTTTCAAATGATTTTCCTTCTTTTCAATTTTTGAAAAGGTTTTATTTTATTGACGTTTTGTTAAACAAATGAACCAGGAAAATGTATTTGCCCCCTCCAACACAAAGTCAGGGCTTTATTTCTCATTTTGCAATGGGTTCAAAATCTGTACTTCAGGTCCATAACCAATGAAGACTGAAGATTGCCACACTGCCATTCAGAATATGACCTTCTACATTCAGCAATATTTTAACCTTTGACCTCTAAGATCCCTTGTAAGAAACTGCCATTTTGTTGCAGTAGTCCCCCCACTTTTGCCAGGTATTTGATGCAACTTTGACTGAATTGCACTGGGTTCCTGCTAACCAGGTAACCTGTTCCAGTGTTCACTCCCTAAAACAAGACAACTGGTCACTTGATCCACAAGTGACCAGGCCTTTAGCACCTCTATAAGCCCCTAGTAAGTGGTACCTCTGGTACCTAGGGCATAGGTACTAAAGAGGGTCCCTAAGATCTGCAGCATACTGTGCACAACTCTAAGGGACCCTGCACCACACTCATACAGACTACCACTGCAGGCTGCATGATAAGGTGCTCCAAAAAGTGAAAACATGACAAGGCACACGCAGGTGTGCCATATCCCCTAACACTGCTTGTAATATTTGTAAGTCAACCCTACAGCAGGCCTTATATGCTTAAGGCAGGGTGCATTATATTACATGTGGAGATATATCTGCATGAGCAGATATGTCCCTGTGCTGGCCAGTTCAATTACTGACAGAACAAGTGAACAGGGAAACCATCTTAAGGTATGTACTGGGCAATGGTCAAAACAAGCCTCCCAGCTACATAATGGCTTCACTAAAACCTATGGTGTTTGGTATCAAACACCTTGTATAATATTCCCACACTGATTACAGTGTTGGACTTATTAATACATGCACTCAGAGGGTACCTTAGAGGTATCCCCTGGAACCTACCAGCTCTCTAGTGTTCTGGCTGACTGGTCCTGTTAGCCTGTCACCACAGATGAGTTTCTGACCCCCAGGAATGAGAGCCGTCGCTCTCAGGAGGTCAAGAACAATGCCTGCTCTGGAGAGAGGTGTTCTAACCTCCTCCTCCTCCCAGAAGGCTGGTAAATCAGCATATCGAGGCAGGAGGCTTCAAACACCTCTGCCGCCTTTGATATGTGACAAAATGCTTCCCCAGACAGGGGGATACTACCCCTTGCCCTGGGCCCATGTGGCACCAGTACAGGTGAGAAAATTAGCTAGGCAGGAGGCGTGTTACACTGCCAAGGTGGACACACCTCGACGGTGACCAGTTTGAAGTGAACTTGAAATTAGGAACTCCACCATCTTGTGTGTGGTGGAATTTAGCATTCTGGGACAGGGTGATGCCCTCTCCCCAAAGAAAGTGGTCATCTAGGGGGGCATAGTGATCGATGGGGTAAGTAGCCCATTGGCTACTACCCCTTACTCCCCTTATGACCCTAAATTGCGTATTAAGGGGACCCACTGATACCAGGACTTCAAATTTTGATGGACAAAAAGAAGTGGACAAAGAAGAAGACTGCTGACCTGAGAATCAAGGAGCACAACTGACTTGGCGCCAACCCTGCCAGTTGCACCCAACCCTCGTGGAGCAACTGACTCATTCTGCCACTGTCAAGACTCCAAGAAGCCTGTAGGGCTGCCAGTGCTTCACCAATTACCAAAGAAAACTCCCTTGGAGTAGAGGAGCTACTCCCCTGCAGCCACAGGCTACAAAGAAGTAACGCCCCATACACCGACCTGCTGACTATGGGGACTACTGATGCAGCAACCACCCAGGAAGAGGTAGCAGTGCTCCTACAGGCCAGATCTATCCCCTCTCCAAGTGTGGGGATGCCAGAACCGACCAGAGCTGTGCAGTACCAATACCTGAGGTACAGGACCCCTTGAAGTAGCAAAGGCTTGTTGTGTCTAATCCAGACACCAACGTCGAGGAAGACCGACCTGCATGTCAAGGGACTTCAGGGACAGTGAGACCCACATTGAGTGTGGTCCAGCTGTTCTGTTTGCCCCTCTGCAGCAGAAACAAAGACAAAGAGTGAGTCCAAGACCACCGCCACACGACGCCTCAAAGTACCTTTGCACCCGCACTCCAGAGCCCAAGTCCAAGGGAGGTGATGCTGCCAACAGGGTCACCAGACACACAAGAGCTGAGTCCATCCTTGGGTCTCACCAGACTGGACTTCCAGTCGTCGCCTGCAGCCTCTTTCTGCAGGCCCCTTCCAATCGTGAGAGACTCCAGCACCGATCCAGAGGCCAAAAGTTAACATTGCACCCGAGCCCCCTAGCCTGACGAGAAGTGGACTAAAGGTGTACCCATATGTCCGAGCATCTCAAGGGTCAAGCCCCCTCGTGGGTTTCCCCGGACTGGTCCCCAGTCCCAGATTGCAGCCTCTTTCCAACCAGACCATTCCCCGTTGAAGTGAATGGGACACCTGATGCCATGACACACCGCTGCACCCAGATGGCCTAATGTCTCCCGAGGTGACCTGTTGGTGTGGCCTTGGACCTTGCCCCATACTCACCTTAAGTCCTGGAGAACAGTCCTGTAAGTCGCTGTTAAGTGCCCGAATGCAGTACATGTTTTTTCCTCATTGGATTACATTACCACTTCCAAATATTGCACTGTCAATTTTTGAAAACTGTACAAATTCATAACTCGAGAAGTACTTGCCTGATTCTGATGAACTTGGTATCTAAATTCATATAAAAGTATGTGTTATTTTTGTAAATTGGTGTCGGATTTCTTTATTGAGTGTGTGTCTAATTTTCTGCCTTTGTGTATGCAATAAATGCTTAACACCCTGCTATGCCTAACTGCTCGCCCACTCTGTAATTCCTTTGGGGTTTGCCTGGACTCTTTACACAGTGTACCTTTTTTTTGGTCCACTATATAAAAGCCAGCATCCTCCACCCTGTATTGCACCCCTTCAGTATTTCTGAAATAACACAAGAACCTACATGGAGGTCACAAGTTTCAATCAGCTGTCCATACAACAAGGAATGCTGAGCTAGCCAATAACTAAAATGATCAAAGGGAAATTTGGAATGTGTTAAAATAAGTGTATTTAATGCCAACATACGAATCTTCTGATTAACTGATATACTAATGATGCGCCGTGTACAGTAATTACCCGTATTAACTTACAATACACAGGACTTTTGTTAAACTCTTGATAACAAAAATATGCCATTTTGGACAGCACGATAACCCCACTGGAAAGTATCATCCATACAAAACAGTTAATTGACCACTGAAATCCATACAGGAATGATGTTGAAATATCAATAAAAGGTTGAATGAGTGGTAAGTGCCAGCACAGGATGTGCACAGACGTTTGATAAAGTGTGGTGGTCGTGAAGTAGGTACCATGATTTGATTCGACATCCTAGATGAGGTGGTGGCTAAGGGTAACATTAGTGGGTACTGGCATTTAGGAGGAACACCATTAAAGTTCACTTATCTGATGCTCTTGCATTGATCATTGTTATATATGTATGGTGACTTATTTTTTACCCACCTGGCAATGAAGTCAAAATTATTATGAATACAAATTTCTCAATGAGGCAATGGCTGTAAGTCAAAAGTGTACATAAACATGTTGATTGTGGTATTAAGATTTAAAAATAAAAACTCAATAAAAAAATTGTTAAATGAAGAGGATAATATATAGAAATATATTGCATGTACGAGTGCTACCTCCCAAGTAAACCTTGGTATAATGACACACCAATTAAGGCTGCAGAAAATGTTGATCATGCCATGAACAGTGACCTTGTATTATGAATTGAGAATTAAAAACAGGGACCAACATATAAGGCATAGAAAGACGAACACCACCCTGAGACATGGCCCAGACTGTGTGCATGCTTGTGTTTGGATGTCTTAGCATATTAATGCCTGACCTATTTGCTATATCGATACACGCTTTATTTTTGGTGAAATACGGATGAAGTTCCTTAAAATTTATGGTCTGCTCTTAGTGCCTGCTGGGCAATTTAACATTATCCTAGCAAGTGCCATTATCACAATATAGAGTCCGATGATACCATGATTTCTTGGCCTGTGTTCGAAATAGTTTACTTTGAGAATGAATAACGTGTATTTCCCCCTTGAGTTGACTTGTGAGTCTACAATCTATTCATGTAATGGGTTTCTAAGGCGATATTCTTGCAAGCTGTCCTTGTGCTTTTGTTGGAGCTAGTCAAGTTGAAGTTAATGGGTGATGCTTATGATAGTGCAGATGTCTAATGGGAATTTTTAAACTCAGTGGAATTTGCATTTGGGCACTGATGTCTTCTGCATTTTGGAATTCATAGCATTGTTGGCTCTGTGGGTCCTTGTTTCATGTGCAGACTTTCAGTTTCTCTGCTGATTGGTTTTGCCATTATTTATGATCCTATTTTTGCCTCATTTTATATTGATTGTTATGAGTCCTGGCAGCCCAAGCCAGGGTATCTTTGTTACAGTAATACTGATACACATTAAAAGTGTATTGCTCCCCATAGCACTTGTTAGACCTGGCATCTTTTGGTGTGGTTTCCCCTGTCTTTGTGTTTCTGACCTCCTGTTTTTGACTGAGTGCTGAATTTTGTTTTGCTGCACAAAGGGATCTGAGGTGTGCCCTGCATATCCTGATGGCCAATCACAAGGCTGATGAGCCTTCCTGAGCAAGAGTGGTGGGAGGAGCTGACATTTGCACCTGATTAGGGCTGTGCCTGTCCCCACACAAAAGTCTCCACCCCCTGGAGTGTGTCTGAAGCCAGGGCAATGAAGGGCAGGGTGCTGTGCACTACAAAGACATTTCTTTGAAGACTCCCTACTTCAAAGGGAAAAATTGTTATACTTTTGACACCATATACTCGGATCACTTCTGGACTGAGGACATTGTGCCAGGAAGAAGAGATGTTATGCCTCCAGGAGGGACTGCCACTTTGCTGTTTGCTTTGCTGTGTTGGCCTGCTGCCTTCGGCTTTTGTCCTGAGATGGACAGGACTGGACTTTACTCTCTACATCCTGCTTTCCACAGTTTCTCCAAGGGCTTAAGTCGAGCTTGCCTCCTGATGGAAGTCTCAGGGCCATCAAAGACTTCACCTGTAGCACCTGGGCTCCTCTGCTGAGAGCCCAACTTGCCAAGTGGTGCCAAATCCAGTTCAAGGGCCCTTGGAAGTGAGTTTTAGTGCTGCAAGAAGAAACCAATGGCAAGCGAATTCAGAACCTGCGCCTGTTTGCAACTTTGACGCCTTTCAGCTGGCTGCACCGAAGCCGTGTTCCCAGCTCAATGCAATGACCGCGACTTACAACGCAGGCCCAAATGATGCCACAGTGCCTCTGAAGAGCCGCCACTGTGGAAGTCCCGAGCACCGCACCACCGGTGTCCGTGATGTACCGTCCTCAACTGTGGAACAGTGATTGACCTCGATGCCGCGAAACTGAAGCCTCGTGTCTTGACCTGCAACGCATAATCCAGTAGTAAGGAACTGAGGGTCATCTCAACAACCAACTCCTCACCTCCCCTGCGCCCGCAATGTCCCCAGGCATCAGTGACTCCATGACTCTTCACCACCGCCAGGAACCAATGCCTCACTTGCTTCAGTGACGTCTCACCTCCTCTGTGCAACTCACTGTCCTTGAGTGCCGACATGCCAACGACCTGCATAGCAGTAAGGAACTGACACCGCACTTGCTTTCCCCAATGCTTCCTCTCTCCTGCGTTTCCGATGCCTCCAAGGTACTGTACCGGGGTCTGATTTACTCCCAATGCCGGTGTGTGAAATTCAAGAAAGGAGGTAGGCTGAGATGTAGATGTATCCAAAAGGTAAATTTATTCTTTAGTTCAATCAGGACAGGAACATTAGAGGAGAAGATGGTTGTAGTAGTATTGAAAGTAGTATCAGGAAAATCAGCCCCACCTGGAGCAGCATCCCTGCTGCTCAGCCCACATACAGCAACTGACAATTCCACTCAAACATACACACAGGGAACATTCTGTGACATCACTTAGACTGGCTGAGCAGCAGAGTACAGAACACAGAGCAAGGACTAGACAGAGAAGAGAGCAGGATACCACACAGCGCTCTCTCTAGTGAGGTCAGACTGAATTTGTGGAGTAGTCAACATCAAGCGCGACTAGATAGCCCAGTTGGACCTATTGTTTTCTAAAAATGACACGTGCATCAATCTTTGAAAATTCATACCTTGATTTGTGTATGTTGGATTTTTTTTGTTTTGGTCTTGTTTTACTCAGATAAATATTGGCAATTTTTCTAAACTGGTGTGGAGTACTTTTGTGGTGTTTTCACTGTGTTGCTGGGTTGGTGTGCAAATGCTTTACACATTGCCTCTGGGGATAAGCCTGACTGTTCTTGCCAAGCTACCAAAGGGGTGAGCACGGGTTATTTTTAGTGTGTAGCTTACTTATCCTGACTAGAGTGATGGTCCCTACTTTGACAGGGTGCAAACCACTGCCAACTAGCGACCCCTATTTCTAACAGCTCTATTGCATAAAAGTATAAATTAAGGTTTCGCATTTTGCCGAAAATAACTTTCAAATTGTTACTTAAGATGTACAAATGTAGCCTGTACAACGAAACCGAATTGTTAAGACTCGCAGTCACACTGACAGTTGCTTGTGACAGTGTGGACGTGGATTCCACAATAAATAATTTTGTGTACTAATGAATACTAAACAGTCACAAATGCAATGCTTTTTCCTGAGTTTAATATAACAATACCATTAGCTTGACTTTGGTAGGCCTTTGTCGTGTTTTCAAAACTTGCACATTTCAAATACATGAGAGATGCAGCCTTGCACATCATTGTTTAATCTTTCTTTACCTGTGTTTTAAGGAGCGTCAAATGTGACCTTCAGGCTTGTATGAAAATCAGTTCATCCAACAGTCTGTTTGCACTGTAATTTTCTGTTCCTGATATTCCTGTAGAGGATGGATTTAACAACTACATAAATTGAAGTTCACTTCCTTTGGCTGAACAAAGAGGCTGTTTATGTTTTTGAATGTGATATTGTTTTATGTGTTAGGCATAGTACTGATTTCTTCAATAATGAACAGCAATGTCACTTTACCATGTGATGCATTTTCTGCTTCATATTTGGATAGCTCACTGTTATTTTCTTTGTCAGACCATTATGACTATACAGTTTCTGTGACTCTATATGCAGCCCCAACATTTTGAGGATATTCAAGGATTTCTCTCCCGACTCTCTTACACAGCAGACCCTATGTTGCTCTGAACATAGAATATTTTTCATGCTCTTTCACTCCAGTCTTATTGAACAGTTTTGATTCTCATTTGAACCAGCAAAAAACTTGCAATGCATGAGCCATCTGAGAACGGTATTGTAAGAAATGTGATTGTTGGTTGAATGGAGGGGGGGTGACCTCTGTCCATGCACCAGCCATAATCGCTGTCAGGGTGAACCACAAAAGTCACTAAATTAACCTGTACTTGACCCTCTGATAGCTTGTCACAAAAGCACTTAGGGTTACATCAAAGGCAATGTGTACAGCATTTATGCAGCACTCACACAGTAATAAAGTGAAGAACAACACAAGAAAAGTCCCACACCAATTTAGGATAATAGTGTAAATTTTAATAAATTATTTGACAGCAAAACAAAAATAATCTGATCAGTAGAACCAGAGTTATGATTTTTTAAACATTAATGTAGAAATTAGTGCCTAAAAGATCACAGCACCAACCGCGGACATCTAGTTCCATGAGACCGGGTCAAAGTTGAAAAATATGGCTGACCACGACGGAGCACGATTCATATACAAGAAGTGGACTGGGCGCGATAAGCGCTTACCTTCAGACTTAGAAGAATGTCTGGGAAAAAATGTTCTGAGAAGGTAAACTTCATTGGGGCAAGGCTACAGGTGGTGTCCAAGGAGGAGTCGTTGTCGGCAGAGAGCCACTGGGCAAAGTCACAGTGAAGATATATAAGTACAGACTTAGAGTCTAATTACGAGTTTGGCAGACAGGGTTACTCCATCACAAACGTGACGGATATCCCGTACACCAGATTACAATTCCATTTAATCATATGGAACTTGTAATATGGCAGATGAGTTATCTGTCACATTTGTGACGGAGTATCCCATCCACCTAACTCGTAATCAGGTCCTTAGTCTCGTATTTTGGATTCTGAACATCTCCAGTGGGATGAAAAACAACACTGTAGCTAACGAGAGTTCCTGGAGACAGGATATCTCTTTGGTGAAGGACTACTGAACAGGATATGCTGCTGAAAAGAATGTAGCAGGAGCTACCCTAAAATCAGGCTGATCAGTGATGCACCTTTGAAGGATAGACGAGTAGGTTGGTCCTGGTCTTCCTTAAGTTCTCAGAGCAGTTTTTAGCCAAGAATGTTTTAAGTCCTAAGTTTTGGATTTTGGCTATCTGGGCAACTTTAACATCACAAAAAAAATGTGCAGGACTGGAAGCGCATCACTTGGTGGGTTAGAACTCACACAGGTTGGGTCCAGGTGCGAGTTCAAGACGGTTGGAGCCATTTATGTGCCTGAGGCTCTGATCAGGAGACCGGCAAACTAGCCCTTGGAGTCACTCTGGTAGTCCTGGACTCAAGTGATAAAGCAGCTGTTAAAAATAGGGTTTCTGGTTGGCAGAGATATGCACCCTGTCAAACCAGGAACCACAATCCTATTCAGCATAAGTCACAGACACATTCTAAGTTAACGTGCTCACCCTCTGATAGCTTGGCACAGAACAGTTAGGCTTAGCTTAAAAGGCAATGTGTAAAGTATTCATGCAACACTTCAAACAGTAAAACAGTGAAAACCCCACACAAAATGAATCCACACCAGGTTAGAAAAATAGAGCTTAATTTAATAAATAAAACAAGACCAAAATGACAAAAAGCCAATAAGTACAACTTGAGATAAAAGTTTTTAAAGCATAAACTGTAAAATAACACTTGAAAGCAATAAGCGCCTATTTGGGACATCTGGTCGCACGGGACCAGGGCAAAGTCAAAAGTTCAGGTCGATTGAGATGAACCACAGGCAGGATGCAGAGCTCAACTTGGGCCTGCTGAACAAAAGTACCTTGATCCTGGTTTGCATCGACATCAAGGAAGTTGCGGGGTGCAGCCGAGGCGATGTGTTGGTTCCAGTCCCGCAACAGAGGTGGCGATGCATCGGTTCTGAGGGTGATACACTTGTCCCAAATGCGATGTGTCCATTCTGCTCTTGACGCAGAGGATGCGTTGACTCCGAGGGAGGTTCCAAAGACAATGCGCCAGGTCCTCCACATGTAATGATGAGGATGCACCGGTTACGATCCGTGCAAAGGCATAGTTGTGCCGGTTCTGATCCCCGCAACGGCGAAGAGGCGTCTTCATGTTGAAGATGCTTGGATTGGCTGAAGAAGCACCATAGGCCTAACTTCCAAGGGTCCAGGACTGAGGTGGCACCACTTAGCAGGGCAGACTGACAGAGGCAGAGTCCAGGTGCAGATACAGGTGAGTTGGAATTCATTTATGTCTCTGAGACTTCAATCAGGATGCAAGCCTGCAAGCCCTTGGAGTAATTCTGGGCTCAAGTGATGCAGGTCCAGTCCTTCTCACCCAGACAGGGGAACAGCAGGCATGAGGGGAAACAGCAGGCAGGAGGGCAGCACAGCAAGGCAGGAGTCCAGCAAAGCAGAAGTCCAGCAGAGCAGCAGTCCAACAGAGTTGCAGTCCTTTAGCAGCACAGCAGTTCTTCTTTCCAGGTAGAGTCTTTGACAGATCTAGAAGTGTTCTGAAGTAGCAGTTTCAGAGGTCCACTACTTATACACAGTTGTGCCTTTGAAGTGGGGGAGACTTCAAAAAAGGTCTTGGAAGTGCACAGAGGTCCTTCCTTCCTGCCATGGCCCCAAACTCAGTACAGGGGGGTATGCAGCCCACTGTGTGGGGACAGGACACAGCCTATTCAGATGTAAGTGTGAGGGTGTGTGCAGCTCCTCCCTACCATCCTACCCAGGATGGCCCATCAGGATGTAGATGGCCCATCAGTCAGACATAAGCTCCAGTTGTGCGTGGCTGTCTAGAGAGAAAGCACAAATTCCAGCTGTCACTCACCCCAGACGTCTATTCAGAGACAGGCAGCAGGCACAGAATGGCTAAAGTAAGAAAATGCCAACTTTCTAAAGGAGGCCGTTTTAGACTTGCAAATTAAAATCCAACTTCACCATCAGTTGTGATTGTGGCTCCAGAGACACAAAACTTGAAACTATCTCTTCACAATTGGGAATTACATTGAAAAGATGTAATAAGGTAATCCCGATATTATCCTACAAGAGAGCTAGGCCTTGCATTAGTGAAAAACAAGATTTGGCAGTTTTTGACTACCAGGGCATGGGAAACCTAAATATATATGCCCTGCCTTTTTAATACACTAGACCCCGCCCTCTGGGTTAACCAGGGCCTACCTTATGGGTGACTTATATATAGAAGAAACGGGGTGGGTGGCACTGGTGGAGTTTTACTACACGGAATTCCACAGAGTTACATAAAAACTCTTCTAGATTTTGTTGAGTTCGGCCCAGATCTTTCTCTTTAAACTCTACTGCTACCCTGCTCTTTCACTGCTTTTAAAGACAGTGCCATCTGCTTGTGACATCATTATAATTTCCCTGGCCACCAACTGTGATATCACGGGGTTGAGGTACCATTTCAAAGGGGTTCAGTCTAGGCAGAACACTATAGCAACACTAGTATTTTCTTGCAAATTAATTCATTCTCTTCAGAATGCTTTAACTAAGGAGAAGAGGGTGAACAACACAACTGTGCCTTGATCAGATGTTGTGTGAAGATAGAGCAGCCTGCATTTGATGGTTCCAGTTGGAGTTGTTTGAAATCGGTCGAGTCAGTCTCTATGAGAGGCAGGGCTGCTGATCTCATCTTGAAGTCAGTTTGATGATCCACGAACAGTATGAACATGAAGGTAGGCTTAGCAGAACCCAACTCCCGCCTACAATGTAGCATGTTTGCCAGCTCCTTCCTTCTCCCATCGTGCATTGCTTTTGGAAATCACTGTTTCCTGTAATTGCGGTAATTTGCTCAACCATAAACCGTCCAATACACTACTCCTGTTATTGCTCTCCTCTATTGCAACCTCTGTAGATGTCAAGGTTCTTGACATGTTTCATCGCAATAACCAAAGGGCCCTCTGTTTTATCAACCTTGATCGGAGTAGCAGCCAAAGGGAACTTGTGAAAAAGAGCCTGCACCTCTGAAGTTGAACATTACGTCTTTGAGCCTGTGTGTGAAATGCATGCCAGGCCCAAATTGGTTCTGTGTAAAATATTCTACTCAGGTTTAAATCCTACACAAATAAATAAAGAACAATAGCATCAGAATTAGAAACCAATATATCTTCCAGTGAGAATGGTAAAATTACAAAAAAATAATAATCTTTTGTGCACGTAATTTAAAGCAAGTGAGGACTAGAAATAAAAATATTAATTTCATGACCATTGTACATTTTAAGAATGAAGACATTTGGTAGTTGTTGCAAAGTCATCCTGTGTGCCCTGTGCACTCCCATTTTTTGCTGACTGGTACTGGTGGTAACTGAATCTGGCTGTCCCTGGGCTCTGTCTAACCAGGCCCAGGGCCAGTGCTATGTTCAAAACACAATGAAAACACACTCATACATGAGGGTACACTATATATTAGGGTACACTTATAATTGCCATGACTTACCCTATAAGTCCCTGGTAGATAATAGGGCAGGGGATTAAAACTACCTATGAGCCCCTAGTATATAATAGGACATGGAAGTTTAGAGGCCAGCAGCACTTTCTGCACTTGCATTTGTGCCTTGCTGAGTGTGTGATGTCATTTTAAAAGCAGCCCTGTGTTGCAGCACTGCTTTTAAATGTAAATTGTGCCCAAAGCCTAATTTGGTGGTAGGGGCACTTAAAAAGGGATAAACTACAAAGTTTCTGCATTTTAGGTACCCCCGGGCCTCCCCTAGGTCTCCCAGGGATGTGGGGGGTCATGTCATTATAAGAAAGGCCATTATAAAAGATATTTTATATGCCCTGGGGACAGAGAAATTGCACATTTCACTTTCCCTATTGTATCAAAGTGCCTCCCAAAATCGACTTTGATTCTAAAAGCACGGTGGAGTGAGGATCTACACTATGTTTGCATTTTCAGAACCCTTAATGTCTCCCCTGGGTGTCCAAGGGCTGGGGAGGCATGTAACTATAAGCAGGGCCTTTATAAAAGATGTTTTATGTGCCCCGATGCTGGAGAAATTGCGCATTTCATTTTCCCCACTGTAGATACCTAGCCCCATAGGATAACATGGCAATAGTTTATGAATGCATAACTATCGCTAGGAATAAAATAAAAAATATCATTCAAGGACGTAGGAGAATGGTATTGCTAAATCGAATAATATGTTATTGTTGAATTTATCCTAAAATATACAGAAAAGAAGCTATAAGACTTTCTTGTCTCTAAGCCAAAATTCAGCCTTCGTGTGGTCCCACCTGATCGGTCAGAGTTAACAGGATTAGCCAGGCTGCTTTGATGAAGTGATAAGTGGCTTTACCAGAGAGAGGCTATCTGTTGGAGAGAACTCTGCTACACAGGATTGCCAGAGCAGGGGGGAAGGGTCGTAAAGCCTGAGCTTCAAAAGAGGAATAGGACAGGCAGAGAATGGTAAGTCCATCTCCCCATCCCCTCTGACCCAGCCAGAGAGCAGGCTTAAGGAAGGATCTGCAGATGGTAGGGGGAGGAGAGCTATGGAAATAAGCCATACTGGAGGTTGGTTTAACTAGTTCTTGCTCCTCTGCTGAGATTTCAGCCATACTGAATTTTGGAGGAATAGTCCTTTCTGGGAGAAGATTATGCCACACCGTGGAAGAAGTGGTCATGCTCTACAGTGTTGCCCTGCACCTCATTGGACATGAGTACTATCCTGCTCGACCCCTGAGAACACTGAATAAATATGTGAGAGGAGCAGAGCCTCTCAGATCTGCCGCTTAAAACTAAGAGAAGAAGAAGGTTTGCCAGGCTAGAAACTTGATTTGGACCATCAGGCCCTGCATTCTGACTGACTGCGCCTGCTGCATTATCTGGAACTAAGCCCTGTGGATGAACCTTGCTTCAAAACGATTACAGAGTGGACTACCTGCAAGCTACAGGATAACAGAGCTCACCTGCATCAACTCCACCAAGAGTCCCTTGACTGGAGTGCATCCAGTGGACTGCTAAGGGTTTTGGCCAGGTGCATTGTGGGAATTGTGGTCAAAACTTGCAAGAACCATCTTGGAGCTTACATACCCTTGGATTGTGTTTTAGACCCTAAAGAGGAACTTCAGGAAGAAGTTCCATAAGTTTGGAGAAGTTTGGAGCACCTTTGGGAAAAAGCTCCATAAGGTGACTAAGTGCTAGAACGTGTTTATTCTTTCGAAATTCATAACTCCCTTTCCCTACATTAGATGTTTGTTGTTTTGGTGTCATTTTAAAGCTAAGAATATTTCCTAATTTGTATAAAGTGGAGTGGTATTTTTATTGTGTGTTGTGTTTTACTTATTTACTGCATTGGTGTTTTTAAATTCTTTGCATACCTGTCTCCTAAGTTAAGCCTGCCTGTTTGCTGCCAAGCTACCCACGGTTGAGCATGGGAATAATTTATTGAAACCTGTACGGAGCCCTAGACTATGTTAGTGGCCTTATTGAGAGTGGTAGATGCATATTTACCACTACTAATAACCTACTTTCCAACATTTGGTGTTCAGCATTGTGGATGAGGACTAGTGTTTGAAAGAGCACCTTTCAGTGAAGTGAATTAAGATTGTACAAATCCTCTAAATTGTCTTAGAACAAAACGTTTGAGTTTTGAATTTTTTGAATTTGGATAAAAATGATTTTTAATTTATTGTTTAGATTTTTTCCCAAAATGTTCTTAGTCTGATTGCCAGTTGTTGTGACCCAAAACTACAGACACCATAGAGCCGGACCTAGTTGAACTGATTAAACTCAAAATGGCTGTGCTTATGATACAGTGTAGGCTTATGGGGCTGCCTGCATCCAACAAGATTAGGAAGGCAGGGTTGCTTAAATCGCTGAAGGCCTGGGCTGGGGCAGCTGAGGAGATTCAAGGACAGGGGGAAGCTGACCCCCCAATGTCACCCAGGAAAAGGTTGATGATTATACCTTCTCCATTGTTTCCAGTGTTAGCTATGTAATGCCAGATGGTGGAAGGAGGACAGAGTCCGCTACTCAGGAAAGACAGCTGTGCCTTGCAGAGAGGCAGCTTGAGGCCCAATTAGCTATAATAGCTTTGAAGCAGAGGAAACTGGAACTAGCTTAGGACCAGTAGGAGGAGAAGGCAAGAAGAAAGTGTTAGACCTGGCATCATTGGCGCGGGTCTCCCTTCCTCTTTTCGCTTCCTATCTTTTATGTTGGCTGGATTTAGATGCTCTGGGCGCTGTGCCACTGCCAATCAGTGCCACAGCGCGAATGCTCCCTGTATAAAGATGACTGTATGAATTGGGATAACCATAAGTGGCTCGTTTGGTTTACCTGTCAGTCCCTAGTATAAGTGCACTGTGTGTGCCCAGGGCTGGTAGACCAAATACTGCTGGTGGGCCTGCAGCACTGATTTGCGTTACCCACAGAAGCAGCTTTTAAAGTATGTCTGTGTAGCATGTTCTAATAGCGAGTTACCCTCCATTTCACTGTTTACTATTGTGAGGCTATCCGGTCTCATAGGCCAGAATGGGCAGGCTGAGTATTACATTCCATAATCCTACCTGCCCCCAGGAACCTGATAGGAAATTCGAATTTGATATGTTTAAGCTCAGGACATTGAGATACATCTTTTAGTAAGGATCATTTGCATAGCCCGTGTTCGAAAATGCCTCTTCTAGAAACGAGGTATTTTCTTGCCTAAGCTTTCCTGTAGGCTTTGCTAGTGTGTGTATTGGCCATCTGGTTTTGGAGCAGCAGGGCCAGCTGGGTCAGACCTGGCTGGAGAGAGAGATCGGCATTTAGAGTATTGGAGGGGTGACTCTTTGATCTGAGCAGGGCCGTGCCTGGCAAGGTGAATGATGGCTCCACCTCCCACTGGGCGTCTGATAGCAGACCCTCTGATTCTCAAAGGGCAGGATGTCGCCTCGTAAACCAAGTGCTCCACGACCCCACCGAACCGGTTCTGGCTGGATTCAGTGATTTGTGACTTTAGAGAACAAAGACTTTTTAGGTATAAAACGCTGGGCTGAAACCTTTTTCAAGTGTGTTCCTTCTGGATGTCAAGACGAGACTCTGTCCGAGTGAACAGAGGAAAGGACTTGGAAACTTTCACCAAGCTTGCTGAAGAAACTACCCGAGGGCCTGAATTGAGAGCACCTCCTGCTGAAGTCTCAGGGACATTAGACTTCACCCCGTCAGCCATCTGAATTCCTGTGCAAGGGATTCTACTTGAAGGTGAGGCCTCCGTCGAGTAATCCGGAGCCTCTAGTTCTACTGTGAGGAACGCGGACTGGTAACCCTTGTTAACTCTGTGTGGGCCGCCGCAGCTAAGAGAGAGCTGCCGCCGCTGAGAGCCCGCCTTAATTTGAACCTTCGCTGAATCTGTGTGGGCCGCCGCAGTTAAGAGAGAGCTGTAGCCGCTGAGTGCCCGCCGTTGTGCCAGCCTGGTTGACATCATCCTTTGTCCTGTGGGCCGCCGCAGCTAAGAGAGAGCTGCTGCCGCTGAGTGCCCGCACCTTTGCCAACTTTGCATCATCGTGATTTGTCCTGTGGGCTGCCGCAGCTAAGAAAGAGCTGCTGCCGCTGAGTGCCCGCACCTTTGCCAACTTTGCATCATCATGATTTGTCCTGTGGGCTTCCGCAGCTAAGAGAGAGCTGCTGCCGCTGAGTGCCCGCACCTTTGCCACTTTGCATCATCGTGATTTGTCCTGTGGGCCGCCGCAGCTAAGAGAGAGCTGCTGCCGCTGAGTGCCCGCACCTTTGCCAAGTTTGCATCATCGTGATTTGTCCTGTGGGCCGCCGCAGCTAAGAAAGAGCTGCTGCCGCTGAGTCCCCGCACCTTTGCCAACTTTGCATCATCGTGATTTGTCCTGTGGGCTGCCGCAGCTAAGAGAGAGCTGCTGCCGCTGAGTGCCCGCACCTTTGCCACTTTGCATCATCGTGATTTGTCCTGTGGGCCGCCGCAGCTAAGAGAGAGCTGCTGCCGCTGAGTGCCCGCACCTTTGCCAACTTTGCATCATCGTGATTTGTCCTGTGGGCCGCCGCAGCTAAGAAAGAGCTGCTGCCGCTGAGTGCCCGCACCTTTGCCAACTTTGCATCATCGTGATTTGTCCTGTGGGCCGCCGCAGCTAAGAGAGAGCTGCTGCCGCTGAGTGCCCGCACCTTTGCCACTTTGCATCATCGTGATTTGTCCTGTGGGCCGCCGCAGCTAAGAGAGAGCTGCTGCCGCTGAGTGCCCGCACCTTTGCCAACTTTGCATCATCGTGAGTCGTCCTGTGGGCCGCCGCAGCTAAGAGAGAGCTGCTGCCGCTGTGAGCCTGCCACGGAGCTGCACGACGAGAGTCATCACCACCACCAGCCCGGGCCGCCGCAGCCGCGTGCTTCTGCCGCTGAGAGCCCGCCTGTCCCCGAGTGCCCGAATCATTGTGAGTGCACGTTGCGGACCACTGCAGTCAAGAGTTGTAGTCGCTAGGAGTCCGCCTGTCACCGTCTCCGCTTCTTCGAGAAGCTGCGTGCTGTGTCCCCGTCCAACGGCAGGTATCTGGTGCGCAACGGGTCGCGTAGACCCAGGCCTTGAACTCAGTCAGTGCCACGTTCTGGTGAATACGTTATTGCCTTTTTAAGTCCCTACTGATGTACGTGCATTGTGGCTGGTTAAAACGCTTTGAGAGTCTTGTGTTAAACCTTAGATAAAGATACTATTTTTCTATACCTACTTGAGTTGTGTCCTTTTGTGGTGTCGTTACTGCCTTATTGTGCATGATCATAAATGCTTCACACACTGCCTCTGAGATAGGCCTAACTGCTCGTGCTACGTTACCACAGGGTTGAGCAGGGGTTATCAAAGTGGGTAGCCCACTTGCCCTGACTTAGGAAGAAGGGTCCCTATTTGGACATTGGCGCCAGCCAGTGCCAACTAGAGACCCCCATTTCTAACATTGGCGGTCAGCGGTGAGGATCAGGACTTGCATTTATGATCCACGTACAATAACTGGTAGACGCCACTAGTGAGTGCAGACCAAAGCTCAGCCACGCACGGGTTTTTTGTCCCTCTTCGATTTTTTTTTTGTTTTGTTTGGTTGGTTGTTCTAGTATTGAATTGTTGATCGCAGCCATGAGTACTGCTAATATGGGAAGGCCAACATCCAATGCTTCGGAGGATCTCACCTTTGAGGAGGAACGATTAAATACCTATACTGCCAGACAGCTGAAGTCATTTTGTAAGCAATTCGCAGTCCCCGTGATAGGTCTCTCTAGGAAGGAGGAGTACCAGAAGGCGCTGAAGGCCTGCTGGGAAGCGAGAGAGTCCGCTGGGGATGAGGAAGAGAATGCTGGAGGGCAGCAGGATGATGCAGTAGAGGGGGGGGAGATAGAACACCCTCCAATCCAGGTACTAGTGTATCCCAAAGGAGCCTGACCCCAGAAGAGCTGGAGGACAGGGAGAGAGATAGGAGGCATAGTTTGGAGATGGCTAAATTGGAAGGTCAGAAGGACCTTGAGAGTAAGAAGTTAGACATTGAGAAGGATCGATTGTCAATTGAACTTGAGAAAATGAGAATGGAGCATGAGAGAATGTTGAGGGAGATAGAGATCAGGGCGAGGAGTGTCCCGGTCTCCCCCTCTGGTGGCAGCATACCTTTAGTAACTCCTGAGAGTAGAGTTTATATTCCTAAGGATGTCATTAAGGATTTTCACAAGAGTGAGGATATTGGGCAATGGTTTGCCGCATATGAGATGGCAATGGTGTCCCACCGGGTCCCTGAGAAGGATTGGGGAGCGGGATTGTGGGGACGCTTTGTGAGTGATGGTAGGGATACCCTGTTGGACCTGCCTGAGGAGAGCAGGATGGTGTATGCCCATATGAAAGAAGCTTTGATGACCCGTTATGGTTTGACCCCAGAAATGTACAGGCAGAGGTTTAGAACCTGTAAGAAGTTAGAGGGTACCACGTGGGTTGAATATGTGTCTTTTTTTCTGCAGAGCAATGGATCGCTGGGTAAAGGGTAGTAAAGTGGAAACTTTTGAGCAATTGTATGATTTGTTTGCGTGGGAGCATTTTTCTAGTAACTGTTTTCCAGAGCTACGCCAGCACCTGATTGATAGCAAGCTGACTAACCCTAGGAAGCTTGCTGAGGAGGCGGACCGCTGGGTGAGCATCCGGGTCCGCAAAGGTTTTGTGGGCGACTTCGCCAGAGGTGGGCAGGGTCCCTAGCAGAGAAGTGGGGGGACAAGGGTAAGCCGAGGGAGTTCCAGAGAGGGCCCCAAAGTAATTCCCAAGGGAACCAAGCAGTGGTGTCCCAGCCTCCCCCCGAGAAGAAGCCAGTGTCCCCGACAGGTAGGCCTGTTCAGAGGGGGCCACTCACTTGTTTCAGGTGTGGTCAAGTGGGCCACTGGTATTATGATCTCCAGTGTCCCCAGAGGGACCCCAATGCATCCCCTTGTGCACCACCCTGTGCACTATCCCGCCAGATTGCCAGTGTAGCCCTGGGGGGGGAGGAGGTAGAGGTCCAAGGTGGGTGGGATCCCGTAGAGTTAACCCTTGTCTCGCTAGGAGACTTTGAGAAGGTCCCTAACCCCACTCTGCCTAATAACACTAAGAAGTACCGGCAGTGGGTGACCATCAATGGCCATAGGGTGGAGGCTCTCGGGGACACCGGAGCTAGTGTGACTGCTGTCAGCTCCCGGTTGGTGTCCAAAGAGCAGGTTGTCCCCAATGCATTCTGCCCCGAAGTGTCAGCAGACAACTCAGAGAGCCAGTGTGAAGTGGCTCAGGTTCCCTTCGAGTGGGGGGGGGGTCTCAGGAACTCTTCAAGTGGCTGTGAGGCCCACCATGCCTGTAGACTGTCTGTTGGGCAATGATCTAGAGAACTCCCCGTGGGCTACGGTGGAGAGAAAGTCTCATTTGGAAATGTTGGGTCTGCCTGAGTGGGCGTGTGCGACCACTCGGTCCATGACAGCTCAGAAGGGTGTTCAGGAGGGTCTGGAGCCTGAAAGTATGGCCCAGGCCCCTGCCTTAAAGAGAAGGGGTAGGGGGCGCGGGAAACCGGCCCCCGTGGTTCCCACGGTCCCGGAGGGAGCAGACCTTGAGGGGGATGCCCTGGAACCTACAGGGGAACAAGTGGCTGAACTGGGGGACCTACCGGAGCTGACCCATTGGCAGCAGGAAGGGGGGCCCTCCAGGGAGGAATTTTGCGAGCAACAGAGAACCTGCCCTTCTCTTGAGGGGGTGCGGCGACAGGCCGCCGCCCAGGCCGCAGGTGATCAGACAGGGTAACATTGGATCTATTGGGAGAATAACCTCCCGGACCCGGTAGATGTGGGTAGGTCGACTCGATACGTGACAACAGCACAAAAGTCGTGAGGAACTCCTCTAGTTTGACCTACCGGGTACTGATGCCGCCTGGTTAGCTTACAACAATGGGTAGGACCAGGTCTGACAGGTACACGATTTAGGTAGTTACCTGGTTGATGTGAGTATGCTGCCACGTCGCCAATTTTAAGTGTAGATAGTTTCCACAATATAGGTCCTGATGAATCGCATGTAGACTATTACAGTGAGCGAGAAACATGTTGACCTCATTTGCACCAATAGCGACGCTTAGACCTAAGACATAATACTTAGCCAAGCACCGCATTGTTTATATATTTTTAACTAGGGTAGGAGACCCACTGATTAAAAATTGTCTTCACGGATACTCCAAACCTTATTTTAAATCACACACATACATCTACACAGTTCTGGCCCCTCACCCCCACTTCACCATACGGCTATTGGAAAAAGATCTCCGCCAAAGTGCCCCTACTACAGGGAGCCCGTTGGGTATTGCACCGCCGACCCGACGAGGAGCAGCCCAGATGATGAAGCATGACACCCGATTGGGTGTGTGAGGGCATTACAATCCAATAAATGGACTCCCAACTCTGAACCCAAACGTTCAGGGTGGTGTCAATTTCCCTTGCTCGTACACTCTTGAGGAACAGCATAACCTTCTTCTTCTAATCCTCCTTTACAATGAGCCTAAGGTTGCTGAGCCTGGGTCAGCCCGTGTGCTGGTGGTACCCCAGCGCTTCAGGACCTTCTTACTGGGGTTGGCTCATGATGTGCCACTGGCTGGACATCTGGGGCAGACCAAGACCTTTGAGAGGCTGGTCACCCACTTCTATTGGCCCCAGATGCGCAGGAGCTCAGATGCTCACTGCAGGATGTGTGAGACTTGCCAGGCAAGTGGGAAGAGTGGGGGGAAGATTAAGGCCCCACTACAGCCCTTTCCTGTTGTGAGTACCCCATTCGAGAGAGTGGGCATTGATATTGTGGGGCCTCTGGATCCCAAGACAGCCATGGGCAACAGGTTCATCCTGGTCTTGGTGGACCATGCCACCAGGTACCCTGAGGCCATCCCGCTCAGGACAGTGACGGCCCCCGTGGTGGGACGGGCACTGATGGGGATTTTCTCCCATGTGGGGTTCCCCAGAGAGGTGGTGTCCGATAGGGGAACTAACTTCATCTCCAAGTACATGAAGTCTCTGTGGGAGGAGTGTGGGGTAACGTATAAGTTCACCACTCCTTACCACCCCCAGGGTAATGGGCTGGTTGAGAGATTCAACCGGACCCTTAAGGGCATGATTATGGGCCTAGGTGAGCCCATGAGGTGTAAGTGGGATGTCCTCTTGCCATGCCTGTTGTTTGCTTACCGTGAGGTGCCACAGAAGTCCTTAGGGTTCAGTCCCTTTGAGCTGCTCTATGGTCACCCAGTAAGAGGGCCTCTGAGTCTGGTCAAGGAAGGCTGGGAGCAATTTCCCAGGAAACCTCCCCAGGATGGGTTTAGTTACATGCTGGCCTTCAGGAACCAGACTCGGCATTTCAGGAAACTTGCTGGAAGCCAGCCAGGAAGCCAGCCAGGAAGAGATGAAATGCTGGCACGATCAGAATGCCACTCTGATCGAGTTTCAGCCTGGACAAAAGGTTTGGGTCATGGCCCCGGTGGAGCCCTGTGCGCTCCAGGATAGGTGGACCGGCCCCTTTGAGGTGGTGGAGAGCAAGAGTCCTGTTACCTAAGTGGTGGACTTGCAGTCTCCCAGGAACCCCTTGCGGGTCCTGCATGTTAACCGACTGAAGCCCCACTTTGAGAGGTCTGAAGTGGGCATGCTTCTGGCCACAGATGCTGGGATGGAGGAGGAGAGCGAGCCCCTTCCTGACCTCCTGTGTGCAGGGGAGCGAGATGGGTCAGTGGAGGGTGTGGTCCTCTCCACCACACTGACTCCTGAGCAGCAGGGTGATTGTCGCCAACTGTTGGGGCAATTCAGGGATCTGTTCTCCCTGGTGCCTAGTGTCACTGATTGGTGTGTCCATGACGTGGACACTGGGGACAGTCCTCCCATTAAGCACAAGGCTTACCGAGTGACTGACCGGGTAAGGGCCTACATTAAGGATGAGGTTACCAAAATGTTTGCCCTTGGGGTGATTGAGTCCTCTAGCAGCCCTTGGTCCAGCCCAGTGGTCCTGGTACCAAAAGCTGCAGCACCTGGTACCACCCCAGAACTTCCATTCTGCGTGGACTATCAGGGCCTCAATTCAGTCGCGAAGACTGACGCGCACCCCATCCCCAGAGCTGATGAGCTCGTAGATCGGTTAGGGGCTGCAAAATACCTCAGCACATTTGATTTGATGTCTGGGTATTGGCAGATCGCCTTGACCGAGGGAGCAAAGGAGAGGTCAGCATTCTCCACACCCGATGGGCACTACCAGTTCCGGGTGATGCCCTTTGGAATGAAGAATGCCCCTGCCACCTTTCAGAGGTTGGTCAACAGGGTGTTCGTTGGGCTGGAAGACTTCAGTGCCGCCTACCTGGATGACATTGCGGTGTTTAGCTCCTCTTGGGAGGACCACCTGCACCACCTCTGGGAGGTATTGATGGCACTGCGGAAGGCAGGCCTCACAATCAAAGCCAGTAAGTGCCAGATTGGGCAGGGTTCTGTAGTGTATTTGGGGCACCAGGTGGGGAGCGGCCAGGTGGCGCCCCTTCAGCCCAAAATTGAAACTATCCTGGCGTGGGAACCCCCAAGACTCAGACGCAGGTGAGAGCCTTCTTAGGACTCACGGGGTACTACAGGAGGTTTGTCAAGGGATATGGCAACATTGTTGCACCCTTGACTGAGCTGACTTCTAAGAAGCAGCCAAAGAAGGTAAACTGGACTGACACCTGTCAGAAAGCTTTTGACGCCCTGAAGACTGCCATGTGCACCGCACCCGTGCTTCAGGCGCCCGACTTTTCAATGGAATTTGTTGTCCAGACAGACGCCTCAGAGCATGGTATAGGGGCTGTTCTGTCACAGATCAATGAGGAGGGACTAGACCAACCGGTAGCCTTCCTAAGCAGGAGGTTACTTCCCGGGAACAGAGGTGGAGTGCAATTGAGCGCGAGGCATTTGCTGTGGTCTGGGCGCAGAAGAAGCTGAGACCATACCTGTTTGGGACTCACTTCCGGGTTCAGACAGACCACAGGCCCCTTAGATGCTTGATGCATATGAGGGGTGAGAATCCCAAGTTGTTGAGGTGGTCCATTTCCCTACATTGTATGGATTTCACGGTGGAACACCGCACTGGTACAGAACACGCCAATGCTGACGGTCTGTCCAGATTTTTCCGCCTTAGTGATGAGAACTCCCAAGGGGATGGTTAGTTCTCCCCACATTTCAGCTGGAGGGGACGCGTGTTAGACCTGGCATCATTGGCGCGGGTCTCCCTTCCTCTTTTCGCTTCCTATCTTTTATGTTGGATGGATTTAGATGCTCTGGGCGCTGTGCCACTGCCAATCAGTGCCACAGCGCGAATGCTCCCTGTGTAAAGATGACTGTATGAATTGGGATAACCATAAGTGGCTTGTTTGGTTTACCTGTCAGTCCCTAGTATAAGTGCACTGTGTGTGCCCAGGGCTGGTAGACCAAATACTGCTGGTGGGCCTGCAGCGCTGATTTGCGCTACCCACCGAAGCAGCTTTTAAAGTATGTCTGTGTAGCATGTTCTAATAGCGAGTTACCCTCCATTTCACTGTTTACTATTGTGAGGCTATCCGTTCTCATAGGCCAGAATGGGCAGGCTGAGTATTACATTCCATAATCCTACCTGCCCCCAGGAACCTGATAGGAAATTCGAATTTGATATGTTTAAGCTCAGGACATTGAGATACATCTTTTAGTAAGGATCATTTGCATAGCCCGTGTTCGAAAATGCCTCTTCTAGAAACGAGGTATTTTCTTGCCTAAGCTTTCCTGTAGGCTTTGCTAGTGTGTGTATTGGCCGTCTGGTTTTGGAGCAGCAGGGCCAGCTGGGTCAGACCTGGCTGGAGAGAGAGATCGGCATTTAGAGTATGGGGAGGGGTGACTCTTTGATCTGAGCAGGGCCGTGCCTGGCAAGGTGAATGATGGCTCCACCTCCCACTGGGCATCTGATAGCAGACCCTCTGATTCTCAAAGGGTAGGATGTCGCCTCGTAAACCAAGTGCTCCCCGACCCCACCGAACTGGTTCTGGCTGGATTCAGTGAATTGTGACTTTAGCGAACAAAGACTTTTTAGGTATAAAACCTGGGCTGAAACCTTTTTCAAGTGTGTTCCTTCTGGATGTCAAGACGAGACTCTGTCCGAGTGAACAGAGGAAAGGACTTGGAAACTTTCACCAAGCTTGCTGAAGAAACTACCCGAGGGCCTGAATTGAGAGCGCCTCCTGCTGAAGTCTCAGGGACATTAGACTTCACCCCCTCAGCCGTCTGAATTCCTGTGCGAGGGATTCTACTTATGGGTGAGGCCTCCGTCGAGTAATCCGGAGCCTCTAGTTCTACTGTGAGGAACGCGGACTGGTAACCCTTGTTAACTCTGTGTGGGCCGCTGCAGCTAAGAGAGAGCTGCCGCCGCTGAGAGCCCGCCTTAATTTGAACCTTCGGAACCTTCGCTGAATCTGTGTGGGCTGCCGCAGTTAAGAGAGAGCTGTAGCCGCTGAGTGCCCGCCGTTGTGCCAGCCTGGTCGAGATCATCCTTTGTCCTTTGGGCCGCCGCAGCTAAGAGAGAGCTGCTGCCGCTGAGTGCCCGCACTGGTGTCAGCTGTGCATCATCGTGATTTGTCCTGTGGGCCGCCACAGCTAAGAGAGAGCTGCTGCCGCTGAGTGCCCGCACCTTTGCCAACTTCGCATCATCGTGATTTGTCCTGTGGGCCGCCGCAGCTAAGAGAGAGCTGCTGCCGCTGAGTTCCCCCACCTTTGCCAACTTTGCATCATCGTGATTTGTCATGTGGGCCGCTGCAGCTAAGAAAGAGCTGCTGCCGCTGAGTGCCCGCACCTTTGCCAACTTTGCATCATCGTGATTTGTCCTGTGGGCCGCCGCAGCTAAGAGAGAGCTGCTGCCGCTGAGTGCCCGCACCTTTGCCACTTTGCATCATCGTGATTTGTCCTGTAGGCCGCCGCAGCTAAGAGAGAGCTGCTGCCGCTGAGTGCCCGCACCTTTGCCAACTTTGCATCATCGTGATTTGTCCTGTGGGCCGCCGCAGCTAAGAAAGAGCTGCTGCCGCTGAGTGCCCGCACCTTTGCCAACTTTGCATCATCGTGATTTGTCCTGTGGGCCGCCGCAGCTAAGAGAGAGCTGCTGCCGCTGAGTGCCCGCACCTTTGCCAACTTTGCATCATCGTGAGTCGTCCTGTGGGCCGCCGCAGCTAAGAGAGAGCTGCTGCCGCTGTGAGCCCGCCACGGAGCTGCACGACGAGAGTCATCGCCACCACCAGCCCGGGCCGCCGCAGCCGGGTGCTGCTGCCGCTGAGAGCCCGCCTGTCCGCGAGTGCCCGTTTCATTGTGAGTGCACGTTGCGGACCACTGCAGTCAAGAGTTGTGGTCGCTGGGAGTCCGCCTGTCACCGTCTCCGCTTCTTCGAGAAGCTGCGTGCTGTGTCCCCGTCCAACGGCAGGTATCTGGTGCACAACGGGTCGCGTAGACCCAGGCCTTGAACTCAGTCAGTGCCACGTTCTGGTGAATACATTATTGCCTTTTAAGTCCCTACTGATGTACGTGCATTGTGGCTGGTTAAAACGCTTTGAGAGTCTTGTGTTAAACCTTAGATAAAGATACTATTTTTCTACACCTATTTGAGTTGTGTCCTTTTGTGGTGTCGTTACTGCCTTATTGTGCATGGTCATAAATGCTTCACACACTGCCTCTGAGATAGGCCTAACTGCTCGTGCTACGTTACTACAGGGTTGAGCTGGGGTTATCAAAAGGGGTAGCCCACTTGCCCTGACTTAGGAAGAAGGGTCCCTATTTGGACATTGGCGCCAGCCAGTGCCAACTAGAGACCCCCATTTCTAACAGAAAGGAAGTGATAATGATGAAGAGATTGAGATGTCCAGGGGTAGTGGGTTTGACCACAAGCTGCCCAAGGGTATAGTACCCAGATACACAGAGGGGGATGGCACTGACAAACGGTTGACTGCATTTGAAAGGGCCCTTGAGGTGTGAGGGGTCCGACCCAAGCATTGGGGTTCACTCTTGTGGGAAGTGATTCCATTAGCTGGGAGGGTTAGACTCCTGACCCTAAAGGGGATGAGGCAAAATCCTACTCTCACATGAGACAATGCTTAGTCATGAAATTTGGTCTGACTCCAGAACAGAACAGGGTGAAGTTCAGAGACACTCAAAAAGTGAGCACATGGCCCTGGGTGGACCTTGTGGCCATTTCAGTGAATGCACTAGAAGGCTGGATTATTGGTAACAAAGTAGACACATTCGAGGGATTGTATAATTTGTGTTTGGAGGAACAAATTTTGACTCATTATTCTGAAGAGATGTTACGCCAGTACCTAGTGGACTCTAAGCTGACAGACCCCAGAGAGCTGGAGTAGTAGCTGATGAGTTGGTGATAACCCAGGTTTCCAATGAGCACCAGGGGGGTGATCAAAATATGGGAGGACAGCCCCCCCTACAGGGGAAAGCCCAGGGGAAAGAAGGTCAAAAACAGAAGGAATCCTCCAAAGACGCACAAAAATCTGAATGGGAGGCCGAGCCAATCCTATTTCAAAGGAAGGGGTTATAAGGGAAAGAATGGTAGGGTCTTTGATCCCTCAAAGGTCGCAAAGTGCTTTGACTGTAATCAGCCAGGGCACAAGAAGGGAGAAGCTGTCTCCACAAAAGAAGCTCTCAATAGTGTGTCATCCCCAGGGATTACTAGTTTAAGTGTGGGGGTGGAGAGTGCCCCAGAGATACCAGGGATAGGAAGTGGCAGAGGCAACCTTAGTGTCCTTGGGTGGGGTGAATATTACAACCCTGGCCGCCTTACCTCCAAACATGGATAACTACAGGCAGAGGTCTAAGGTCAATGGGACTGAGGTTGAGGCTCTAAGAGACACAGGGGCTAGTGGGACTATGGTCCTAGATACCCATGTGCCTCAAGAGAGACTGCTACCTGGTGAGTTTCACAAGGTCACCTATGCAGACAGCAGTACCAATCTCCATCCTATGGCTATGGTGCATTTAGAATGGTGAGGTGTGACAGGCCTGATGAAAGTAGCTGTGTCTCCTCTACTCCCAGTCTAGTGTTTACTAGGCAATGATCTCGAAGCATCTGAGTGGTCAGAGGTAGAGAGAGGGCTCCATATGAGAATATTGGAGCTCCCTGAGTGGGTATGTGCTGTGAACAAATCACAGACTATCCGGAAGGGAAAGGCTGGGTGCACGGACCCTGGAACAAGGGGCCAAGCATCCAAGAACAAGGGCACTGGGTCTGGTGAGCCAGTCCAGGGAACTCCAGAGGTGCAGGAGGAATATGACCCTGAAGGGCAGGATCTGACCTCAGAGGAAGGGTCTCCATCCCTGCCAGCGCTGTCAGATTTGGCAGAACTGACAGGAGCAGGTGGTCTCTCCAGAGGAGTTTTGAACGGACAGGCTCTCTAGGCACCCTAGATTGCCTCCAAGCAAGAGGAGGGGGATGACAGGGGATTTCACAGAATCTACTGGGAAGAGGAACTGCTTTATACTGAGGCCAGAAACCTCAACGAAGGGGCCACTAAGAGGTTGGTGGTGCCCCGAAAGTACAGAGAGTTCATCCTGACCTTGGGTCATGATATCCGCTTGGTAGGACATTTGGGACAGACTAAGACTTGGAACCGGTTGGTGAACCATTTCTACTAGCCCCATATGTCTGAGAAGGTAAAGGAGTTTTGCAGCTCCTGTGCCATCTGTCAGACCAGTAGCAAGGCGGGGGCAAGTCAAAGGCTACCTTGATACCACTGCCAGTGGTTGGGACTCCCTTTGAGAGGGTGGGAATAGACATTGTTAGTATCCTGGACCCACCTACTTCATCAGGGAATAGGTATATCCTGGTGGTATGGGACCATGCCGCAAGGTACCCTGAAGCAATACGTCTCATGGTAATAGCTGCTCCTGCAGTGGCTAAGGTACTGCTTGGTGTGCTCACCAGAGTGGGATTTCGAAACGAGTTTGTTTCAGGGTCACACACTTCCTGGCCAGCTATCTGAAAGTGATGTGGGATGAATGTGGTGTTAACTACAAGCTCACCACCCCATATCACCCACTGACTAGTGATCTGGTGGAAAGATTCAACAAGACCCTGAAGGGCATGATCAATGGTTTGTCTGTCAAACTCAGGAGGAGATGGTATATTCTCTTTCCATGCCTACTGTTTGCCTACAGGAAGGTTCCACAAAAAGGGGTTGGTTTCAGTCCCTTTGAGCTGTTGTTTGGACACCCTGTGAGGGGGCCATTGCGCCTGCTGAGAGAATGTTTGGAGAAGCCTCTCAAAGAAGCAAAGGACAATGTGCTGGAATATGTGCTAGGCCTAAGATCTCGAATAGCAGAGTACATGTACAAGTCAGGCAGGAAACTGGAGGCCAGCCAGGAGCTCATGAAGCACTGGTATGATCAGAAGGCTACTATGCCTGAGTATACTCCAGGACAGTTGGCGTGGGTGTTGGAGCCTGTGGATCCCAGGGCCCTCCATGACAAGTGGAGTGGGCCCTATCCAATCATTGAAAAGAAGGATGAGGTTACCTACCTTGTCCGCCTGGGCACCCACATGAACCCTCATAGGGTCCTGCATGCGATTAGATTGAAACCCCACCATGACAGGACAGACATGACCATGCTATTAGTCACAGAGGGAGTGGGAGGAAGAGACTGAGCCAGTTCCTGACCTCCTCTCTAACAATGTCCAAGATGGGTCAGTGGAGAAAGTTTTACTCTCTCTCAAATTGACAGACCAGCAGCACAGAGACTGCAATCAGGTGCTGGAGCAGTTTTCTGGCCTATTCTCTTTGACCCCAGGCATCACTGAGTGGTGTGTGCACCACATTGACACTGGTGACAGCTTACTTGTACAGGTTGTCTGACCATGTTAGAGCCAGTAACGAGGCTGGGGTAGCTAAGATGCTGGTGTTGGGGGTAATTGAACCCTCTGACAGTCCATGGGCCAGCCCAATGGTGCTGGTGCCCAAACCTACTCCCCAGGAGGGTCCAAAGGAGTTAAGGTTCTGTGTGGACTACAGACGACTGAATGCAGTCACAAAGACTGATGCTCACCCTATACCTAGAGATGATGAGCTCATTGACAGGTATGGGCCTGCTAAGTACTTGAGTAAATGTTATGTGACTTCAGGCTACTGGCAGATTGCCCTCATAGATGAAGCAAAGGCAAGGTTGGCATTCTCCACACCAGAAGGACATTATCAGTTCAAGGTACGGCTTAAAGAATGCCCCTGCCACCTTCCATAGGATGATGAAAAGGGTCGTGACTGGGGTGGATATAGCTGTCTACAATTTTACCTGGGGGGATCACTTAAGCCACCTGAGGGAAGTGCTTCAGGCCATGCAGCAGGCAGGCCTGACCAGTAAGTAACAAATAGGGCAGAGGTCTGTTGGGTACCTGGGCCACCTTTAGGTGGAGGCCATGTACAGCGTCTCCAAGGCAAAATTCAAACTATTTTGGGTTGGACTGGTCCTACTACCCAGACACAGGTCAGGACATTCCTTGGTCTGACTGGGTACTATAGAATGTTTGTTCAGAAATTTAGGACCATTGTGTCTCCCCTGACAGAACTGACTTCTAAGAAGGGGCCTACGAAAGTTCACTGGACCCCAGAGTGTCAGAAGGCTTCAGACACTCTGAAATCTGCTATGTGTTCAGCACCAGTGTTACTGGCCCCAGACTACACAAAGGAATTTGCGGTCCAGACAGATGCTTCAGAGGAAGGAATTGGGGCAGTGTTATCACAGGTGAATGAGGAGGGCCTTGATCAGCCAGTTCCCTTTATTAGCAGGCGATTTCTTCCCAGAGAGCAGAGGTGGAGTACCATTGAGAGAGAGCCCTTTGTATGGTTTGGTCCCCGAAAAAGCTGAGACCATATTTGTTTGGGACTCACTTTCGTGTTCAAACTGACCACAGACTTCTCAGATGACTCATGCAGATGAGAGGGGAGAATCCCAAGCTAGTGAGTTGGCAGGAAATGGACTTTGCAGGGCTGCCGGAAAGAGGAAACCAGACGTGACGCTGCAAGATAGCACTGGAGAGTCGGAGAAGCTGGAGAAGCCCCAGAGGGCGAGAGCGACGGAGGGCAAGAGCGAGCATCAGCTTACAGAATTGGGCCGTCATAACCCTGAGAGCCTCCGCCCTGTCTTCCCTCCACTGCCGGAGCAAGAGAGCATCAGAGAATCCCGGAGGAGATGGAGGGTGAGAGCGATGGAGGGCAAGAGCGGCCATCGGCCCGTATTCAGCACTGGATCATCATAATTCTGAAAGCTGCCACCCCGTCTTCCCCCCTCTCCCGGCACGAGCACTACAGCTGTAGTCGACTGTAGGGAGAGCGAGCACTGTGACCCCCGCCGCTTGCATGGGTGTATCAGTTGGCCCCCTCGTGCCATTGCTAGGAGTCCTCGCCCCCCAGCTGTGTTTAAAATCCAGACCGCAGCTATCAGAGACCAATCGACAGTCGCCGCGAATGCGCTCTTGAATCCACACGGCCTGCATTATAGCGTGGTAACGGCGAGGTGAGTCACATGCCCACCCTTCACATTTTTTATCTGACGTGATATTTTACGAGAGGCAACCAGCTAGTAGTTTCCCCCCAGGGGTGCACAAGGAAGTGGGAGACTACAGTGGGAGACCACAGGTTTATTTAGACTAATTAAGAGATGTTCAAGTGACTGGTAAATCTCAAATTTGTTATCAAGCTGTACCTCAAACGTGTCATCAAGCTGCACCTCATGAATTGCTCGGTGGCGGTAGTAATTGGATCATAGCAGCTTGATTAATAGAGTCTATTTTACAATTCACACCTTGCCAGGAGAAGGATCTCTTAAATATTAAAATCAGTTCCCAAGGGGGGGCGTGGCTAAGCAGGCCATCATGGCGGATGCACGCTAGAGCAGCTCCGCCAGCCCAGCACAAAATCCGCCTGAACCCGAGTTAGTTAGCTGCCCTATACCCACAAATCGGAGCGCAGATGCAGAGGTGTGGGCTGTGTGTCCGGGAACAGCTCTGTGGCAGCAGCTGGAAGTCCGGAACGTCGCCCGACGCAGTGATCGTGGATCGGAGGCAAGCCAGGAGGCGTATGCACGTTGGGCAGACGCTAACTACAGCCCGTGGCTGATGTAGCTGCAAGTACCGCGTAGGCCAAAGAAGGAACGGCGGCCGAGCCGTGAAACTACTAACCCTTGGACCAGCCGCGGCCTCGAAATAAAGAGCGAGACAGAGGAGCAGTGGTGGCCGACGCGTAGCGAGACCCGGGCTGTGGCGAAGTTTGGAACACCCGGTGAGTGGGGTTGCCGGCTGCGGCCTGGCCTGGGCAGGGTGCTGCGCTTGACACGCCTGCATCGTGCGGGGCCGGCTCCAAGTCCTGGGGTGGATTCGAGTCCCTCGTAGGGACTGCAGTGCTATAATTGAAGGGACGTGAAGTCTGTGTGGCAGAAGAGGCCGAGGGCGGTCCGGCGAATGGGCCCCATTGTTTGATGTAGACTGCCTGGCATTCACGCCTACAGCTCGAGTGGACTGCTTGTGAGGGACCGGCTGACACTGCATTAAACGGTGACCATACTGCCTTGCAGCAGCAGATAGGGGGCCATTAAAAAAACAATTGCAATGTGGCTTTGGTGAGAATTGGCATAGAAGCTACGCATAGCGAGGCCATATATCAGAGACCATCACCTGGCCCAATACGAACTGGACTAGTGTCGCTGGCCCCATAGGGGAGCACCATCGCCCAGGGGCAAATCTGCAGGAGGCGCCCAATAGAGGACAGGGCACTACCCTACACTCACGGAAGCAGCCGGACTAGTGTCGGGTGCGGCTTGTGATGTGGGGGAGTGACCCTCAGCATATGCCTGACAGTACAACAGGATTAAATAATCGCCACTCTCAGACGCTCCCCATTCTATCTATTCACCATGACGAAAGACAAAACAACTGGAGGTGCCGCCAAACAGAGTCTAGATGTTTTGAGCCATGGCATTAATACATTTTCCCCTCTAAGACTGAATATTGATTTCATACAGCTACCTTTGTTGCTTGTTGTGATGGCGTGCATACAAAATACAAACCAAGCAGGTGACCCTGCTCTTCGTACAAGGTTGATTGCTGCTCTTATCAATCCAAAAGTCCAAATTACTAACCTTATCAATTAAACTGCAATTTATGGCCAATAGCAATCCCTCAAAAAAGCTGGTTACATTCCTCATGAATAAGGGATCACAAATCAAAGCTTGTGCAACTGCAAAGCCAACAACCCCTTACCTGCAGAATGATAGGAAATGGGCTGGCACAGCCCGATGTCCTAGAGGGGAACTGAGGCACCCTCACCAACTGACAAACACATCTGTCCACCTTCCTGTTCAAACACACAGGGCCATGGTGCCCTCTGCACATGCATGACTGGCTCGGCAGACTCCCAGGATCTCTTAATTGGTTTTATTCTGCAGAATCTTGCAGAATTTTAATGTAATTCCATGGAATTCTGCAGAATAAAGCTCTGCCAAATCCACCCACCCCTACCTGAGAGGCACAACTTGGGGGTCAGGTACTCACTGCAGCTGTCACTCTGGGGTCCTGGGTTCAAGATGAAGCTGCAGGTCCAGTTCCTCTTCCCCAGGCAAGAGGGCAGCAAGCAGCAGGTCAGCACAGCAGGGCAGCAGGTCCTTTAGAGCAGCAGTCCAGCAAAGTGGCAGTCCTTGTAGCAGCACAGCAGTCCTTCTTCCTGGCAGAGTATCTACAGGTCCAGAAGTGTACTAAAGAGTTGGTGTCTGAAATCCTTCTTTTATACCCTGGTGCCCTGGTTCCGGAAGGGAGGAGAAGCTTCTAGACAGTGGCTTTGAAGTGTAAGGAACTTTTTGCCTCCTCTGCCATGGCTCCAAGTTGGCTGTTGTGACAATGTTGGGTTGTTAGGTCCTTTATGTGAAGGCAGCGCATAGGCTATTCAGGTGTATGTGGGGCTGTGCTCAGCTGCGCCTCCTCATCCTGCTAGCAGATGGCCCACTCAGACACCTAATCCCTCTATTGTGTGGTTGTCTGGGAGGGATTGACAAAGTCTACCTGTCAGTTACACCCAGTCATATGACCCAGGCCATGCCATAGGCACAAAAGGGCAGAAAAATGGCAACTGTATAAAAGTGGCATTTTAAAAATGTTGATCAAAAACCGACTTCACCACTAAATAGGACTTTTCACCCTAATTCCAAAGACACCAAAAATTAACTTGTTATTTCTTCCCATTTGAAAATTACATTTATAAAATGTATTAAGGAAACTCCAATGTTATCCTATGGGTGAGATAGGCCTTGCAGTAGTGAAAAACGAATCTAAGAGTTTTTCACTAACAGGACATGTAAAACTTAAAAGTACATGTCCATCTTTTTAAATACACTGCACCCTGCCCTTGGGCTGTCCAGGGATGTATATGTATTAAAAAGGAAGGTTTGGCCTGGCAAAAGGTTTAATTTGCAGGGCCAACATTGCAGTTTAAAACTACACACTCACAGGCTGCAATGGAAGGCCTGAGACATGTTTAAAGGGCTACTTAAGTGGGGTGCACAATCAGTGCTGCAAGCCCACTAGTAACATTTCATTTACAGGCCCTGGGTATATGTTATACCACACTACTAGGAAATTACAAGTAAATTAGATATGCCAATTGAGTATAAGCCAATCTAACATGTTTTAGGGCAAGAGCACAAGCACTTAGCACTGGTTAGCAGTGATAAAGTACCCAGAGTCCTAAGGTAAACAAAAACAGATTCAGCAAAATGGAGGAGGAGAGACGAAAAGTTTGAGGGAAGACCACCCTAAGTCTGACAGGTCTAACACTATTACTTTTAGGAAAAAAATATACTTTTTTCCATGTTTCAAAGAAAAAACTAAATTTTGCAATATTTTTGTTATTTTCTTACTTACTTCTAGGGTATTTCATAAACACTAGGTACCCTTGGAATCACCAACAAGTGGGAAAAATGACATATACTTGGCATGGTTACCTTTGTGCAAAAAAGTAGGGAGGCTTAAGCATGAAGTCCTCTGCGGTGACAGACTGTGAAAACTGCCTATTTGTCCGCCCACTCTAAATACGGGGGCAGACAAATGGCCATACCCCAGCCTTCCCTTACTTTGTTGGGTCATTGGAAGTGTATGTAGGTGGTGGAGATGGAGTAGTCTCTGCCATCGACATACTGAAGGTCCACACAACTCTTTCACCTTCTCAGAAATCTTCTAAATCCAAAGGTAACTCTTTGACTGGGACTAACCTGGTCCTTGTATCCAAACCATGCTCCATTGCAGTCAGCTACAAATCTTACCGTCTTCCCAATCTTATGTGACCAGTTACCTATGGTTGGAACTTTGCTCTTTTTGGCTGTAAAATTTTATTCAAACTTTAATAAATTCATATCTCTGGTTCCCCTTACTGGATTTTTGTCTTTTTCATGTCATTTTGTTCTATAAAATACTCTCTATTTTTATAAATTGGATAGGGACTTTTCTCGTGTTGTGTTTCCAACTTTTTAACTGTTTTGGTACTTTTAAATGCTTTACATATCTTCTTAAGTTAAGTATGTCTCATCTATGCCAAATCTACCAGCGGTTGAGCTCACGTTTAAATTACTGAAAACGTTACTGGGCCCAACAAGAATATTGACAGTATCACTTGTGGTGGAGTACCGTCCCCCACAAGTAATAATACACTTTCTCACACAAGCACTAAATTAGCAGGACCTTGCTACAAGAGGACTTTGTCATATATAGGGGTGGGCAAAGCATTGCGCTCCGCCGGGGAGTTCCGAAAATCTCCGCAATGCGGAGTGGAGTTTTTCTCTCATGTAGCTCACCAACGTTAACATTGGCACTCCAGCTTTAACTCCGCCACTCACGGAACTCCGACGTAGCGTGGTGGAGTTTTTGTGGCACTTCGCAGATATCCGCGTAGCGTGACTCCACGAACTCCACCCAGGCCTAGTTATATACAGATTCCAAGCTTGCCCCACTTCAGGATTTTGAGCTCCAAGAAAAGAGACTAAGGGGCACATTTATGAGCCCTGTTGCATTGTTCTTGCACCACGCTGTAGGAAGGTGGAATCTGACTATATGGTTGCCCCCACTTTTTTTTATGGTGTTTTGCTGGTTTATGACTTAGTTGGACTGGGATCCTGCTATTCAGGGCCCCAGTCTATCTGCTTTCTCTGTAAAAAGGTTTCCATGTGCCTTAGGCACATCTCTGACTGGAATCTGGAGTGCCCTTATAAGTCCCTAGTATATGGTATACTATGTACCAAGGGCATAGGTACCTCAGAGGCCTGCCAGGGGCTGCAGCATGTATTATGCCACCCCTGGAAGGCCATCCAAACTGACACCACAGGTCTGCTACTGCAGCCTGGGTAAGGTGGTGCATGCACCTCTTACTGTGATATAGGTTACCTATATCACTAAATACATACACACATATAAACCTATAAGTCACTCCTAAGGCAGGCCTTATCAATCCTAAAGGCAGAGTGCATGGTTCCTATGTGAGAGGGTGCCCCTGCATGAGCAGGGCCCCTCTGCAGCGTTCGGAGACCATCTCTGATGCTGTTTGTAGTGCAGCCTGACCATATACTCTTAAGCGCATTATATCCTCACGGTAAAATGCTAACTTTGGAATGGCTGCACCTAAACATGTCGTGTTTGGTGTCAAACATCTTGGAATACTACTCCCCCGCCAATCCTGGCGGCGGGGGTAGCATTCCACCCTTCTAGAGGGAAAGGCATGTTAACTCTGACGAGTCCGGTAACTTCTTTCCAGAGCCCTGGCATCACAAAATGGATGCTGCTGCCACAGACACGAGTCTGGCCTCCTGCTGCTGGACGAAACTCCGGCAGGGGAGGCCTGGACAATAGGTTTCTGTCCCAGGGAGGTGTGACCACCTCCCCAGACAGGACAATGTGTATTGGGGCTGGGCGGGAGCACTTTCGGGTGCTTTGAAGTCCTGCACTGGGGGCACATTTGGTGTCCCTGTGCATACCCCAGTTCAAACCGGATCAGGGGCTCGCAGCCCCTGCTTTGGCGCGAACTGGACAAAGGGAAAGGGGTGTAGCCACCCCTCTGCCCTGACCCACCCATAGGTGGGGCCACAGAGTAGTCCATCCCCTATTTTTAGAATAAAGGTAGGAACCCAGTCCTTAGGACTTTAGATTATACCTGGACGAAACTCTGAAACTGAATCCTGGACCTTCGACGCTCTACTCACGATTAGAGGACTGAAGAATCTCCTTGGGGTCAAGGAGTGACTCCCTGCTTGGCAGGCACCAAAGAAGCATCTGTCCGGTTCGCATTACTGAAGCTCCTGTCGGACGCCGAAGTCATCGCATCACCAGAGGTGGATTCTCAGACTTCCCGAGGCTACCCTGAGTCCCCAGCAAAGCTGAGGCCCGTGGCTATCGTGGGTGACTTGAGACCATGACCCCTGGACACCAAGCACACTTGCAAGTGCACCATCTTCTGGGTCTCCCAAGAAGTTGTGCTTTGGGCTCCGAGTAGCCCTAGCCTCCAGCACCACCTGCACCGAAGATCACTGGCCCCCACTCCACGAGTGTCCTGTAAGCCAGCTCCACGTGCGGTGTCACGAGGCTCCTTCGCGGTTGCTAGCCCGTTGGCTAGTAGCCCTTAACGAAGGCCAATCTTTTCTTTACTTGGCATCCTGGTTGCTCCAGGCCTGCCCTCACTTACCTTCGCTGGGTGAGTTCCCCAGACCTTGCTGGTCTGCACCATCGACGATCTACATCTTACTCGAGACTTGCCGTTGCCAAGGCTTGTTGGGTCCAATCCGGTCGCCGACACCTCAGCACTCGACAGACATCGAGCACCAGCACGAATCCTGCTCCTGGTCGCCGACAACGCCTCCCGGACCTCGTGGCTGAAGAGTCTAGACGACCATCACCGCACCTGAAGCACTCGACATCGGTGGGCATCTGTCCATCGCCTTCCTGGTCACTGGCTAGTGACCCAGACTCTGTCCCCTCTGCTTTCAGGTTCTTCAGAACTCCGATCCACTCTTGGATCCACCCGGACACTTTTCTCCTGGTCGCCAGCAGCACTTTGCAGCAGATCGCCATACGAAACGACGACGAAACCCGACCCCGAAAGGCACCTATGCACCCGGCTTCCTGGGTGAGGTAACACGAGTACTCCGGTGCTCCCGTGGGTAGAGACTCTTCAAAGTCCTAGATCTCAAAGGGTTTTGTCCTAGTCCTCTTTTAAGTGTCCCTTTCCTCTATTTTCCCGATCCCGACTTTCTCCATAGAAGTTAACGGCGTATCGCGGTTGTGTATTTACACTGCACGCGTCTCCCGTGGGTCCCCTGTGTCACTACCTTGGGTGGTTCCTTGTGGTCCAAGCACTTCTAGAGGCTCTAGGCCTAGTGTCTAGTTCAGTCGTGGTTCGCATACCACTTTATTGGTATATGGTTTGGTACGCCCCAGGGCCCAAACGTGTATTTGTGCTATTACTGTGATTTAAGATCTTATAACCTATGTACTTCGAACTCTAGCCTCATAAAGAGACTAGAGGGGTGTGTTTAGTAATAAATACATATATTTTGAATATATACCTGGTGTGGTGCTCTTTCATTTGGTCACTCAAGAGATTATAGACTGGTAAAACAAGCTGCTTTACATTCCTTCAAGACTTAGCCTGAAGGCTGCTCTCCATAGCTACCACTAGGATAGCTTTCAATAAGGTTGTCTTTAACCTATCTACCATAAGAGTCGATTTGGACTGGTGCAAGGTGCCCACTATAATTAGTGGACAGCATATGCCAGGCCAACTTCTCACATTGGTGTGCAGCGTGTGGGATTCCAGCTTGCTATTGTTTTACCAGATAATCTCAATTGAATTGATCAACTGAAAACCACTAAAGGTACCTAAGGTACATATAATTTAAGCTTAGAATAACAGTAAGTTCTACTGAACTTAGAGTTGTGTGTTAAGGGATAGCACAACCCTTTCTACAACTCAAGAGAGTTTAGTAGGCCACACTAGAGTAGGTAGTGCATACACCACACCACACTAGTAATGTCTTTAAAAGCAGGATCCAAAGATTCCTTGCAGGAAGCCATTGAGCTTCCACCCTCCAAGTATGATACACTCCAATTCTTGGAATTGAGAGCTTTATGTAACGTGAGGAAATTAAGGACAGGCCAAAGTCCCACCACCCAACACCTCAAGGAGTTGTTGGTGGCTTATGATCTTAGTAAGTCCTCAGAGACTGAAGGGGTAGGAGCAGAGGGTGGGCCAGCAGATGAGGAAGGGGCCAGGGGTACCACTACCCCCAGCCCCCCCTCTGAAACTGACCAGGAGGGTGACAATGACCCTGACCTGGAAAACCCAATCCCTCCTGTGGATGATGATGAGGATAATCAGGATGATGCCCTCTTTGTCCCCCAGGAAGGATTAAGAGTGTGCCCAGAAGGTCTAGGTCTCCTTCTCAGGAGTCTAACCACTCTGGCACCTCAATAGGGAGCTCTGTCTCATCTCATAGGAGGGAATCCTCTCATGAGAGAAGAAAGAGGCTGGTCCAGTATGAGGAAACTCAGCTGGAAATCAGAAAAAGCAATTGGCTTTAGATAGGGAATCCCTAGATCTCCTTAGAGAGAGAAGAAAGTTGGGACTAGAGTCCCATGGTGGCAGCAATATCCCTAGAGATAGGGAAAGGTCTTATGACCATAGAAACCTAAACAAGATTGTCCCTCCCTACCAGAGTGGGGATGACATCCACAAATGGATAACTGCACTGGAGAGGGCCTGTAAAGTTCAGAAGGTCCCCCAGAGGCAGTGGGCAGCAATCTTGTGGCTCTCCTTTGCAGACAAAGGTAGAGACTAGCTCCTCACTGTAAGAGAAGAGGATGCTGACACTTACACAGTCTTGAAGAGTGCTCTGATAGATGGGTTTGGCCTAACCACTGAACAGTATAGGTTGAAGTTCAGAGACACCCAAAAGCTCAGACTCAAGACTGGGTTGATTTTGTAGATTGTGCTACAAAGGCTCTGGAAGGTTGGATACATGGCAACAAAGTGCATGACTTTTAGGATTGTACAATTTGATTATGAGGGAGCAGATCCTTAATAATTGTCAAAACCAGCTTTTGCACCAGTATCTGGTGGACTCTGATCTGACCTCTCCCCAAGAATTGGGAAAGAAGGCAGACAAATGGGTCAGAACCAGAGTAAAAACTAGAAATCAGGGTGGTGACCAGAAGAAAGATTCTACTAAGTCCCAAGAGAAAGGTGGGGATAAATCTAAGGATAAGTCCCCTACAGGGCCCCAAAATTCCTCTTCTGGGGGTGGGTCCCAAACTCCTTCCTCTCCTGAAAAGAAACCATATTGCCATGTCTGTAAAAAGCCTGGGCACTGGAAAACTGATCCCAGTTGCCCCAGGATTGGCAATAAAGAAAATGTTCCTCCCACAACTACTACCACCCCTCCTGGTACTACCAGTAGTAATCCTCCAGTTGGGAGTAGTGCACCCAAAAAGTTAGGTGCTTTTGCAAGAGGAACAGAGGTGGGCCCTAGTTTAGACAGGGACCCCTCAACAGACTCCTCTGACTCTGATGGTGGTATAGGATTTGCCACCTTTACCATGGGTCCCATAGCATTGGGCAGGTACAGACTGGAGCCAATGATTAATGGTCAGAAAGCTGTGGCATTTAGGGACACAGGGGCTAGTGTCACCATGGTGGCAGGGAAACTAGTCCCCCTCACCAGCTTTTACCTGAGTTTAAATACCAGGTGACCAACATTGATGGTGTCAGAACAGATCACCCCATGGCCATAGTCAATCTCAGCTGGGAGGGGGTCACAGGCCCAAAAGAGTGGCAGTGTCCCCAACCCTACCTGTAGATTGCCTGATGGGCAATGATTTGGAAATTTCAGCCTGGGCTGAAGTTGAACACCAAACCCATCTTAGGATGTTGGGCGTCCCTGCAAGGTTAGTGGGGCTGTGATGGCCACAGCCCCAGCCCAAGAATTTGGAGAGATGGAGCCTGAAAGAATGGCCCACTCTCCCCCAAAAGAGAGCACAAGGGTTGAAGAAAAGTCTTCTTCCCCCAGACAGTAGGTAAGGGTCAGCCTCCTCAGGGAACTGACCCTACCCCTAGTGAAGGAACTGCCACAGAGGTAGTCAGGCCTGGCCTGGCCACACCCCTGATGGCAGAGGACCCTTCCAAGGTGGTACCCAGTCTGGAGCAGGTAACCTGCCCCTCTCTACCCTGCCTCAGTCAGCCCAGGGCTGCAGAGGTCAGGGAGGTCAGTGGACCCCCCGGGCCCCCTGTCCAGAGGAAGCCCCCATCAGCAGATTAGGGGCACCCAGTCTAGTAGCCCTAGCCAGGTGAAAATTCCTCTACACACTGAGGGATCCCCCATACCTTTATGTAGGGACCTCCCCCAGAAGGACTCTGGTAGGCAAGGGCAAACCTGGGACCAGAAGGTTCCAAACCTGCCATGTCCCTCCAGTGTTCCATCCAAAGGGACCCAACCCCCAGCTGTAGGCAGCCAAAGGTTGACCCTTAGAGCAAAGTGCAACTCAGTCATGGAAAGACAGGCATACATGGTGACCAGTGATCTGAGGAAGCTGAGGCCAACAGTCCTAGGGCCTCACTTCCCTACTCAGACACCTCACCATCCTTGTACTTTACCTAAGCACACCAGAGGTAGTGATTCCCCATGGTGGAGACCCTCTCATACCCTTAGGGTGAGGGATTGCTTAGTGGACCATAACATAGGGGGCAACCATGCTAGTGCAGGTGCTTCCTTATATGGCCACTTAGTCAATATAGGCTCAACTGGCCAAGGTTAGCCTTCTCTCCTTTCGTTTGGGGGGGGGTTATGTAGGAAGGTGGAATCTGACTATATGGTTGCCCCCACTTTTTTTATGGTGTTTTGCTGGTTTATGACTTAGTTGGACTGGGATCCTGCTATTCAGGGCCCCAGTCTATCTGCTTTCTCTGTAAAAGGTTTCCATGTGCCTTAGGCACATCTCTGATTGGAATCTGAGTGCCCTTATAAGTCCCTAGTATATAGTATACTATGTACCAAGGGCATAGGTACCTCAGAGGCCTGCCAGGGGCTGCAGCATGTATTATGCCACCCCTGGAAGGCCATCCAAACTGACACCACAGGTCTGCTACTGCAGCCTGGGTAAGGTGGTGCATGCACTCCTTACTGTGATATAGGTTACCTATATCACTAAATACATACACACATATAAACCTATAAGTCACTCCTAAGGCAGGCCTTATCAATCCTAAAGGCAGAGTGCATGGTTCCTATGTGAGAGGGTGCCCCTGCATGAGCAGGGCCCCTCTGCAGCGTTCGGAGACCATCTCTGATGCTGTTTGTAGTGCAGCCTGACCATATACTCTTAAGCGCATTATATCCTCGCGGTAAAATGCTAACTTTGGAATGGCTGCACCTAAACATGTCGTGTTTGGTGTCAAACATCTTGGAATACTACCCCCCGCCAATCCTGGCGGCGGGGGTAGCATTCCACCCTTCTAGAGGGAAAGGCATGTTAACTCTGACGAGTCCGGTAACTTCTTTCCAGAGCCCTGGCATCACAAAATGGATGCTGCTGCCACAGACACGAGTCTGGCCTCCTGCTGCTGGACGAAACTCCGGCAGGGGAGGCCTGGACAATAGGTTTCTGTCCCAGGGAGGTGTGACCACCTCCCCAGACAGGACAATGTGTATTGGGGCTGGGCGGGAGCACTTTCGGGTGCTTTGAAGTCCTGCACTGGGGGACATTTGGTGTCCCTGTGCATACCCCAGTTCAAACCGGATCAGGGGCTCGCAGCCCCTGCTTTGGCGCGAACTGGACAAAGGGAAAGGGGTGTAGCCACCCCTCTGCCCTGACCCACCCATAGGTGGGGCCACAGAGTAGTCCATCCCCTATTTTTAGAATAAAGGTAGGAACCCAGTCCTTAGGACTTTAGATTATACCTGGACGAAACTCTGAAACTGAATCCTGGACCTTCGACGCTCTACTCACGATTAGAGGACTGAAGAATCTCCCTTGGGGTCAAGGAGTGACTCCCTGCTTGGCAGGCACCAAAGAAGCATCTGTCCGGTTCCGCATTACTGAAGCTCCTGTCGGACGCCGAAGTCATCGCATCACTAGAGGTGGATTCTCAGACTTCCCCGAGGCTACCCTGAGTCCCCAGCAAAGCTGAGGCCCGTGGCTATCGTGGGTGACTTGAGACCGTGACCCCTGGACACCGAGCACACTTGCAAGTGCACCATCTTCTGGGTCTCCCAAGAAGTCGTGCTTTGGGCTGCGAGTAGCCCTAGCCTCCAGCACCACCTGCACCGAAGATCACTGGCCCCCACTCCACGAGTGTCCTGTAAGCCAGCTCCACGTGCGGCGTCACGAGGCTCCTTCGCGGTCGCTAGCCCGTTGGCTAGTAGCCCTTAACGAAGGCCAATCTTTTCTTTACTTGGCATCCTGGTTGCTCCAGGCCTGCCCTCACTTACCCTCGCTGGGTGAGTTCCCCAGACCTTGCTGGTCTGCACCATCGACGATCTACATCTTACTCGAGACTTGCCGTTGCCAAGGCTTATTGGGTCCAATCCGGTCGCCGACACCTCAGCACTCGACAGACATCGAGCACCAGCCCGAATCCTGCTCCTGGTCGCCGACAACGCCTCCCGGACCTCGTGGCTGAAGAGTCTAGATGACCGTCACCGTACCTGAAGCACTCGACATCGGTGGGCATCTGTCCATCGCCTTCCTGGTCACTGGCTAGTGACCCAGACTCTGTCCCCTCTGCTTTCAGGTTCTTCAGAACTCCGATCCACTCTTGGATCCACCCGGACACTTTTCTCCTGGTCGCCAGCAGCACTTTGCAGCAGATCGCCATACGAAACGACGACGAAACCCGACCCCGAAAGGCACCTATGCACCCGGCTTCCCTGGGTGAGGTAACATGAGTACTCCGGTGCTCCCGTGGGTAGAGACTCTTCAAAGTCCTAGATCTCAAAGAGTTTTGTCCTAGTCCTCTTTTAAGTGTCCCTTTCCTCTATTTTCCCGATCCCGACTTTCTCCATAGAAGTTAACGGCGTATCGCGGTTGTGTATTTACACTGCACGCGCTCTCCTGTGGGTCCCCTGTGTCACTACCTTGGGTGGTTCCTTGTGGTCCAAGCACTTCTAGAGGCTCTAGGCCTAGTGTCTAGTTCAGTCGTGGTTCGCATACCACTTTATTGGTATATGGTTTGGTACGCCCCCAGGGCCCAAACGTGTATTTGTGCTATTACTGTGATTTAAGATCTTATAACCTATGTATTTCGAACTCTAGCCTCATAAAGAGACTAGAGGGGTGTGTTTAGTAATAAATACATATATTTTGAATATATACCTGGTGTGGTGCTCTTTCATTTGGTCACTCAAGAGATTATAGACTGGTAAAACAAGCTGCTTTACATTCCTTCAAGACATAGCCTGAAGGCTGCTCTCCATAGCTACCACTAGGATAGCTTTCAATAAGGTTGTCTTTAACCTATCTACCATAAGAGTCGATTTGGACTGGTGCAAGGTGCCCACTATAATTAGTGGACAGCATATGCCAGGCCAACTTCTCACACACGCAACATGGTGCAACAGCGACACAACTCAAACATGAGATTTATGAAGCCAAACAAAGCCATCTTGTTTGGCCCTGAGTTGCTTCATACATCTTGAGTAAAGAAATGCAGCAGAAATAGCTGTGTTGCCTTACTCTGCCAACCTAGTCCAATCCTAATCCAAAACAAAGGGGGCGACTATACAAAAAAAGGCATTTTCTTACGTCTTGGAAGTCCAAAAATGTTTTAATTTCCAACTTTTCAGACTTTCTGGAGCAGCTCCTCTTGGTCTCTTCTGAGGTTGCCAGGACCACAGGGAATGCACTTAGGGGCCAGGACTTATTACAGCAGAGAACACCAGCAGGATCGACTAGGTCCAGTTGCCACTGGTCAGCTGGTCACTCATGGAAAAAAATGTCTCTTTCATCTTGTTATGTATCTATAGCCACAAAGGAGGTCAGACAACTGATCCTTGGAGTCCACTTTTCAGTTCTGTGTACAAATTAAAGCAGGTCAAGCCATTCAAGTCTTTGCACAGGTTGTAGGCAGCAGGTTCAGTCTTTCACAGGTCCAGCTGTCTTATGATGAGCTCTAATTCACTAATTAGGAGGTAGAGGTGTCTCCTGGATCCATGCAAAAACAGTTTTCAGGGACAATCCTTCCTTTTTTTGTTGCTTAGCATGTTTCCCTTACTGCAGACTATCCCACAGTGCACTATTATGACTAACTTCCAACATGGCAGCATCCTTCTGCCGTCGGAGGGAGCTTTCTGGTGTCCCACCTTGGATGTGCTCAGGGAAATGAACAGTCCCCTCCTCCTCAAACCCACCAAACTGTTTCTGGGTCCAGCTCCTCCTTCAACCAGCTTGGTACCAAGCTGGATGCAGGTATCCCAGGGAACAAAAGGTTTTCTTCCCTGGTTCTGCCTTTACACTTAACTGTTAATGCACAGGCCTTATTCTTGTCCTTTCTGAGCTGAGAGGAGACACATACCTCACACCCAGGCCTTTGTGCCAGAGGCCTAAGCTATTGATTCTGCTCTGGGAGCAGTTTTCACATCTCATTAAGGTAAAGCAATGATGGGCTAGCTGCTAGAAGGCTAATGCTAAGTAGACTACTGGAGCTTAAAGCAGAGAAAACTACCTTTTTAAGTTACGTTTCCTACATAGTCAACAAAAATCCAACTTCACTTGTTAATTCAAATTTTATAAAATATTAAAGTTAGTGGATGATTCTTTTCTGTAGCTTATCCCAAATCCGAGTTAGCAAAAATAGTATTTTATTCTGAACTTTAGTTTTTAGGTCTGGTCTAAAGACAGCTTTAGCTGATTTGGCAGCATCATGTTTTCCAAGAAATATAATTCAAAAATACATAAATATATTGAAGGCTCTCAATCAAGACCCTTTCACCACTGATCTGTTCAAATGTCACTCAAATAATGTGTATCAAAACAGAGGGGGGGACGTGGACCTGATTATGGTCCAGTACCTGTGCTCCCTGTGTTAATCTCAATTCAAACGGGGGTAGCTGTTCCAGGATTGGGTGCAATAGTCACCCAGAACAAGAGAAAGAAGGAGAAAAAGGAATAAACGGAGTGAGGTCCTAGGTTTAAACCCTGTAGGCTAGAGGCTAGAGGCAAGTGCAAGTCTTGTGTCTTGATGCCCTCACACACCCCAAAGGATGTCATGCTTCATCATCGGGCGGTTGCTCTTCGTCGGGCCGGCGCTGCAATGCTTTGGCGGAGATCTTTTTTGTTACTGCTGTATGATGAGTGAGGGTGTGAGATCAAGGGATCTAAGAAAACAAGTGCGTGAGTGAGTGAGTGTTAAAACTAGCTAAGAGATACCGAAGTGAATTGAGTTTTAATATAAGGGTTCCCTTGCCAGGTTAAAAAGACCCGTAGGTCGTGTGTTACTGATGGGGCATAATGTGCCGCAGTAACTTCAGGTCAACATGTTTCGCGCCGTCCAAGTGGTCAAAACGATCCCTGGCGCTTCTGCAGGACCAGTGAAGTAAGTTAAAAAGAGACCGTCAATGGGTCAAGAACCCTGCTCAGTGGGAGCGAACCACCCTTGTGTGCAACTGCAAGGTGGCTAATGCTCGATTGATTGGCCGCTCCTGTTGCAACCTAGTCTAGAGTGATAAGTTGCTCCATAGGCTAGCACGTGTAATCGCCCGCACCGTAACGGCGGTTGCCGTCGGGTGCTTTGCCTGTCAACACCTACCCCTCAAACACGTCTGCCTGCATATTGCAAGCAGACGTGTTTGAGGGGTAGGTGCTGATTATGGGTGATTACACGTGAACCCACAGACCCCTAAATACTGGTGATTATAGAGCTCAGTTGCAATCAAGTCATGGGGGTAGGTAAAGGGATCCAGCTGTAAATTATGAATCTTTATTGTTTTTCTTGCAGGTCTCTCTCCCAGCTGTTCCTACCCCACACACCCTTTCCCTTGTCTGGCCACTCCAATAGTCTACGACATTACAGCATATAGACTTGGTACTGCCTGGAGTTGGACCTCTAAATCATCTAGCAAGCATCCCTAGGAATCACAAAGGCGTTGTTGACAGCTGTGCTGCTTCTAGGACTGCCACTCTGCTGGACTGCTACTCTAAAGGAACTACTGCACTGCTGTGCTGCCCTGCTGCCTGCTGCCCTCTTGAATGGAAAAAAGAATTGGACCTGCAACTTACTCTTGAACCCAAGACCCCAGAGTGACTCCAAGGGCAAGTATGCTGGCTTCCTGATCTGAGCCTCAGGGACATAAAAGAGTCCTGGACCCAGCTACAGCGAGTTCCTGACCTCGCAGCATTGTCTCTCAGGTCCTGGACCCTTGTTGTGGCTCACGGACTCTTAAATCAAGCTTTTGGGCTCTTCGCATTAAAATTGTGCTGCTCGCAAGGAAAAGAAGCACAAGCTGCCACCAGCCCATCTCTTTGCACAGCAACATCGACAGCCCGGGTGGGACTGCCAATGCAAACTTCCAGCCTGCCTGCTCTTTGCGCCACGCCGACAACCGCCTTCTGCACTTTTTTGACTTACCGTGACCCTCTCCAATGCAAACGGGACTCCTGGCACAAAACTTCAGCAGGGCTAATCCGAGACTGTATCGGGCCCGTGCTCCATCGTGATCCGCCTGAACTTTAGACTTTGACCTGGTCTAGCTCGACCAGATAACTGCGGTTGGCGCTTTCTGCTTTTAGGTGATTTTTTTTCTCTTTATTCTTTAAAAATTCAGAACTTCGGTTCTACTGATTGGATTTTTGTTGTTTTGGTCTTGTTTTAGTTATTAAATTTAATTTTGTTTTTCTAACTTCGTGTGGGATACTTTTGTGTGGTGTTTTCACTGTTTACTGTTTGAAGTGCTTTACACATTGCCTTTAAGTTAAGCCTGACTGCTCTGTGCCAAACTAGCAGGGGGTTGAGCACAGGTTAATTTGGGGTTTACTTGTGGCTTACCCTGACAAGGATTGTGGGGGCATATCAGCAAGGGCTGGCGATAATTATCGCTAAGCGCACTTAGCGCTAGGATAATTATCGCCGGCTATCGCTGCTTTCTATCGCGGAGATAGCGTGCTATCAGCAACGCTTATCTCCAAAGCGATAGAAATGCAAGCGATAGCTGGAAAACAGTGTGATTATCGCTGGGAAACCAGCGATAATCGCACTGTGACCGGCGATACCTTGCTGATAGGGCAGGGTGGTCTTAGCCATGTAATCCACCTCCCATTGGATTACATGGCTAAGTCAGAACTAAAGCATGCGTAAGGAAAGTAGCGATAACCGTGGTTATCGCTACTTTTCTATCGCTATGCTTGTTAGCGATTCCTTGATAATAGGAGAAATGTCGCTTAACGACATTTCTCCCGTTATTCTGGGGAACGCCCACTTTGCATCTCATTAGAGATGCAAAGCTGGGCGATAAGGAAAGGGCGAAGAAGCATGGATTCACGCGTTAGCGTGTCCTTGCTAATAGGGCGTGAAACTATCGCCGCTTTTCGTCCGAAAACGGACGCTAAAGCGGTGATAATTTTATCGCCAGCCCTTGTAGATATGCCCCGTGGTTGCTGCTTGACTAGGGCTAACGCCCCATTCAATCAAAAACCCAATTTCTTACATTACTTTATTCCTGTTTGTGTACTGCATAAATACTTTACATATTGCCTCTAAGTTAAGGCTGACTGCTTTTGTGGCAAGCTACCAGTGGTTTAATTACGCACAAGTTAATTTGGCAACTTTTTGTAATTCATCCTGACAGGGATTGAGGCTGTTGCTTGAGAAGGGCTTGCACCCCCCTCAACCGACAACCCAATTTTGAACACATATATGTCCTTAGTGAAATGTTACATATTTCAATTGATGTTTAAGTAATTTCACCATGTGCTCGGGGTCAGGCCACATACTTTGGGAAATGGACAGGAGGACCACAGGTCACAGAGTTAAAAAACAAGCAATATCAGTCAGCACAAAATGGGGGTGATCACACAAAAAGAGGGATTTTCTCCATGTACAAACAGCAGCAGAGATATCTTTATCTCAGATGTGGCTTTAGTCAGGTATTATAAGTAGTGTGAGAAGGAAGGGTGGAATTCTGTGTAACAAAGATCACTAATAAGTACACAGTGTCTGATACACAAAGGTCAAGTTACAAAATCAGAAATCTGCTCTCTTAAAAATACTCCTACATTTGCAGCAGGTTTTCGAATTTTTCAGTATTAACAAATAGCAGGAGTACTTCAGGAAATATGCAGTACTCAGATATTTTCTTGAATCCTCCAATCTGCAAAATTTACTCTAGCTGAATTGTTACTAGCTGGAAAATGTTGCATGTGTGAATAAAACAAAACATACATTAACATATGGAACTATTTTTCTACACAAGCAAAATGTTTGTGATGATGCCCATTCTCCTGTACACCCCAGAAATATGCTGTAGTTTTCTTTCCTTTCGCCATCCCAGAACTCACTTACTCCAGGAGTAATGCAAGAGATAAATGTACTTGTCCCCCAATAACTGCAGACGTACATTTAAAACTCTTTCCAGGTTAAAATAGTACCTACAAGACATATGTGAATACCAACAATCATATGAGCTTCTGACTGTTCAACTACATCTCCAGGGATCCCGATCCCAAAACCTCCACAATCCCACCTATAACCATAAACACACATTTGTAAGCCTACCATACCTTTGTTAGTTGATCTTACAAATACAAAACTCCAACTATGCCAATTCTTAATTCTGTGAATTAGGAAGTAGCATTCACAGTTCTTTTATAGACATCTAATTTACACCTGAATATTTAAAATGCTTTGTGAATAGTGCAGATCTACAGTATATAACCATACACAAACAATTAGTCTGGCTTTGTTTCACAAATGGATATAAAATGTTCACCACAGAAAAAAATTGAGGATAAATAACAATAAGATGAGAATAGTACATTTGAATACATATATATGAAATGCAAACAAGTAATACTATAAACTGGGAACCCTAGTTATACTTTTCTGTGTTATTTGGAACCTGAAAGATTTAACATTGGGTGAATCATCTTGCATTGATTAGTACTTTGTCTATTATTAGAACATTGGAATGTTGAGCACTCAATTGAAAACAGTGAAGTGATCCGGGCTTCTAATGGCCAGGAGAAGCCCCGAGCATCAACATGCCAATATTTAACCTCACGGAGCCCGAGGGGATTTAAACCCCCTCGGGCTCCGTGAGGCCTTTGTTTTACAAATTAGAACATTCTGCCCTCTAGGGGAGGAATGTTTTAATAGCCTTAGAGCCCTTCATAGCGGGCTCTACCAGCCATTAAAAGCCTGCTCCCTTGCTAAAGGTCCTCTCTTTCGGCTTGGGCCTTTAACACTGGAGCGGGCTTTTAAAGGCTGATAGAGCCCGCTAGGCTGGCTCCACGGCTATTAGATGCTCCTCTTGTCTAAGAAGAGGACTAATGGTGGCATTTTGCAAATTTACAAATGTAACTTTGCTGTTAAGCATCTTCCAACAGATTATTTTGTGACAAACATAATTACTGCACATAGATATTCTGGCTGAAGAAATAACCAGATTGAGATGTTCTCACTTTGTTTTGACGTTTTTATTTTAATGACTTTTACTTGATCAGGCCATTGTGTACTCTGGATGCCTCGTAAAAATATCTTCCTTATACTTTTTACAATGTGGGCTGCTTCCTATGAACAGTATAACTTGGAAAAACCCAGCTGTCACCCAGAACTGAGAGGGCAAAGTCACAAAACATATGAATGCAAATATAATTCAATACTAAGAACTTGAACTGAAGCTCCCCTCGAACATAAAAGTGCCATGTTCATTTTATAGCATTGCTTGTTTAATGTTCCCTGCAGTGTAAATGGGGCTCTAACTTAAAGCACTATCAAGCTGAAGAATGCCTGAATTTAATACAGATTTGAAACGGAGTCTCTGGGACACATTTGTCAAGTTCACTAAGTTTGTGTGGCACCTATGTATATCGTAGGCTCACAAAAAGACAATTTCTGTTCAAAATCCCACATTCTGGTTCACAGTATAAGTGCACGTGAGGTGAACACAACTTTCTACGCAGAAAAACCAAGCATAAAAGTCACCATGTATATGACTCTGCCTGTTTTATTTTGTACCTGGTGCTGTGGAATGATTATATCTCTAAAGTATACTTGTAGATGTGATTACATTACACGTGTTCAAAGCCTATTTTAGACTGGCATGATGGCATGCACGCCTGTTTGAACATCTGGGCGAAAGACAGTGCCAGGTTATTGCAACCAAATTCATTTAGCGACAAAATTCATAGATCTCTGCCAGTGGCGTAATGCAAAATTATGCCTCCCCCGCAGAATGTGAAGAGAAACCTCTGATTTTCGCATATCTCACAGATATTCACTGACCTTAGGCTGAATGGGGCCCCACGAAGGGCAAGGGGGATCCCTGAAAAGTTGGGGGCCTGGTCTGCACGAGTGCATGTTATTAAGCTGGTTATTGTCAGAGGAAAGTGGCATCAGAACTTGCCAAAGGCTAAGGGCTTGCAATAGATTTCTGTCAGAGTATGAGTCTGGGGGTTGTGCATGCAAGGATTTGAGGTTGTGAAGCGTTGTCAAATGTAAACACCTGAAACACTACAGCACACTGCCCACCGAAGCCAGCAAGATGTGTGCTTCTCACGCTGCTAAAAGTTCTTGCTCTTAACAAGCAACGAACCAGTTGGAAATGCCTGTCCTGTTTACCTGGTGGTGAGGCAAGGTAAGCAAAGCTTACACGTGGTATAATTTGTTCTTACAATGTGTATGGCTAGCTTACAAATGGGCTCGGTGTCAGCAACGAATAGTTGCAGAAGGAATAGGAAAGCCAACAAAAAGAGAAAAGGGCCTGAGAATTATGGCCAGATGGTGAAAGGTGCACGGAGACAGATTGAAGCTGTGCCTTGTCCCTCCTCAGTTCGCTCGGATCAAAAGCATCAGCTCCTGGCCGGATCCCAAGGAGACAACTCATCGCAGGGTATGCAGCACCAACACATAGCTGCCAAGGTTTTGGATTGCCATGTGTGACATTTTCATAATTTCAGTGTAATTATGAGTGACATTTCAATGACAATGAGTGACACTTTCTCGTGAGCAAATTCAAGCAATGAAGACGAGAAAAACACATAAATATCAGAACTGACACCCATTTGAGCAACGAGATGGTCTTTAGAATCATGTGTTCAAACACACGTAGTTAAGCTGACACTTTACCAGAAGACGGAAAAGGTAGTTGTGTCTATGTCATGGAATTTATGTAAGAAATGAGCTTCTTGTGTGTAACATAATAACCTGGAGTGGGTCTAAAAAAAAAGCTGCACCATGCCTGTTACTTGCACTAGGACATTAATCTATCAATGGAAATATTTCTGCTGCCACAGAAAACAACTCAATACACAAGTCATGTTTAGCCATTATGTCCAATGTGAAGAGACCTGACATACTTGTACTGCCCTCTCCCACCCTGCATAGTCTCCTTTGACACAATGGGGCATATTCTCAAGGACTTATCGCCGAGTTAGCGGCACTTTATCGCAGCCAAAGTGGCGATAGATTTATCGCCCTATTCGCAAGCTGGTGCTAACAGCCGATATCGCCAGTTTTCCTGCGATAGCAGCCGCAAAAAACATCGCCACGGATGACACCGGCAACTAACGCTAATGAGATGCAGAGTAGGCGTTCCCGTGCAAAAAGCCGCGACAACACCACTTTGCTACATTCTCAACGACCAGCCAGATCGGCAATAAGATCACAAAACATGCGATAAGGTGCGTTAGCAGCAGGGAATTAACACCTGCTCTTTCCTGGTATTAAGTCGGGCGATAACCTGCACCAGAAATGGGGGCCCAGCCCACAGCCACACCAGAAGAACAACAGATGCCATGGAGATACTGATCATGCAGCCGGACACCCAAGAGGGCCACAACACCCACCGCCATCGCCCCCCAGGACCCTCCCCCCGGGGCCCTACCCCGAACAAAGATATTTCACATCAACTTTACGAAATCATGAACAAAACAATTCGCCTGATGTCGCACAAGTACAACAATTAACATTCATGTGTGGTCAGAAAAAGGAGAATCATTCATTCATCTTTGAATTTCCAAACAAATTATTTTATTCAAATTTAACCCAAAACAACTATTCGGAAGAGTCATGGCGGGTCTTCTCTGGACAATCTGTAAGACACAGCCTGCAAGACAAAATCCAAGATAAGAAGGTGTGTCATGCGCTCATCAAAGGACAGAGAGAGAGAGAAAGAGAGAGAGAAAGAAAGGGAGAGAGAGAGAGTGAAAGAGAGGGAGAGAGAGAGAAAGAGAGAGAAAGGGGGAGAGAGGGAGAAGGAGAGAGAGAGAGAAACAGAGGAAGAGAGAGAGAGAGACAGTGCAAGGAAGAGAGGGAGAAGGAGAGAGAGAGTAACCGAGGAAGAGAGAGAGACAGTGAAAGGAAGAGAGGGAGAGAGAGTGCCGGCACTGCGGACCCAGGCCTCACTGCTCACCTGCTGCCACCGGTGTGTCTCCAACCACGTGCCGGTATACACTGCAGTCCACCAGGTCTCTTATCTGAAACAGAGTCCAGATTTATGAATGGCAGAGTTCATATCAGTGCACACGCCATCATCGCTTGGCCGCCCCTGCGCACACAGGCTGCTGCACCCCAGCCCCTCCCGCCGCCCAGCGGTGTTTGCCCGCCCCAGCGCACCCAGGCCTCACTGCTCACCTTCCGCTACCAGCGTGACTCCAAGAGGGCCCACCACGGGCCGGTGCAAGCTCCAAGCCCGGGGCCCGCGACCTTGGCAGCCTCCACATCATGCAGCCCCGCCCCGCGGGCCACAAGGTCACACATGTGATTCTGGGTCTTGATTTCGCAATGGCAGAGATCATATCAGTGCACACAGCATCATCGCAGGCTGCACACCCGCTCAGCGCTATAGGTGCCACTAACTCTGTGAACCGCGAGGCAATGCCACGTGGCGGTAGGCCCGCACTGCCCGCTGGCTCAGGCCTACACTCCGGTCGAGCAGGGCTCACACAAATCCTTACCAGTCCGGACCGCCAGGACGGCGCATCATCGCAGGCTGCACACCCGCTCAGCACTTAAGGTGCTCCTACCTCAGTGCACCGAAAGTCACCGTCCCGTGGCTGTAGGCCCGTGCCGGCTGCAGTGTTTCCGGTGCCAACAACTATGTGCAACGTAAGTCATTGACCCGTTCTGATTGAGTCTCGCGATATGCCAGGCGGACGCAGCCATGTCACCTCCGGCAGTGGGCAAGAACTGGGACACGTAGCGTCGTCGTCGTCCCCTTTATACGTAAGCCGGGTGGGCTGGGTCAGCGTACGCCAGGCCAGCGTAGGGGTGTGAATAATTATTCCTGGGCTCTGGGCGTGGTTCATTTCTGGGCTGGACAGGAAACCAACTGATGCGTGTGTCTCTGTTGCAGTGTCTGCGCCACACGGCCCGCAATCGACAATGTTGCAATGTTGCATGCACCCGGAGGGCGGCTGCGCACGAAGGGATTGTACAAGGAGCGCAAGGCTGCTCGGGCGCTTGGCTCATGCATGCCAACTGTTGTGTGTGTATCGCTATTGGTGCACCATAAGCCTAAGGCCTAGCCTCAATTGCAGCGTGAAAGCCACATCACATTTACAGAATGCAAGCAGTAGTCAGACTAACATTAGGGATGAAAGCTCCTTTGTCTCAATACATAAGGCGGAAGGACATCTGCACCTCCGACCTTGGTCTTGCATGCGGCAGGCACCCCCTGAGAGAGATACCATAGCAGATGATGACGACTCCCACACTATGCACAGCGCTAATGATAGACCAACGTATCCACACCCCACACAAAGAAGTCCTTGCTCGAGGTACTCTTGCATGGAATGCCCTTGACACTTACGTACACAACAACCCATACGTCCAAACGTTGCACACACATACGACTCATTGCTCCGAGCTGTGGCATATCATCCACATAACTGCCGCAGGTCAGAAGAGTGCCGGTTCTACGAGAGCCACCAACGGAATGGCAGAACATCCCGGGCGCATGCACAACTCCTGTCACATGGAACTGTACTGTGACCGAATGCTGCCTGTTAGTGTCTGATGCATAGGTCTGCATGTTGTGGCCCTTGTCTTGCCTGTACTGACACGCACATGGCAATAAAGTCTACGCAACTTCACTAGTGTTCAACTGTGATGAGTGTTGATTGGCATGACAAATCATGTGCCTCAATGAGCATTGTCCGTACACAGGGAGGGACTGACTGACACATTTCACTTAGGGGTGAGTCCCTATTGCCAGCTCCACCTCTGTGAGCCAGACATAGTGGTTGGGATAGTTGCTGATAGACCTGTGCTCTTACGTGTCTTCAGCAATGTGAGTATGGTGTCCATATTCTTCCCATGTGGATCAATGTGATCCATCACTACAGGCTGAGTCCACCCAGTTGAGTGCGAGTAGGTATGTGAAGAGATGTTCTGTTGTCAAATGTGATGGGGGACACTACTTTAGGCCTGCCAACGACTTTGACATTTCATACCCAGCCCTATTTCTAACATTGCGTGGGGCAAAGTTGAGGAATTGCGCGATTGTTGTTTCAGAGCAATGAGGCCACAGCTAGTGCACACATTCCCAGTCATCTCACTTCCCATGTGTGTCACGGTCAAACATGCGCATTGCTTTCATTTCCCAGGGTGTACCTTTTTGGGCAATCAATGTCCTTACATTCATCCATACTTTCATACTTGATCGATTATGGACATGACACATCTGTGTGAATTTGAATGATTTATTCACATTCGGTGGAGTGTCGGAGCTGGAGCAGTACATGGCCATGCAAACCCCACATTACATTGTAGCCCAGTGGAGGGCCAGCCAGAGTCATTTAGGGATTGACAAGTACATCGGAAGAGGAAGAGTACAGTCCGCAGTCTGATTGCTGTGTCATTGGTAAGCAAACAAAATATGGCAGTCCATGTCGAGGTCCAAGGTGAGTGTCGCAGAGTGTTTCGGGGGACAGTGGGAGGTGAAGTTACAGGGCATGATGCAGAGGGCAGAACCAAGCTGAAACAGGGCATATGGCGGAGAAGAATGCTACTGGCTCCTTCTTACTACAAAGGTGGAATCACCCGCATCTTCGTCCTCTATGTCATCTGTCTGACATGTGGGTGCTGATGTTTGGTCTGCAGCACTGTGTGCCACTGACACATCAGGGGCCGGAGATGTGTGTGTAGAAGTACCAGCAGCATTCATCAGCAACTGCCTTAGTGGCAGCAATACGATGATGAGGATCTGCAGGGCATGGAAGATCCCAACAACTTTTCGCTGGTGTGCATCCGTGGCAGCCATTCTTTCCGCATGCATCCGCTCCATGTCCTCCATTATCCTCAGCATCTGTGCCAACTCTCGGCTGACATCGCTGAGGCCACTCTGACTAGACTGTTGTTCTCCTCTCAGAGTTATGACTCCAGCGATGCCGGGCATGGATTGTTGGACATCATGGAGCGAACTGTGGGTGTCCGTTAGGGAGTGTAAGTGGTCCCTGATGGGACTTAGACACCCACGTATGTCATCTAGTTTGGCTGCCATGAGGTCGAACCCCACCCGCACCTGTTCAGCCACCTCCTTCTGGCAGTCTAACACATGGCCTTGGAATGCGATGTGTTCTTCGGTGAGGTGCGGGGAGCCAGCCGTGGTGGTGGGTGCTTCCTGCTGTGTGGTCTGTGCAGGGGGTGGGGTCTCCTTGATGCAGCTGGGCTGCCCTGCTCCTGGAGGTGGGTTGCCGTAGCTGTCCATGAGCTGTTGTAGGGCGTCGGTGTCGAAGGTGTGGAGGTCCTCTTCATGATCACTGATGAGTTGTCTGGTCTGCTCTGCAGGAGGTGTTGATTGTCCCTCTGCAATGTGAAGGGGAGATGCATTTTAACATTGTGTTGACATGTATGTTGACACATTGTTCAAGTTTACATACAGACTGCATGACAATGTACATTGTGACTGGGAGGAGCTGACTATTTGATGCGGGACAGTGGACATTTGAACTACATCACAGATGTGAGGTTGTACACGTACATTATCATCTCACAGTTTTCTGCTATGCCAGATGTGATTGGCCAGTTTCTACGCACAAGCGGAACCAGTTGTGTCCTCTGTTCTGTAGTGAGAGTGTTGCACTTTGTACCACATTGTCGTCAATGATGATGTGCTGTTATTGCTATGTGTATGTGCTGCAGGGTGGGAGAGTCGCCCCTACAGCTGTGATTTTGCTGCCCCTTATCCCTTTGAGGCGGTGTACCTTTGACTTCTGTGCTTCTACAGTGCTGAGATGTTGCTGACTTGGCTAATTTTGGCTCTAGTTTGGATTTTGGACTCTTGGGCATAGTTTATCCGCAGATGTGTTGTTGACGTCAGGGGTTGTTTGTGCAGGTGGATGTGTCAGAGTGTGACCTGCTCCTTTACCGATGTGTTCCACACTCAGCCACCTCAGTGTCATGGCGTGCACCATGTCATGATAATTGGACTGCAGCCATGCTGTTCGTCATGCAGTGTCACTTGCATTGTCAGTGTGGCTCACAGACACGCAGCTTTGCTGGTTTTGACACGTGTGCATGGGTTGGTTGTGAGATTGGTGCTGTGTGGGGAGGGACCCCTTTATGCCCATAGTGGACGGGGGCCTACTTGCTGTTTGTATGTGTGCTGCAGTGTGCCAAGGGGATCAGGGACATGATCCAGAGCCATTGTGGGTGTGCAGTGTGCTGTACTTAATTGTGCATGTGTGCCATTGTGCCCATCTCCCCCCGGCCCCCCAGTCCCTGTTCGGCACTCACCCTGGTGCTGTTGTGTCAGGTCATGTCGACCAGTGTCCGGACCCCCAACTCCTGCCACTGTCTCCCCACTGATGACTGTGGCCACCATTTCCTCCATCTCATCCAGCTCCTGGTGTTCCGCTGGACTGCCACCTCCAGTCTGCATTGCTGCCTGATGGTTCTCAGCGAGTTTCATCTTGGTTTTGCGCTTCGCATCATTCCAGCGCCTCTTGACCTCTCCAATTGTCCTCCTCCTCACTCCGACTGCATTCACCTTGTCCAGGATGGACTGTCATATTGCATTTTTATTTGCCAATGACACGTTGGAGGTGACGAACAGTTGTTGGTGGTGTTCTATCACCTCCGTGATGATGATCCTGTTTTCCTGCGGACTGTACCTCGTCTTCTTCTCCTTGCCCTTCCGTGACCCCGAGGTCCCAGGCTGGTCCTCCTGGGGGCTTGTGGGGTTCTGGTCATCCTCTGTACTTGCTCCGGCTTCCTCCATGGTGCTACGCAGTTTGAATTATTTTGTTTGTGTTTTTCGGTGCTTTTATAGTGCATTTTCCCGCATGACGTGTGGGAATTGCAGACCTGTCGCTGGTTATCGCTGTTTTTTTATCGGGGTTGGCCACATCGCAACTTTTTTCACATTCGTGTTTCGCGTTTTTTTGCCGTCACAGTAATTTTATTGCGGTCATTTGACGCGTTAGCGTGAGACTATCGCATGGTACTGCCGTGTTGGGAATACAACGTTAACACAGCGTTATTTTCACGCGATAGACTGCAATGTGCAAAGTTGCGTTAAGCTAATTTTGCGATAATTATCACACGTTCTTGAGAATATCCCCCAATATGTGCAATGATCCCCTGAAACACAGTCAGACCTTTTCACAAAGATTCTCAACCTACTCGACATACTTAGTTTGGAAGTGCCTAACAATGCCACAGACCCATGACACTTGTCTCCGTATACAGACGCCCCTTCTACTCATATGCACCCCCTTCACACCTCCTCTTTCCTTCGTACATCTGCAAAAACACATACAGCACCTCACTGCACTACTGCTGCACAAACTATTGCACCAACTCTACTTACTAATATGAAAGTGATTTAAGCATAAAGGGAAAACAATATTTCTTAAAGTAAACTGCTTCAGTTCTGGTCCACCACAGAACTCGTGCCAACAACTTTATTAACGTTTCTTCCACACTTATATTTTGTTAATTCTCCACTGTCTTGCAGCGGAGCAACTCATGGAGGGGGTCACCCAGACCAACTCTGGGAATCCCCTCAATTCTAAATATCCTAAAGTGAACTGTAAAGGATCATGAGTGCCACTATCAAAACAGATCCACATGTGCAATACTAAAATACGCTACTGACTGGGAGAAAATATCACAAGCCCCAACTGTCAGCTGGATGCTGTATGGAATAAAATAGAGTAGTACAGTCTCCACCGGTTCGCATATTAAAAGGAACTACATTATCTTTGCATAACTGGCTCATTTAATGGCTTCAAAATAACAGTTTAGCAAGACCACAAAATTCACATTATTTTAGGAGAAGCATTGTTAACGTTTTTAGTCATACACTGAAACAGAACACGTTAGTGCTTGCAAAAGAGGTGCACCTTCATATTGACATGACTGCAGATGCACGTTTATCAGATTGGCTCGCACAAAGGTTAACTTGTACGTGTGCTCCTTTTATCAGCACAGCTACCTTTCATTTGGTCATTTTCTAATACTACTCACTGATATGAGCAGCATTTGCACTGTACTCACCACGCAGCACTGCCCGCAATTCGACAATGCCCGGGGTCAGGGGTAGGACCGTGTTAGCAACACACACACACACGCTTGCAAACGCACATTCACACACACACACACACATGAATCTTTCAATGCCTGGTGACTGTGATATTCGGGGGCGGGGGGAGGCCTTGGGACAGGATTACAATTCTTGGGGTAATGGGGCCTATTACTGCTGCGGGCACAATAATGCACGACCATACTCCAGTACTAGTCTGTGCCGCCAGCCACGAGCGCTGACATCACATTTATTAAATACTCCCCGGTCCGCGCCCGGCCCAGGGAGTTGAAGTGGTTACATTGTAGTGTATGAGTCGGATGGCTCACTACATCCCATCTCACCAGTCTTTGTTCAAACAACAAACTAAAATAATAACAACAAAAGAATAAACTAACATAACAAACTCTTCTGTGTGACAGGCCAAGTCGCTGATCAGTTCTTTGACATAGAAAGTCTCTCAGCCTCTGACTAGGCTGCGGATTGCTCCTCAGTCAATACGGATGTCCTCTCTCGGGTGGATCATCTTCTGCCGTGCAGCGACCCTCTGCTGGTGATAGTTCCTGCTCACCATTGTCTTCCCGTTCTTGCTCCCCTGCCTCACCGGGCACGGTCGGGGCGTCGCATGGACTCCCCAGTTCCTCCACTCCTGTCGAGTCCATCACTGGTGATGTTGACCTTTTGAACCATGACCCGTTCCTCGAAATCTGTCGCTCTCCTCTTCTCGCTGTGACCATGGTTCCTTGCACTCGGACAACCTCCCACAGCTCCTTCTCAAAAGGTGTCCGGAACTTGCCTCCCGGATGCCTGTCTTTTACCACCACATAATCTCCTCTTCTGATGGTTGAAAGGCGCGCTCCCCGACATCGGCTAGCTTTGTCATTGTTATTCCGTCATCTGGTCTGGGCTCTTGCACTGTCTAGGACTCCTGGTATCCACTCTTTACTCACAGGTACCACGTCTCTAACAGCCCTCTGCATCACCAGATCAATTGGTGCGCACCCTGTCATGCTGTGGGGCGTCTGGCGATAGGCTCTTAGGAACCTGTGGAGGCATCCTTCCAGGTCTTCTCTCTGGTCTACCCCAATCCTCAATGCTTTATTAATGGTCCTCATAAATCTTTCAATGTCACCGTTGCCTTGAGGCCATTGAGGTGTAATCTTCCTGTGACGTATATTGTATTGTGCCATGTACTCTCAAAATTCTTGTCCCTGAAAAGGAGGTCCATTATCGGTGCGGATTTCCTCTGGCATGCCCATTAAAGCAAACGTCTTCTCCAGAATGGTTTGATGTTTTCAAAAGACGTCGAGTTCATTACTTCCACCACTGGACATTTCGAATAGCTGTCAACCATGACCACTGTGTGTTTCCCGTCCGGAAAACTTCCAAAGTTCATGCTGAGAGTGGTCCACGGCATGGTGCTGGGGGGCTCAGTGATCACTGGCAGACCCGGAGGATCCGCTCCCGTTATCAGACACGCATGGCATCCTCTTACTGTTTCCTCCACCATGCGGTCGATCCCCGGGAACCACACCTTCGCCCGGATGCGTGCTTTTGTTTTCTCTATGCCTTGGTGGCCCTGATGGGCTAGGTCCACCGTCCTCTTCCTTAACTTGGTGGGTATCACTATTCTTGTCCCCCGTAAGATCACTCCTTCCCGCTTTCGCTCAGTTCTTCTCTGCATCTCCCAAGACGCGCTTCTCGCTCCTCTTCAGTCAGTCTACCCGATCCTTCCAGAAACGTCTTCCACTGGTGGTCACGAAGCGTCTTCTTAACAGCCAGAAGGCATGCATCTTCTCCCGTGGCCCCCGCGATTTCTTCCACTGACAGGGCTCTGGGACATGTCGTGGTAACAAGCTGCTTGACAAATGACTCCGCACCCTCATCAACTTCCTTGGGAGCATTTGGGCAGATGGCCATCGGATGCCTTGACAAGTAATCCACAGGTTTGCTCGCTCCCGGACGGTACTCAATCTCAAAGTTGTAGTGTTGAACTTGCACTGCCCATCTTTCGATTCGTGGTGGGCCACTCCTGGCCGTTCCTCCAAACAAAGGCACCAATGGTTTGTGGTCGGAGACCACCTTGAAGCTATGTCCACACAGGTATATATCAAAATGTTGACAGGCCCATCGGATGGCCAACGCCTCTCTTTCAATCTGGGCATACCTTGTTTCCACCGCTGTGAGAGCTCGGCTGGCGTATGCAATCAGTACCCACTCATCACTTTGGTCTTTCTGCAGGAGCACCGCCCCGAGCCCCACCGGGCTGGCGTCTCCAACTAACTCGGTCGGTTTTCCAGGCTCAAAGTATGCCACTGTTGCCCCTTTCAGCAGTGCCCCCTTGATCTCCATGAACGCTTGCACTTCTGCACTGGACCATTGCCACTTGACGTCCTTTTTTGTGAGCGCTCTTAGTGGTTCCGACATGGTGGCCAGATGCGGTATAAACCGGCCGCAGTAGTTCGCCATCCCTAGGAAGCTCCTTACTTCGGTCTGATTCTGAGGTGTTGCCGCCGCCCGAATGGCTTCCACTTTCGCGGGGTCCACTTGCAATCCGTGCGTCGAGAACTTGTAACCAAAGAACTCAACCTTGTTGGTGTAGAAAGCGCATTTTTCTTTGTGCAAGGTCAACCCCTGTTCTACCAGCCTCTGCAGCGTCGCTCGTAGGCGTATGTGGTGCTCCTCTAGGGACTTTGAGAAAATTAAGACATCGTCGCTGACATTTATGACCCCAACCAGGCCTGACAGGGCCTCCCTGATGGCATCCTGGAAGACCTCTGCCGCTCATGATACTCCAAATCTGAGTCTCTTAAAGCTCCTCAGCCCCACATGGGTGGAAAACGTAGTTATGTATCGACTTTTTTCGTCCAGTAGTAGTTGGTGATAGCCTGAATTTAAGTCCACTTTAGAGAACCCTTTGGCACCGTTGATGTCGGCCACGATCTCGTCAATGGTGGGCGTCAAATGCCGCTCCCTTTTAATCGCCTTGTTCGGTAATCGCATATCCACGCATAGGCGAATGGCCCCTGGTTGTTTCGGCTTTGGTGCTATTACAAGTGGGGATACCCACGGGGTGGAACCAGAGACCTTTTCAATCACCCCTGCTCTTTCCAGACGGTCCAACTCGGCTTCCACCAAAGGCCTCAAATGAAATGGTTCTCTTCGGTGTCGAAGTGCCACAGGTTTGATGGTCTCATCTATGTGGAGCTTCACTTTCACCCCTTTTAAGCAACCCAGACCTCTGAACAGTTCCGGAAATTCCGCCATTACTCCCTCTGTGTGCGACTGGTGAATCTGTTTCGCAAACATCACCAAGCCCAGATCTTCTGCCGAGTGGCAGCCCAACAGAGTCCCTGCACTGTCCTTGGTTACGTGGAATCTTGTCCTTGCAGACGAGTCTCCGTGTGTGACTTCAACTTCAATCACCCCTTGGAGGGGAATGGGGGTATCTCCTCCATAGGTGAAGATGCGCGCAGCCGTCTGGAGAAGCGGAGGTTTGGGTACGAGTTGGTCATACTGCGTGGCATCAAGGATATTAACCGACGCTCTGGTGTCTATGAGTGCCATGATGTTGTTCTCCCCGATGCTGATTTGGCACATTGGGGGTGGTCTTTTCTTCGTGTTTGCTCTCCCAGTGTACGATATCACGAACACTTCGTCCTCTTCATCATCCTCCGTGACATTCATTCTTCTGCACATACTTTCAGCTTCGTCTACAGCCTCTGCCGCATGTACCACATGTTTGCTGGTCCCTTGCTTCTTCGGTCGGCCTCCTCCCGCCGTTTGCCAGGACGCACTCATGCAGACTTTCGCAAAATGGCCGAATTAATTACACCTCAGGCACTGTTTGCCTTGCTCTGGACAGCCCCTCGGCGGATGACTCTCCAATCCACAGTTTACACAGCCTTTGCTTCCTGACTTGCCACTTCCATTTCCACGTCCGCGGCCTGCTCCCTTACGGATCGCATCAACCCTCTCTTCCTTGATGGTGTTAGGATACGTCGGATGAGGCCCTGCTGATCTCCTCGCCAATGCAGACTCCATCTCTTCGGCTCTCGCGTCAGCTAACTCTAATACGATCTCACCAGCACCAGGATTTCATCTAAGGAGATTCCCGGCTGACGCAGGATCAGTTTGCGGAGATCGGACGACTTGCACCCTTGGATCAGCTGCGCTCTAATTTCCAGTTGTTTGTCGATTCCGGTACATGAACTTGCTAATTTGCGCAGACGCGCGAAAAAAATGTCGACCGATTCCTCCTCTTTCTGCTTGGCTTGCCATAGCTTAAAGTGTTCAAAGTCCGGGTTGACCTGCGGGTCAAAAGAACGATCCAATGCCCTCACGGCCTTCTTGTAGTCATTCATGTCCCCTGTGTCTGGGAGGTCTTGGAAGAGCTTGTATAGTTCATCCCCTCCCATGTGCAACATGGTTGAGCGTTTAACAGCGCCATCTGTCTCCCGCGCCGCAATAAAGTAGTTCTCATGCTGACCAATCCATTTGCGCCACCGCGGTGCGGCTGTCGCCGGGTCAGCCAGCTGGCTGAACGGGGCCAGGGCGTTCAACGATGTGCGCGAGCTCTTCTCCGCAGGCCCCTGGGCACCTCCCTCTGCTTGCACCGACATCTTCCTGCCTGTTCAGGTCACGTGCAGGCTGCCTTGTGTGTCACCGCTTCCCTCTGGGACCCTCTGTCTCCTTCGACTTCTTCCTCGAGCTTGGTGGTTCCCCACACCACCGGTACCATCCAGCAATTCACTCCACGTGACGAAGACTCAGGCCTGCTCCACAGTACTGGCCTCCTCTTTCACCTGCCCTCCTCAATGTGGCTGCGGTGCGCAACACACACACAGCTCCTGTCAGGCCCAGCTCCGCAGGATCCAGTCGAAGCAAACAAAGGTCCACCTCCTGATAGCACCAACACCCTGAAAGCAATATGTACAAGGTATTCGAGTGATCAGGCGAGGGAAAGGAGAGGGAAGGGACAGCAGTGGAATAGAACCTGAAACAACAAACATAGAGATATAAACAAAAGTATGATATCTACTCTCATATATATCTCGCTAAAGGATAACACATTTGTACCTGAATATAAACACTGAAGTAGATACAGTCCTTGGGCAATCTCAAATAGTGCACAAACCAATCCTGGACCTGAAACGATAAACACTCACAATCATTAATGCCTGCAGATTCGCACGACTCACAATTTGAATGAACCCACTCATGACCTAATACATACCCACAGGTTGTTATGCACACTCGGAAAAAGAGACCCCTTGAATTCCATAGAATAATTACACCTTCCCCTTAGTGTAGGCAATATAACTTCAAAGCCAGACTGGAGAAGTATGCAAAGCCCCCCTTCTCAGGGAGTAGCGGTAACCCTATGGTTAATCGTCACCAATTAGAGATGCCTTCCTTCAGAGTACGAATCACAAACCAAGTCTTGTCACTTCCCAAATAATAATGGAAACAAAGAATACAAATGGCAATACGCGGTTAACTCACCGCTGTATTCCGCTGTTCTCCTAGGGCTGAAATCTGAACTATTTCCAATCCCAACGGCAATACGCGGTAATTACACCACTGTATTCCGCTGGGTGAACATTCACCGAAGCCTGAATCCCGATTTAACCAGAGACGGCAATACGCGGTAACACCGCCGTATTCCGCTACAGGATCACTGTCTCTGCACTCGAGACTTGCACTCCAGGCTTCATCAGTTTTCCTTACTGAGTACTCACTTTGACTGACGCTGACCATCCGAGCAGCGGATCTCAGCACAAGGGAACTCTGAAGCAGGAACCCTCGTTGGCGCTTCCTTCCTCCGATCTCTCTCGGCCGAGAGAGATCACTCCAAAACAAAGCAGTATTACGCGCAGCGTCCTGCGCGACGTGCTCGCCTAAATACCCATCCTCCCACGAGCATCATGGGAGTTGTAGTTCGTTGGTCCCAGTAGTCCTTTTACGTGCTCGGTAGGCGCTGCAACGCATGATACCTGACAGTAGGTCCCCCTCCCCTAGCGCCTCCTAGGCCCAGGTTTCGACGGACACCGCCTGTGAAATGAACGAATAGCCGAAGGCGCATGCACATTCTGCCACGGCTCCCATGAGTCGTCCTCTGCAGAATATCCCTTCCACAAGATCAGATACCAGAGCACCCCTCTCCGCATCTTCGAATCCCGAATACACTTAACCTCATATTCCGCACCCCCCTCGCAGATCACCGGTGGCGGAGCACGTCTGCGCGCCCCCAAGGCAGGTTTCAGGAGGTCACAGTGGAACACCGGGTGAATCCGAAGGGTACCGGGCAGCTTCAGTTTGTAAGTGACAGGGTTAAGGCGTTTAACAATGACGTAAGGACCGATAAATTTAGGGTGGAAAATGCTTCGTAGCTTGAAACGAATGTTCTTGGTGGACAGCCATACCTTGTCCCCCACCTTATACTGAGGCCCCTCTATCCGATGGCGGTCTTCCCATGTCTTATAGATCTTTTTGGCCTGGATCAGATGGCTTCTGACTTTCCGCTGTAGTGTGTGGAGCTTCCGCACGTGAGACAGGACCATGGGTTGATTCGCCACCTCCTCAGGGATATTGATAGGCAATATCCTGGCATCGTATCCATAATTAGCACGAAAAGGAGATAGACCGACAGAGCTATGCCAAGCATTGTTATATGCCAGTTCTGCCATCCACAACATGTCCACCCAGGATTCCTGAGCCTCCTTCGCATAGCATCGGAGGTACTTTTTCAGGGTTTGGTTCAGGCGTTCTGTCTGCCCATCCGTCTGTGGGTGAAAACTTGTCGACAAAGACGAGTCTATATGCAGGGCCTTGCACCATAATTTCCAGAACCTGGCTATGAATTGCGGCCCCCTATCGGACACAATGACTTCAGGCAGTCCATGTACCCTGACAATATTAGTTAACAGGAGCTGGGCTGTTTGACTGGCCGTAGGGAGATTAACACAGGGAATGAAATGTCCCATCTTGGTGAGTCCATCCACTACTACCAAGATAGCCGAATAACCCTTCTCGAGGGGTAAACCAGTAATGAAATCCAGACTGAGGTGTCGCCACGGGTGGTGAGGAGTGGGCATGGGGATGAGCATTCCCTTGGTCTTAACGTTTTCATTCTTGGCTCTCGCACATTCCTCGCATTGTGCCACCCAGGTAGCTACATCTGCCTTTAAGGAGCCCCACCAGAAATGACGTTGTAGTAGATGCGATGTTTTCCGCACTCCCGGATGACCCGCTAACGGAGAGACATGGCCCCACTTGAATGCCTTCTTTTGTAGGTCGGTAGTGGGTAGATACAATCTGTCTCTATAGAAGGGCAATCCCTGCTTCACGGTGCGATCCACCGCCTCCGTAGCCCAGGCCTCCCAGACGGAGAGGGACTTATGTTTTCTCACTTCTGCTAAGAAGTTTTCCACTCGGACAACACACAGCACTTTAGACGGTTCAATGATAGCCTCCGATTGGACATCATGACGTGAAAAGTCAGTCGTATCCTGTCTAGATAAAGAGTCGGCTTTGCGGTTCTCCACCCCTGGTCGGAACGTAACAATGAAGTCGTATTCCGCAAAAAACAACATCCATCTCATTTGTCTTTGTGAAAGGTGTCGTGCCGACTTCATATACTGCAGATTCCTATGATCCGTATATACCGTGATAGGGTGGCTAGCCCCCCACAGATATTGCCTCCATTCCTGGAACGCCCTCTTTATGGCCAACAACTCCTTCTCGGCAATAGAGTAATTCCTTTCTGCAGAGTTCAGTTTTTTGGACAAGTAGGCCACCGGATGAAGCTGTCCGGTGCTCTGATCTCTTTGAGAGAGTATGGCGCCCACAGCCTCATCGGAGGCATCAGCCTCCACCACAAAGGGATGCTCGGGACGTAGATGTGCAAGAACGGGAGCCGTGGTAAATGCAGTCTTTAAAAAACGAAAAGCGTCTTCCGCCTCACTGGTCCATTGGAAGGGACTCCCCTTCCTGAGCAGCCGGGTTATGGGAGCAGCAACCTGGGAGAAACGGAGGATGAATCTCCGATAATAGTTCGCGAAGCCCAGGAAACACTGTACGTCATGTACATTTTGCGGGGTTGGCCATTCCTGCACCGCCAGCACCTTTCTCTCTGCCATGTGTAAACCCTCTGGGCTAAGTACAACCCCCAGAAATTCCACTCGTCTCACCCCAAACTCACATTTGCTCAATTTACAGAACAACCTGTGGGCACGCAATTTGGACAACACTCGGACGACATGACCGGCATGCCCCTCCACTGAGTCAGAATAGATGAGGATGTCGTCTATATACACCACAACAAACAGGTCCACGTATTCCTTTAGCACATCGTTGAGGAAATACTGAAATGCCGCTGGGGCGTTACAAAGGCCGAACGGCATAACAGTATACTCAAACAGACCATATCGGGTCTTGAACGCTGTTTTCCATTCATCCCCATCCCTGACACGCACAAAGTGGTACGCCCCCCTCAAGTCCAAACCGTGTGTAAATGCTGGCCTCCTTCACTTGGTCAAGTAACACAGAAATGAGGGGCAAAGGGTATCTGTTTCGTACCGTGTTTTTGTTTAATACTCGATAGTCCACACAAGCCCTCAGATCACCATTAGCTTTCGATATAAAAAAAAGCGGTGACGCTGCCGGTGACCGTGAGGGTCGTATGAACCCTATATCGAAATAGTGATCCAAGTATTCACGCAGGTGTTTGGTTTCTGGGACAGACAAGGCATACACTCTACAGGCAGGGACCGTGGCCCCATCCACCAAGTCTATCCTACAGTCATACTCCCTGTGAGGGGGAAACTGTTCCGCCTGTATCTCGCTGAAAACATCCCTGAACTGTGAGTATTCCTCAGGTAACTTAACCTCCTTTTCCGCTGCGGTGGCCACCACATACGGATGTCTTAGAGCCGCTGCCTGTGAGGGGCATATCCAGACCAAATGTTCCTGACATTCTTCTGAGCGGAACTGGATGGACTTAGCTTTCCAATCTATAGCGGGATTGTGACGACACAACCAAGGCATACCTAGTATGACCTCATACTGCGGGGCTTCAATTATGTTCAGTGCTAACAGCTCCGTATGTCTTTCCTCTGCCATGTCTAAGGTCAACATGATGGACTCCGTTTGCTCAACGACCAAACCGGATTTCAACGGTTGGCCATCCACGGCGAATACTTCTTCAGCCTTTTTCTTGGGTACCCTTTGCAACCCAAGAAGCGTGACTAGTCCACTGTCTATAAAATTACCAGTGGCACCAGAGTCCAGCATGGCCTCCACCTGATGAGACTGGTTATTACTATCAAGGTTCATGGAGATCACTATGTGGGTTTCTGTACCTAACAAGTCTGACGTAGCCAAAGAGGGGAGCTGCCAACCCTTGTTTGTCTCTACACTACCCAGAGAAACCCCTGAAGTAGTAGTAGGGCCTGATGTGGATACAGCCACCCTTTTACTACGGGACCATGCTTCGGAGGACTTGGGTTTAATGGGGCATTCTCTCACGTAATGTCCCTTTTTACCACAGTACATACATAACCCCTGCACTCGTCTGTTCTCTCTTTCTTCTTTGGACAAAGGTATACGCACAGCCCCTATTTCCATTGGTTCTGGCGGCGTATCGGAGCTAGGTAAAGACCGACGTGGAGGTCTCTCTGATCTATAGTAACCTCTCTCCCACCTCCTTTTCTCGCCCCTCTCTCGGACATCCTCCCATCCAGACGCAGGGTTAAATTAATCATGTCCGTGCACGTAGTGGGTTGAGGATCAATCTGTGCCAAGACATCCTTTAGCTCCTCTCTCAGTCCCTGATAAAATAAAGACATACGCTTTTCCTCGGGCCAAGCAGTTTCGGCCACTAATCTGTGGAAGGTAGTTAAATATGTAACCAAAACATTTCTCCCTTGTTTAAGATCCAACAATTCTTTATCGGCACTAAATGTGGTCGCCCGTCGATCAAAAACCCTCTCAAACTCTGCTCTAAAAGCAGCCCAGTCCGATAGCACGGCATCGTTGTTCCTCACTAAAGGGACAGCCCAGGTGGCAGCATCCCCAACCAAGTAAGAAATCGCAAACGCTACTCTAGAGTGGTTGTTGGGAAAAGAGGCCGGTTTGCAGGAGTAGTGCAGCATTATCTGCGTCAGAAACACCTGTATTTTCAATGGATCCCCCCATATCTTTCAGGACTAGCCAATGGAATGGGGGGGGGTACCGTAACCTGTATTTGTGAAGACGCCGAAGAGACGTTAAACGGGTTCCTAGATAATTTGTCTACCTTATCTCTTAAGGCGGCTGTTTCTGCCTTTGAGGATGCCAACTCCTGTTGTACCAGGACTAGCGCCTGAAGGACGTCATCCATGGTAGCCATTCTCTACCCCGTCTGGACCGGGCGGAGCTAAATACGTGGGCGCGTAATTCTGTCAGGCCCAGCTCCGCAGGATCCAGTCGAAGCAAACAAAGGTCCACCTCCTGATAGCACCAACACCCTGAAAGCAATATGTACAAGGTATTCGAGTGATCAGGCGAGGGAAAGGAGAGGGAAGGGACAGCAGTGGAATAGAACCTGAAACAACAAACATAGAGATATAAACAAAAGTATGATATCTACTCTCATATATATCTCGCTAAAGGATAACACATTTGTACCTGAATATAAACACTGAAGTAGATACAGTCCTTGGGCAATCTCAAATAGTGCACAAACCAATCCTGGACCTGAAACGATAAACACTCACAATCATTAATGCCTGCAGATTCGCACGACTCACAATTTGAATGAACCCACTCATGACCTAATACATACCCACAGGTTGTTATGCACACTCGGAAAAAGAGACCCCTTGAATTCCGTAGAATAATTACACCTTCCCCTTCCGTGGCGCGCGCACGCCCGCGCTGCACCACCACACGCTGGCCTCAGCCTCCTGGCTGCCCCTCCGCTACGAACTCGCGGCTCACGCCTCAGCTAGGGGCTCGACCACCATCACCGCGCACTCCCCTTGATCGGCAGCAGCCACCTGGGGTCTCCGACTTTTGACGTGCGGAGGCCCGTGCACAGGGCCACACACATGCTCGCCAGAGCCACAGCACGTGTCTCACCACCTTCCAGAGTGCGCAGCTCTGCCACGGCGGTGCCGGTTCCGCATCCACCCGACCACCGCCAGCAGCCAACACTGGGCCTGCAGGACCCCCAGCCTCCAAGGCGCTGACACGCCGCCGCACTGGCACACCGTGAGTCCTCTCTGTAGTCCGCCTCGTCGCCAATGTGATATTCGGGGGCGGGGGGAGGCCTCGGGACAGGATGACAATTCTAGGGGTAATGGGGCCTATTACTGCTGCGGGCACAATAATGCACAACCACACTCCAGTACTAGTCTGTGCCGCCAGCCACGAGCGCTGATGTCACGTTTTTAAATACTCCCCGGTCCGCGCCCGGCCCAGGGAGTTGAAGTGGTTACATTGTAGTGTATGAGCCGGATGGCTCACTACAGTGACCAGTACTAGGGAGAAGGTGGCCAGGCAACCACTGGCTCCAATCAGGGGCAGACTCAGGCTCACAGAAGGTGAGACCTGGAGTCAAGGCTCCACTTTGACACTCGCATGCGTGCAAGGAAAAACAAAACTGCCTCCTGCACAGGGCATTGATGGGCTGCATCAGCCACAGTGAGCCAGGGCAGAACTTCAGCTAACACCAGCAGCGCTAAGCGCTAAAAGCTAATTTCTCAGTGAGAGATAGATTAACACTCCAGTACTTTCTGTCACTCTCACTTACTTTGCAAGAGGAGCCACGGTGACAGCAATTTATTTTACTGCCTGCCCGTGCCTCCTCAGAATCATGGCAGCAACTCCCTTGCCAAACGCGCATCCCCCACATTCATAATCCCTCAGGCTCAGCAGCAGCTGAGCTGCACAGTGTGTGTTGGCTCCAGTGGCCGCCTTGGTCCATGGGGTTGACTGGGTCCGGTGGTCGAGGGGATGATCATCATCATTGATTTTAATATACTGTGGCATGGCTGTGCGAGAAGCGCTGCAATTGCTTCAGCCAGCCTCCCACAAACCTTTAAAGCTGCAGCTGGCAGTAGGACCTGATGTCCCTGCCTTAGTCACTGTGTCACTCCTGAGTGAGTCGACTGATTGTCTCTGTAGTAGCCATTGGGCACTGCCTTGTGACGTCAGTAAGAATGTAATGCCGTGTGGTCCAAATCCTTCCTGCTGATACATTGTAGCCAGTTAGGCTACACAGCTAGCTCAGCCAGCCCCCAAGCTGTCTGGGTGCAGTGCACACACCATGGTGCGCTGCCATTCCAACTTTAGTTTTAGTCAGCATAGCAGCACTATGGCAGACAGCCGAGGCAGGCGCTATGCCTAAAATGCATGCGTTTGCATTTCAGTGTGGTGATGCGGATCACTACACTGAAATGCATTAGTCTAACACCTGATGCGTGGTACTTGGCAGGGCTGTTACTTTGAGAGGAGAGCCACAGTGACGGCAATTCTGTTTATGGGCCGCCCGAGTCTCCTCAGAGTCCTGGCCACAACTCCCTTGGCAAACGAGCAGCCGCCCTCATTCAAACTCTCTCAGGCTCAGCAGCAGCTGAGCTGCATAGTGTGTGCTGGCTCCATAGACGGTTGTTGTCCGTGGGTTGGCCAGGTTCGGCGTTCACTGGGATCATCATCATCATTGATTTTAATTTACTGTGGTGTGGCTATGCGAGCAGCACTGCAATTGCCGCAGCCAGCCTCCCACAAACTTTCAATACTGCAGCCAGCAGCAGTACCTGACATCCTGCGCCTTAGCCTATTAAAGTCACTGTGTCACTCCTGAGTGAGTCCACTGATTGTCTCGATAGTATCCATTGGGCACTGCCTTGTGACACCAGTCAGAATGCAATGCTGTGCAGCGTGAATCCTTCCTATTGATACATTATAGCCAGTTAGTCTACACAGCTAGCTCAGCTAGCCCCCAAGCCTGCCGGGAGCAGCGTGTACGCCACGGAGTGCTGCCACTTCAACTTTAGTTTTAGGCAGCATAGCAGGGCTATGGCAGACAGACGAGGCATGCGCTATCCCTAAAATGCATGACTTTGCATTTCAGTGTGGTGATGTGGACCATCACACTGAAATGATTCAGTCTAACGCCTGATGCGTGGTATTGGCAGGGCTGCAAACACAACTTCCGCTGCCTGGAAAGACAAGAGGATGCCAATAAATAAACAAAAGACAAATAGAGCAGCAATTTATAAAGTGACAGGATTCATTATTTTATTGATGCTTCGTGACGAGTGTCAATGCGTCACAGACAGAACTTCAGCAGCATGGACAGATAAGCAGCATTTACACTGATAAGTACAGAGGAGGCACAGTAAAATGTTATAATGTGCTGACTTTAATTCTGCCAAGACAACCACACTCTATTGCTTCAGCTCCCACTCTCCACTGCAGAACAAGGAGCAGGAAAGAAACAAAAGACAAACACAGAACGCTGTATTCAGACCCTTCAACAGGTCTCGACTGGATAACAAAACAGTAGCTGTTGAGGTGACAGTTCAGTTGAAAAACAGCGCATGCTCTGTATTAATGTTTGTGTTCCGTTGTTTTTCATTTGAGCGTCCACCATTTTGTTTGCCATTCACCTGTTGTCGAGCGGTGGTACTAGCAGTAAGAGCGGTAGGAATTGCAGATAAAAGGGCAAAAACACTGGTTCTTAATGGCTGAAGTAGGCAGGGAAAAAATCTTTGCGTAACCTTATTATTAGCAATAAAAACTTAAAAGTTATCTCAGAAAGCTTGCTTTTTTTCAACAATAAAAGCAACTCCAGGAAAATACAAAACAAAATGTTTACTTACAGTAAGATGAGAAAATGTATGTAAACCCCCAAAAATACACATTAGTTATCATTTTTAAATAAATATACTTTAATGTAGTGTTTTCTTGCACACAAAAATTATTTTCTTTAAAAATGGTTACCTTTAAAGGTATTACAGTGCCTTTATATACTTAAGTAAAACATATTTCAAGTATGCACAACAGTTTTGCTTTTATTGGGAGAATACTTCTTTTCTAGGTAGCTTCTGCATTCTTCAAGTAGGTCATGCCAGCTCTCACAGCTCCTGAAATCAGTGGCTTTCATTGATTACATATGAAGCACTTACTTCTAATAATGCAGCAAACAGGCAATAACGTGATGGTGGGACAGAAAGACTGTATTGAAGCCCACACTCCACATAGTATGTAGATTAATTTAGAAAACAGCAAAAGTTATGGCAAACTGCTAAAGTTGTCTGTGCTAAAGCACTGTTGGACCTGGCCCTTTTTGCAGGGTTATCCCCAAACATTTTGCCTTCTTCCTTCTATTCTTTTTACCTGTTTTTGTTGGCTTTAGGACTCTGAGCACTACCAATGCTAACCAGTGCTAAAGTGCATATACTCTCTGTCTAAATAGTATTGGTGATTGGTTTATCCATGGTTGGCATATTTCATTTGTTAGTAAGTCCCTAGTAAAGTTACACCAGGGGTGTCCAGGGCCTGTAAATCAAGTGCTACTAGTGGCCGGCAGAACTGATTGTGCCACCCACATGAGTAGCCTTGCAAACATGTCTCAGACCTGCCACTGCAGTGTGTGTGTGTGCAGCTTTAAACTGCCATTTCGACCTGGCAGCAAGTGCACCCACTTGCATGGCCCAAACCTTCCCTTTTACTACATGTAAGTCACCCCTAAACTAGGGCCAAGGCGTCCCCATGGCCAGGGTGCGGCGTATTTAAAAGGTAGAACATGTACTGTGGTGTTTTACATGTTCTAATATTGAAATACTGCTAATTTTGTTTTTCACTATGGCAAGAACTATCTCTCCCATAGGGTAGCACAGGGATTGTCTTGAAATATCTATTAACTGTAATTTCCCATTGGGAGTAGATAGAGATGTGGAGTTTGGGGTCTCTGAACTCACAATTTAAAAGTACATCTTTTGGTGAAGTTGGTTTTTAAATTGCGTTTTTGAAAATGCCACTTTTAGAAAGTGACATTTACTTGCTTAACCATTCTGTGCCTCTGCTTGTCTGTAGAATTCACTTCTGGGCTGGCTGACAGTTGGGCTCTTGTGCATTCATTCTAGACAGTCATACAAAGGGAGCTCAGGTGTGCCTTGCATATCCTGATGGTCCATCACCAGGCTGATGGGCCTTCCTGAGCTAGAGTAGTGGGAGGAGCTGTCACTGACACCTGAATAGGGCTTTGCCTGTCCTCACACAAAGCTGTCTCCACCCCCCTGTAGTGTATCTGGAGCCCGGTCAGGGAAAGGCAAGGTCTTGTGCCCTACAAAGACTTCCATTTGAAGTTTAACTACTTCAAAAATCAGAAAGGGGTATAAGTATTGGACCTCTGACACCCCAAAATCAGAACACTTCTGCACTGAGGACATTCTGCCAGGAAGAAGAGCTGGATACTGTAGGAGGGACTGTAACTCTGCCTGTTGCTTTATTGTGCTGGTCTGCTGCTTGCTACTTCTGTCCTGGGAGTGAAAAGACTGTACTGTGCTTTCTGCATCCTGCTTCCAAGGTTCTCCAAGGGGTTGCGCATGCTTGCGTCCTGTTAAGAAGTCTCAGGGCCATCAAAGACTTCACCTACCAGTGCCTGGGCTCTTCTGCTGGGAGCCATGACTTGCCGAGTGTGCCAAATCCAGTTCCTAGGCCCTTGGAAGTGTAACCCGGTGAGAGAAATTCCACACATCGACTCTCAGCGCCCGTTTTCTCGATGCAGCACCTACCGTGCGGCTGAAGAATTGACTCAGTGCCTTCTTACGGCTGAAAAATCGTTGCAGGGCCTGCTTTGCAGCTGAAGAATCACTGCAGCCTAAGTCCCGAGTATTGTGTCACTGATGTCCGTGGCACCCGCTCTGACCCCTGCTACGCCACGGAGGAATGAACGCAGTGCCTGCTTTGCTGCTCTGAAATCGATGCAGTGCCTGCATCGCCGCCATCGCGTCGCCACAGCATGTATTGTCAACGCATCGTCCATGGACGCCATCTCTTCATCGATGTCTCACTGCAGTAAGCAACTGTCCAGAGATTGACACATCACCTCGCCTACCAGTATGGAACCGACACATCACCTCCCCTGACAGTAAGGAACCGATGCATCACCTCCCCAGCCTAGCAGTAAGCAACCGAAGCATCACCTCCCCTGGCAGTATGGAACCGACTCATCACCTCCCCTGCCTAGCAGTAAGGAACCAACGCATCACATCCCCTGGCAGTAAGGAACCGACTCATCACCTCTACTGCGGAGTAAGGAGCCGACACATCGCTTTGTTTTTCTGCGCCTCACCTGCCCTGTGCTTGTTTCGTCTTTGTTTTTTGACACATCCAAGGTACTTTGTGCTAAAAGAAACTCATCCATAAACTTCTATGGACTGAACTTATTTAATCTTTGAAAAGTGATATTTTGAATTGTGTATGTTGGATTTTTGTTGTTTTGGTCTTGTTTTATTCAGAAAATGTTGGCTATTTTTCTAAACTGGTGTGGACTCCATTTGTGGTGTTTTCACTGTGTTACTGAGAAAGCACATCTTGCGTGATTTACTCAAGTGGATTGCCCACCTATTGAAAAATAAATTTGAGTATATTTTGTGAAATATGACTTGTCCTAGAAATTAAATGTGTTGTAAATCTCAAGGTCCGCTCTTGCAAAAGTTCAGAAAAATGCTAAAAGTTAGAAAGCCAGAAATCTACTCCTCTATTTTAGCTTCCCTAGGAAAAAACTTAGGGAAGTATAGTTCCAGACCGGACAGGTAAGAGGATTATCAGCAGCACAGCTATATACTTGCTGCCTTTTACTGGTCGCCCTGTAAGACAGAGTTTTGAATGCTCCACCCTTGTTTCTGACTTTTTGATATTGGTTTTTTTTAAGCAGATTCCATACAAGGTTTAAAATTAACTTTGTTAGATATATTCTTGGTGGTGCTCAGCATAGGTATGTTGTAGATTTAGATAGAAATATCAGGAAGGTGCGATCAAGAGAACCGTAGTTGCTGTTATTGTGTTTACATTGAAAGAAAAAAAAGGCCACTTCCATTTGTCATTTATGGGTGTCCAAAAGAATTCTTCTCTTTCTTGTCATGACAGCTGCACATATCTGAAAAAAACATAAGAAAATGTATCTGTGTATCTTCTTTGATGCGAAATTGTAACTAGACTTCAGTATATATTTTAGTAGTACTTCTATTTTGTCTTGCTGAATTATTCTTCATCTATTTACTGGTAATGGGTCTGATTCACAAAGAATGGGATATGAATAGGTGTGACTTACTCTTGTAGTACTCTTGGCTTACTGAATAATTTCAGGAGTAAACCAGGAGTACTCTTGGCTCTCAGCTGGCTTACACATTCAGAGGAGTAAGCTACTAAGTCACAGCAAACTCTTTGCTAATCGGGACACGTTATGTTTATATTTCTGAAATTCTGAGCCTGATTCAGAAAGGTAAGCTTACACTTTTGTGTAAATGTACTATTTTTTGGTTCTCAAATTACCAGTTTAATTTTACTAAAAGTAATTTTATGTCTGCGGAGACTGCAGTTGGAGTGGAGAACTCTACACATAAAAAAGATAGGCCAGGTCTATCTTTTTATATGCATAGTCTCTGCCATGAATGTGGAGTTTCTGCAGTCATAAAATTACTATTAGTAAAATTAAACACATAGTTTGTGAATACCAAAAAATAGTAAACTTAAACAAAAGTGTAATTTTAACATTGTGAATCAGGCCCTATGCTGGTAGAGTCTTTTCCAACTATAGTAGATGATGTGGAGGTCTATCTCGGTACCTCAGAAATGCAACTGGCAAGCAAAAAGGAGTTTCAAATAAGTGTTCATGCTCAGAATGGATTGACCAGAACTTAGGGCATTAAGAATCCACTTTTCCACAGTGGAAAATACTAATAGGAAAAGTCATCCACACCGATGATTCTGAAAAGGCAGCAACAGACTATGGTATCTGTGATATACCTGCTAGGTACAAAAACACAAAACATAAGCTTTTATGTACTTTTGGAAAATAGATTTCAAACACTTAATGAGAAAATTATCTCCTACACTTTTTATCATTAGCAAAAAATACTGTCTGACAAAATATTGTTTCATAAATATCTTAAAAAAATATCTGGTGTGGATTATCTATTATTAGCTTCAATTGGGTTAAATATTTGTAAACTTATTCATGACACTATAGTACTGCCAGACAATATTTTTCTTAGGATATACTGGTACCATACACTTTTCATCTGTGGACTGTAACTAAGCAGGAAGAAGCAAGAGGCCAATACTTTCAAAAGTAATTGGTTACCTTAAACACAACACAAGAATAAAACTCAGACTTATTGGGCAACTTATTGGGCAATACCAGAGGGGGTCTTCAACCTGGATATCTAGCTCAATGCTGATGAGTGCTCCAATCATCTCTAGAGCAATCTGCACATGGGCTAAATTATTTTCAACAAGGACTGGCTACCTTTGCTTTTCCAGTGGATGATATACAGAAACTAGGACCATTTGTATCTCTCCTAACAAAACTAATATGCTGTTTTTTTAGACCTAAGATATACATCAATTAAACCATGCTTTGTGCCCTTCTAAAGTCATTACAGGGGGCGGGCATGTGTTCAAAATCTAACTTTTTCTCCCACTAACTAGGCTGAACGATTTGATGTTACTGGTTAGTTAAGGACTTGCTTTGTGGGTAAGAGATTTCGGGGTATATATTTACTAACATTTTATGCCAGGTTTGCATCACAAAAGTGATGCAAATTGGCGCAAAATGTTTATTTGAAATTAACTTTCCAGTGTAAAACTTTTTCTCTTTAGACATGGCGCTTTTCTGCTCTCTATCTCTCACATAAAGCAGCTCAGCAACTTTTGGTGCTGCGCTATGATATATTTTAGTAAATTTACTACCCATTACGACCTCAATTTTTCTTTTTATCTTGCATTTATGTTTTTATTGTTTAGTTTAAGCAGCGGCCTAATATGTGGGCTGTACAACTGATGCAAGAAACGTGATGGCAATATTAACTAAGAGATTGCACTAGTACAAATGATGCCAAGCAACATAAACTGCAAAGAAGCGCATGATATTTACTATGCAGCGCAAATGAAGTTTTGTGCTGGAAAGGTGCCATTTTCTCACTGCAAAGACTTCATTGCTTTGCTGCACTTTGTGTTGCTTTGCGTCAAGTGAGTGTAACTGGGATAGATTAGCGCAAACACTCATAAGGTTTTGAGGGATTCCGATCTGTAATGATAGCTAGACTCAGCTTTGCATCAAAAACTAATGCCTGCTTGATGCAGGTGTAAAATAAGGGGAAATGTGTTCATTTTGCCAAAACACTGATTCTTTGCATGTGTGCTGCAGTGTAAAGCCCACATCCAATAAGTGGGATCCTTAAGTGTTTGTCCGGGCATAGAAATGTGTATTAGAACGGTATGCTTCCTGTACAAATCCTATGCTACACAGTGCACACTGACCTTTTTGTACCATGGTGCGAGACTGTGTGGTGGGCAAGACAGCCTTGTTCGAGTCCCAACACACGAGATAACATCAGCTGAGGGACAGTCTTCAGAGATATAGCTCTATGCTGTGTTTTCCCTCTCTTTCAAGGAAGCACTGCACATTTGGTTGCTGTGCTGCATAAAAGATTATTTACTCTGGGGTTTAGTAAAAACTGGAGCCACAACTGGTATTTTTTTTGCCTGAAAGTAAGGGCCCAATCTGGATTTTGGCGGAGAAACAGTACTCTGTCGCAATGGCAATGGAGTACCCTCTGTGACAAAGCGAACTTCTGCCGTCCTCATTGACAGGCGAGTGGAACTTCAGTATGTGGAAAGTGGAGACTACCTAATCTCCTCTGCCTACATACACCTTCAATGTCTAACATATTAAAGAAAATGGTTAATTAATGCAATTGCATTTACAATGCATGGGACAGTTGTTTGCTACCAAAATAACTAAACACCACCTACATTTTCAACATTTCTAAGAGCACCTTAAATCCATTTGGATTTGTAAATGACCATGTAAAACAATGCTAGTTGTTGGACATGATTTTTAATCAATGGGTCATTGAGATATCCTAGAGGGAGAAATATGAGGGTCGTTGGCAACTAGTACTCAAGATGCAAACTGAGATATTTACTAAGAGTTGCATAAGGTCTGAGTGGCATTGCACAATTTTCTTCTAAGCCCCAGGCTTTTGATAAAGGTAAATAAATCAATGCATTGATTTGCATCGCTTTCTGCCCACTTTGCTTCATGTGAGCTTTTTTGACTCCTTAAGTAAATATGGGACACAGCACCAAAAGCTTAACTTAAGGGAGTGTGTGGGACGAGTCTAAGCACAGCACGGCACAATTATCACAGGTACAAAAAAGCATGAAAATTCATCCAAGGATCTGTTACACAACATGTTTGATAATATTTCATATTTAATGACACTGAAAGTAAATGCGACCCAGTAAAACATGTTATTTGGAACGAGTATAGTGCTAAATACATATCCATACAGTGCAAATATTAAATTACATGTTCTTACCCTAGAAGAGGTCAATATTCGGGCTCTTTTGCATCATATTGCTCTTGGATCCTCACTGCTCATACAATGGGCCTCGGCAATGAGGGAGGATGTGCCATGGTTTTGTTTAAATACCTGTGTTTTTAAATAACATATATGAAAGAACAATACTGCGCACAACGTACATGCAGATGCACAGAGAGTAATATGCTATTCATGATCATTGTTGAAGGGGCACTATGGCCCACTAGAGGCAGTGTCAGGGTAACATGACATCTGTCGTGAGTAATGCCCCCTCCCCAAACTGAACAGCAGGAATAAATAGCACATATACGCTGTGCATCTGCTTATAGGAGCTATGGACATTGCATGAATATATATATCCACTTGAAATGCCCCTGTTAGAGTCCAGTTATGGTTACAAAACAGAAAGAAATTCCCCTAAAATTCCCCAGGCTCAGCAAACACTAGTTCACACACATGCCATGCAGCCCATAAGTCACACACCAAGTAACATGCTTATGGCCTCATGCTTGATGCAACAGAGGACTTCACAGATTACATAAATTATCTCACATGATAATATACTACCTTACCATTAACATTATGAATGGCACAACTATTGATATAAAATCATTTCTGTGTATGTGTTGTAATTTAAAGATATGGTATGAAGTTGTCATATTTATTGTTATAAAGAATGTGTGGTCATAGGCATTGCATTGCGAGTTATTGTTTGAATGGCAGATGTGTGAGCTATATTTTGTGGAGCTAACCACAAATGGGTGATTTCAATAGTTGTTTGGTTTTATTTCATAACCATAATTGCACGTAACCCATTCGCTGCTAGTCCTTTCCCCCTCCCCCCGGTGCTAAGCCTTTTTTTGCTATTTGGGGTAGTTTGCGCTTAGGCCCCTGTAACTTTTTGACCACATAAGTTATCCACGCAAAATTTGCGTCCTTTTCTTCCAACAACACGGGGATTCTAAAGGTACCCAGGGTTTGTGGATTCCCCTGAAGGGGACCCAGAAATTAGCCAAAATACAGCTACATTTTGTTTTTTTTTGGAAAAATGGGAAAAAAGTGCTGCAAATGAAGCATCTGTTTTTTCCCCTGCAAATGGCATCAACAAAGGGTTTGTGGGGCTGAAATCACAATTTTCCCAGCTTTCAGGGACTGACAGACTTTCAACAGAAAAACAAATTCTTTTACACAGTTTTGGCATTTTACTGGGACATGGCCTATTTTTGCTATTTTTTGTGCTTTCAACCTTCTTCCAGTTAATGGTAGAAATGGGTATGAAAGCAATAATGGATCCTGGAAAGCTATACATTTTAGAAAAGTAGATAAAATTCTGCATTCAGCAAGGGGTCATTTGTGTAGATCCTTCAAGGTTTCTTTATAGAAACTAATAGTTGAAAAAAGGAAAAATTGAAAATGAGTTGAAAAATACAGCCATTTGTGCCAATGTTTTTACCTGTAACTTCTTCTAATTATGACAGATGTTTGACAGCAATATACTGTTACATCCGCTGGACCTTTCTGGTTGTGGGGATATATAGGACTTGTAGGTTCACGAAGAACCCGACGAACCCAGAGCCAATAACTGAGCAGCATCTTGCAATGGTTTTTTATTATGTACCAGGTATATAGCAATTAATTTGGGAAAATATATATAGTGATAAATCGGGATGAAAGACACCTATGTATTTCTGAAATTGGAACAAAATATAGAGTTTAGAAACAGTAGCTATTTGCACATTTCCGAAATTGTGAGTACCCATACTAGCATGAGAATTATAGGACATTTTTCAAAGTGACTTCTTTTTTACACATTGTCTTTCATTTGGAAGGCAGAAATGCATCAAAAGTCAATAGGTAATAACAGTTGCTCTACAATTCTGTGTTACCCTAAGTCTCCCGATAAAAATGGTACCTCACTTGTGTGGGAAGGCCTAGTGCCCGCGACAGGAAACGGCTCAAAACGCAAAGTGGACACACTTCATTTTTACAGTGAAAACTGACCCTTTTTTTGCAAAGTGCCTAGCTGTAGCTTTTGAACCCTAGCTCTAACGGCACCTAGGGAAACCTAGCAAACCTATACATTTTTGAAAACTAGACACCCAGGGGAAACCAGGATGGGGTGCCTTGTCTGGCTCTCACCAGGTTCTGTTATCCAGAATCCCTTGCAAACGTCAAACTTTGTAAAAAAAAACAAATTTTCCTCACATTTCTGTGGTGGAAAGTTCTGGAATCTGCGTGGATCCACAAAATTGCTCCCACCCCGCATTCTCCAAAGTCTTCCGAGAAAAATGGTACCTCACTTGTGTGGGTAGGCCTAGAGGCCGCGACAGGAAAGGGCCCAAAATCCAACGTGGACACACCACATTTTCACAGTGAAAACTGACCCTTTTTTTGCAAAGTGCCTAGCTGAAGATTTTGAACCCTAGCTCTGCCGGCACCTAGGGAAACATAGCAAACCTATACATTTTTTAAAACTAGACACCAAGGGGAATCTAGGATGGGGTGACTTGTCTGGCTCTCACTAGGTTCTGTTACCCAGAATCCCTTGCAAACCTCAAACTTTGTAAAAAAAAAACACATTTTCCTCACATTTCTGTGGTGGAAAGGTCTGGAATGTGCGTGGATCCACAAAATTCCACCCCCCGCATTCCCCAAAGTCTTCCGAGAAAAATGATACCTCACTTGTGTGGGTAGGCCTAGTGCCCGTGACAGGAAACGGCCAAAAACGCAAAGTGGACACACCACATTTTCACAGTGAAAACTGACCCTTTATTTGCAAAGTGCCTAACTGTAGATTTTGAACCCTAGCTCTGCCGGCACCTAGGGAAACCTAGCAGACCTATACATTTTTGAAAACTACACACCCAGGGGAATCCAGGATAGTGTGACTTGTTTGGCTCTCACCAGGTTCCGTTACCCATAAACCCTTGCAAACCTCAAACTTTGTCAAAATAACCACATTTCCCTCACATTTCTGTGGTGGAAATATCTGGAATCTGCGTGGATCCCCAAAATTCCACCCACCCCGCATTCCTCAAAGTCGTCCGAGAAAAATGGTACCTCACTTGTGTGGGTAGGCCTAGTGCCCGCAACAGGAAACGGCCCAAAACACAATGCGGACACAGCACATTTTCACAGTGAAAACTGACCCGTTTTTTGCAAAGTGCCTAGCTGTAGATTTTGTACCCTAGCTCTGCCGGCACCTAGGGCAAGGTAGCAAACCTATACATTTTTGAAAACTAGACACCCAGGGTAATCCAGGATGCAGTGACTTGTCTGGCTCTCACCAGGTTCTGTTACCCAGAATCCCTTGCAAACCTCAAACTTTGTAAAAAAAAACACATTTTCCTCACATTTCTGTGGTGGAAAGTTCTGGAATCTGCGTGGATCCACAAAATTCCACCCACCCCACATGCCCCAAAGTCTTCAGAGAAAAATGGTACCTCACTTGTGGGGGTAGGCCTAGTGCCCGCAACAGGAAACAGCCCAAAAACTCAACGTGGACACACCACATTTTCACAGTGAAAACTGACCCTTTTTTTGCAAAGTGCCAAGCTGTAGATTTTGAACCCTAGCTCTGCCGGCACCAAGGGAAACCTAGCAAACCTATACATTTTTGAACATTAGACACCCAGCGAAATCCAGGATGGGGTGACATGTCTGGCTCTCATCAGGTTCTGTTACCCAGAATCCCTTGCAAACCTCAAACTATGTCAAAAAAACACATTTCCCTCACATTTCCGAGGTGGAAAGTTCTGGAATCTGTCTGGATCCACAAAATTCCATGCACCCCCCATTCCTCAAAGTCTTCTGAGAAAAATGGTACCTCACTTGTGTGGGTAGGCCTAGTGGCCGCGACAGGACAAGGCCCAAAACGCAACGTGAACACAATACATTTTCACAGTGAAAACGGACCCTTGTTTTGCAAAGTGCCTAGCTGTAGATTTTGAACCCTAGCTCTGCAGGCACCTAGGGAAACCTATAAAATCCTAAACATTTTTGAAAACTAGATATCCAGGGGGAATACAAGATGGGGTTACTTGTCTGGCTCTCACCAGGTTCTGTTACCCAGAATCCCTTGCAAACCTCAAACTTTGTCAAAAAAAACACATTTTCCTCACATTTCTGTGGTGGAAAGTTCTGAAATCTGCATGGATCCACAAAATCCCACCCATCCCGCATTCCTCAAAGTCTCCCGAGAAAAATGGTATCTCACTTGTGTGGGTAGGCCTAGTGCCCGCGACAGGAAATGGCCCAAACTGCAACGTGGACACACCACATTTTCACAGTGAAAACTGACCTTTTTTTGAAAAGTGCCTAGCTGTAGATTTTGAACCCTAGCTCTGCCGGCACCTAGGGAAACCTACCAAACCTATACATTTTTGAAAACTAGACACCCAGGGGAATCCAGGATGGGGTGACTTGTCTGGCTCTCACCAGGTTCTGTTACCCAGAATCCCTTGCAAACCTCAAACTTTGTAAAAACAAAAACACATTTTCCTCCCATTTCTGTGGTGGAAAGGTCTGGAATCTGCGTGGATCCACACAATTCCACCCACCCCGCATTCCCCAAATTCTGCTGAGAAAAATGGCATCTCACTTGTGTGGGTAGGCCTAGAGCCCGCGACAGGAAATGGCCCAAACTGCAACGTGGACACACCACATTTACACAGTGAAAACTGACACTTTTCTTGAAAAGTGCCTAGCTGTAGATTTTGAACCCTAGCTCTGCCGGCACCTAGGGAAACCTACCAAACCTATACATTTTTGAAAACTACACACCCAGGGGAATCCAGGATGGGGTGACTTGTCTGGCTCTCACAAGGTTCTGTTACCCAGAATCCCTTGCAAACCTCAAACTTTGCAAAAAAAACACATTTTCCTCACATTTCTGTGGTGGAAAGTTCTGGAATCTGCGTGGATCCACAAAATCCCTCCCACCCCGCATTCCCCAAAGTCTTCCGAGAAAAATGGTACCTCACTTGTGTGGGTAGGCCTAGAGGCTGCGACAGGAAAGGGCCCAAAACCCAACGTGGACACACCACATTTTCACAGTGAAAACTGGCTCTTTTTTTGCAAAGTGCCTAGCTGAAGATTTTGAACCCTAGCTCTGCCGGCACCTAGAGAAACCTAGCAAACCTATACATTTTTTAAAACTAGACACCCAGGGGAATCTAGGATGGGGTGACTTGTCTGGCTCTCACTAGGTTCTGTTACCCAGAATCCCTTGCAAACCTCAAACTTTGTATAAAAAAAAAACACATTTTCCTCACATTTCTGTGGTGGAAATATCTGGAATCTGCGTGGATCCCCAAAATTCCACCCACCCCGCATTCCTCAAAGTCGTCCGAGAAAAATGGTACCTCACTTGTGTGGGTAGGCCTAGTGCCCGCAACAGGAAACGGCCCAAAACACAATGCGGACACACCACATTTTCACAGTGAAAACTGACCCTTTTTTTGCAAAGTGCCTAGCTGTAGATTTTGAACCCTAGCTCTGCCGGCACCTCGGGAAACCTAGCAAACATATACATTTTTGAAAACTAGACACCCAGGGTAATCCAGGATGCAGTGACTTGTCTGGCTCTCACCAGGTTCTGTTACCCAGAATCCCTTGCAAACCTCAAACTTTGTAAAAAAAAACACATTTTCCTCACATTTCTGTGGTGGAAAGTTCTGGAATCTGCGTGGATCCACAAAATTCCACCCACCCCACATTCCCCAAAGTCTTCAGAGAAAAATGGTACCTCACTTGTGTGGGTAGGCCTAGTTCCCGCAACAGGAAACGGCCCAAAATGCAACGTGGACACACCACATTTTCACAGTGAAAACTGACCCTTTTTTGCAAAGTGCCAAGCTGTAGATTTTGAACCCTAGCTCTGCCGGCACCAAGGGAAACCTAGCAAACCTATACATTTTTGAAAATTAGACACCCAGCGAAATCCAGGATGGAGTGACTTGTGTGGCTCTCATCAGGTTCTGTTACCCAGAATCCCTTGCAAACCTCAAACTTTGTCAAAAAAACACATTTCCCTCACATTTCCGTGGTGGAAAGTTCTGGAATCTGCCTGGATCCACAAAATTCCATGCACCCCCCATTCCTCAAAGTCTTCTGAGAAAAATGGTACCTCACTTGTGTGGGTAGGCCTAGTGGCCGCGACAGAACACGGCCCAAAACGCAACGTGGACACACCACATTTTCACAGTGAAAACGGACCCTTGTTTTGCAAAGTGCCTAGCTGTAGATTTTGAACCCTAGCTCTGCAGGCACCTAGGGAAACCTATAAAAACCTAAAAATTTTCGAAAACTAGATATCCAGGGGGAATACAAGATGGGGTGACTTGTCTGGCTCTCACCAGGTTCTGTTACCCAGAATCCCTTGCAAACCTCAAACTTTGTAAAAAAAAACACATTTTCCTCACATTTCTGTGGTGGAAAGTTCTGAAATCTGCATGGATCCACAAAATTCCACCCACCCCGCATTCCTCAAAGTCTCCCGAGAAAAATGGTATCTCACTTGTGTGGGTAGGCCAAGTGCCCGCGACAGGAAATGGCCCAAACTGCAACGTGGACACACCACATTTTCACAGTGAAAACTGACCCTTTTTTTGAAAAGTGCCTAGCTGTAGATTTTGAACCCTAGCTCTGCCGGCACCTAGGGAAACCTACCAAACTTATACATTTTTGAAAACTGGACACCCAGGGGAATCCAGGATGGGGTGACTTGTCTGGCTCTCACCATGTTCTGTTACCCAGAATCCCTTGCAAACCTCAAACTTTATTAAAAAAAAACACATTTACCTCACATTTCTGTGGTGGAAAGGTCTGGAATCTGCGTGGATCCACAAAATTCCACCCACCCCGCATTCCCCAAAGTCTTCCGAGAAAAATGGTATCTCACTTGTGTGGGTAGGCCTAGTGCCCGCGACAGGAAATGGCCCAAACTGCAACGTGGACACACCACATTTTCACAGTGAAAACTGACCCTTTTTTTGAAAAGTGCCTAGCTGTAGATTTTGAACCCTAGCTCTGCCGGCACCTAGGGAAACCTACCAAACCTATACATTTTTTAAAACTAGACACCCAGGGGAATCCAGGATGGGGTGACTTGTCTGGCTCTTACCAGGTTCTGTTACCCAGAATCCCTTGCAAACCTCAAACTTTGTCAAAAAAACCACATTTTCCTCACATTTCTGTGGTGGAAAGTTCTGGAATCTGCGTGGATCCACAAAATTCCTCCCACCCCGCATTCCCCAAAGTCTTCCGAGAAAAATGGTACCTCACTTGTGTGGGTAGGCCTAGAGGCCGCGACAGGAAAGGGCCCAAAACCCAACGTGGACACACCACATTTTCACAGTTAAAACTGACACTTTTTTTGCAAAGTGCCTAGCTGAAGATTTTGAACCCTAGCTCTGCCGGCACCTAGGGAAACCTAGCAAACCTATACATTTTTTAAAACTAGACACCCAGGGGAATCTAGGATGGGGTGACTTGTCTGGCTCTCACTAGGTTCTGTTACCCAGAATCCCTTGCAAACCTCAAACTTTGTAAAAAAAAACATTTTCCTCACATTTCTGTGGTGGAAATATCTGGAATCTGCGTGGATCCCCAAAATTCCACCCACCCCGCATTCCTCAAAGTCGTCCGAGAAAAATGGTACCTCACTTGTGTGGGTAGGCCTAGTGCCCGCAACAGGAAACGGCCCAAAACACAATGCGGACACACCACATTTTCACAGTGAAAACTGACCCTTTTTTTGCAAAGTGCCTAGCTGTAGATTTTGAACCCTAGCTCTGCCGGCACCTAGGGCAATGATGTGATGTTACAATAATACATTATTGCTCTTACCTTGGTTGGAGCTCTCTTGCTCCGTAGGTTCTGTTTCCATGTTCTTCGTTCTTCTATAGAATGTGAGGCTGACGGCACTCCACGATTGACAGTTGCAGCTGTGTCGTTGAGGTGGTCGGATGCCAGGTTGTGCTCCCAGTAAAGTACTTACCTTTACCAGCTGGCTACGTGTCTTTCCTTTGGGATATCATCCCAACAGGCAACCTAGCAAACCTATACATTTTTGAAAACTAGACACCCAGGGTAATCCAGGATGCAGTGACTTGTCTGGCTCTGACCAGGTTCTGTTACCCAGAATCCCTTGCAAACCTCAAACTTTGTAAAAAAAAACACATTTTCCTCACATTTCTGTGGTGGAAAGTTCTGGAATCTGCGTGGATCCACAACATTCCACCCACCCCACATTCCCCAAAGTCTTCAGAGAAAAATGGTACCTCACTTGTGTGGGTAGGCCTAGTGCCCGCGACAGGACACGGCCCAAAACGCAACGTGGACCCACCACATTTTCACAGTGAAAACGGACCCTTGTTTTGCAAAGTGCCTAGCTGTAGATTATGAACCCTAGCTCTGCAGACACCTAGGGAAACCTATAAAAACCTAAACATTTTCAAACACTAGATATCCAGGGGGAATACAAGATGGGGTGACTTGTCTGGCTCTCACCAGGTTCTGTTACCCAGAATCCCTTGCAAACCTCAAACTTTGTAAAAAAAAACACATTTTCCTCACATTTCTGTGGTGGAAAGTTCTGAAATCTGCATGGATCCACAAAATTCCTCCCACCCCGCATTCCTCAAAGTCTCCCGAGAAAAATGGTATCTCACTTGTGTGGGTAGGCCTAGTGCCCGCGACAGGAAATGGCCCAAACTGCAACGTGGACACACCACATTTTCACAGTGAATACTGACCCTTTTTTTGAAAAGTGCCTAGCTGTAGATTTTGAACCCTAGCTCTGCCGGCACCTAGGGAAACCTACCAAGCCTATACATTTTTGAAAGCTAGACACCCAGGGGAATCCAGGATGGGGTGACTTGTCTGGCTCTCACCAGGTTCTGTTATGCAGAATCCCTTGCAAACCTCAAACTTTGTCAAAAACTCAAAATAACCACATTTTCCTCACATTTCTGTGGTGGAAAGTTCTGGAATCTGCGTGGATCCCCAAAATTCCACCCACTCCGCATTCCTCAAAGTCTTCTGAGAAAAATGGTACCTCACTTGTGTGGGTAGGCCTAGTGCCCGTGACAGGAAATGGCCCAAAACTTATTGAGGAGACATCAAAATTACCTATCACAAAACAACCTGGTTTTGCAAGGGGGGTCACCTGGGTTTTTGGCCCCGGGCTCGGCGGCCATCTTGAGAAACCTACCAAACCCACACATTTCTGAAAACTAGGCACCCGGGGGAGTCCAGCGAGGTATGGCTTGCGTGGACCCCCCAACATTTTCCTACCCAGAATCCCCTGCAAACCTCAAATTTAGCTGAAAAAATTAAATTTTTCTCAAATTTCTGTGTGGGAAAGTTCTGGAATCTCCATGGATCCACAAATTTACTACCACCCAGCGTTCCCCCAGCTCTCCTGATAAAAATGGTACCTCACTTGCGTGGGTGGGTCAAGTACCCGCGACAGGCAAGTGACCAAAACGTATTGAGGATACATCAAAATTACCTATCACAAAACAACCTGGTTTTGCAAGGGGGTCACCTGGGCTTTTGGCCCCGGGCTCGGCGGCCATCTTGGGAAACTACCAAACCCACACATTTCTGAAAACTGGACACCCGGGGGAGTCCAGCGAGGTATGGCTTGCGTGGATCCCCCAACGTTTTCCTACCCAGAATCCCCTGCAAACCTCAAATTTAGCTGGAAAAAACGCATCTTCCAAATATTTATGCGTGGAATCACCGTGCCGGCACAAATATCCTACCCCACAGCATTCCCCTCAGCCTCCCGAGTAAAATGATACCTCACTTGTGTGGGTGGGGCAAGGGCCTGTGACTGGGAAGAGCCAAAAACATAGGGATTAAGGGTATAGCAACAAGAATTCTAAGCGCTACAGTTTTTTTTAAAATACATTTTTAGCCAATTCTGCATTGGACACCCACAAAAGTGAGGTATCATTTTACTTGGGAGACTGAGGGGAATGCTGTGGGGTAGGACATTTGTGCCGGCACGGTGATTCCACACAAAAATATGTGGAAAATGTGGGTTTTTTCTGCTAAATTTGAGGTTTGCAGGGGATTCAGGGTAGGAAAACGTTGGGGGATCCACTCAAGCCATACCTCGCTGGACTCCTCCGGGTGTCTAGTTATCAGAAATGTGTGGGTTTGGTAGGTTTCCCAGGATGGCCGCCGAGCCCAGGGCCAAAACCCCAGGTGACCCCCTTGCAAAACCAGGTTGGTTTGTGATAGGTAATTTTGATGTCTCCTCAATGCGTTTTGGGCCCTTGCCTGTCGAGGGTACTTGACCCACCCACGCGAGTGAGGTACCATTTTTATCGGGAGGCCTAGGGGAACGCTGGTTGGTATGAAATTTGTGGATCCTAGCAGATTCCAGAACTTTCCATCACAGAAATGTGAGGAAAATTTGTTTTTTTTTTACAAACTTTGAGGTTTGCAAGGTATTCTGGGTAGCAGAACCTGGTGAGAGCCAGACAAGTCACCCCATCCTGGATTCCCCTGGGTGTCTAGTTTAAAAAAATATATAGGTTTCCTAGGTTTTGCTAGCTGCTGGCAGAGCTAGGGTTCAAAATCTACAGCTAGGCACATTGCAAAAAAAGGGTCAGTTTTCACTATGATATTGTGGTGTGTCCATGTTGCGTCTTGAGCCGTTTCCTGTCGTGGACACTAGGCCTACCCACACAAGTGAGGTACCATTTTTCTTGGAAGACTTTGGGGGATGCGGGGTGGGTGGAATTTTGTGGATCCACGCAGATTCCAGAACTTTCCATCACAGAAATGTGAGGAAAATGTGGGTTTTTTTTAACAAAGCTTGAGGTTTGCAAGGGATTCTGGGTAACAGAACCTGGTGAGAGCCAGACAAATCACCCCATCCTGGATTCCCCTGGGTGTCTAGTTTTAAAAAATATATAGGTTTGCTAGGCTTCCCTAGGTGCCGGCAGAGCTAGGGTTCAAAATCTACAGCTAGGCACTTTGCATAAAAAGGGTCAGTTTTCACTGTAAAAATGTGGTGTGTCCACGTTGCATTTTGGGCCATTTCCTGCTGCGGGCACTATGCCTACCCACACAACTGAGGTACCATTTCTATCGGAAGACTTTGGGGAATGCATGGTGGGTGGAATTTTGTGGATCCATGCAGATCCCAGAACTTTCCATCACAGAAATGTGAGGAAAATTTGTTTTTTTAAACTAAGTTTGAGGTTTGCAAGGGATTCTGGGTAACAGAACCTGGTGAGAGGCACACAAGTCACCCCATCCTGGATTCCCTTTGGTGTCTAGTTTTCAAAAATGTATAGGTTTGCTAGGTTTCCCTATGTGCCGGCTGCGCTAGGGCCCAAAATTCACAGGTAGGCACATTGCTAAATACAAGTCTGTGCCTAGTGGGCTTTCTGTTGTGGGGTGGGGCATTGGTATGCCCATTCTGGGCAGCCCCCACCCCCATGCATAAAAAAAGCCAGCGTAATCGCTGGTGCCTAGTGGGCTCTCTGACGCCCCCTGGGGGGCAGATCAGGGACTACTGCCCCCATCTGTCTCCTGAGGGGGCAGAAAGACTGTGGCATTTTTTGGGGCATGGTGGGGGCATTGGCATGCCCATTCTGGGCAGCCCACACCCCTGAATTTAAAAAATAAATATTCCCTGATGCCTATTGGGCTTTCTGCCCCCCCCCTGGGAGGCAGATAAGGGGCTTTTGCCCCTATCTGCCTCCCGGGGGGGCAGAAAGTCAGTTGCATTTTTTTTTGGGGGGGGGGGGCATTGGCATGCCCATTCTGGGCAACCCCACCCCTACGTATAAAAAAAACAAAAAGTCCCTGGTGCCTAGTGGGCTTTCTGCCCTGCCCCCGTGGGGCAGATCAGGGGCTATTGCCCCCATCTGCCTCCTGGGGGGGGCATAAAGTCTTTTGCCTTCTTTGCGAGTGTAGGATGGAGGCATTGGGATGCCCATTCTGGGCAGCCCCCACCCCTTGCCTATAAAAAAATAATCCCTGGCGTCTAGGGTGCTTTCTGCCTCCCCGGGGCGCAGATTGGGGGCTTCCGCCCCCATCTGCTCTCCAGGGGGGGCAGAAAGACTGTCTCTAGCAAAAATCTACGGGGGGAGCAAAGGCCCTTGCCCAAGGGGCCGCTCCGCCCTCCCTGGTGCTAGTGGGTGGATCCCTGCTTGGGGATCGCCCTCCTGGGGTGATCCCCAAGCAGGGATCCACTAGGGAAGGGTATAATTGGAAAGGGGAGATTCTCCCCTTTCCAACGATACCTCTCCCATGTGTTTCTGTGCTCGGGGGGCTGAGATAGCCCCACAAGCACCAAAACTGTGAAACTGAAACTAAGTTTCAGTTTCGTTTTCATTGTAATGACGACAGCGCGCCATGTGCGCGATCATCATTGCAATGAAAACCCCTAACAGGCCTCAGGAGGTTGGGGAAGCTCTTCCCCACCTCCCAAGGCAAAAAAAAAAATGGGAAATTCCTCTGCTGTCTGCAGCAGAGGGATTTTCCTTGCCTGTACTCATGACGGAATACTTCCGTCATGAGCACAGGAGAACTGGTGCTCATGACGGAACCATTCCGTCATGAGCATCCAAAGGCTTAAACTGTGAATTCTTAAATGGATTACGGAAGTTTTTTAAACATCGTGAAAGGTACTATGACCAAAGCTAACCTTTTTTAGATAGAAAGGTACAGATATCTTACTGCTGGCTGTGTGGCTATATGTGGTGGGCAGGGCCAGACTGGGAACCGAAACCGGCCCTGGCAAACTGCTTGGCAGCCCCCCCTGGGGATAGGTGCAGCTGAGCTGTTTATGAGGGCCGGTTTCGGCCGATTTTGTTACAAAGGGCCGATATTGCCGACCCCCGGTAACAAAAACGGCCCCAGGGGCCCAAAACCGGCCCCCACCCTAGCAGCGCGCCGGGGAAACACCCAGTGCCCGCTAAGGCCAGTCCGGCCCTGGTGGTGGGTATCTGGTATGTGTGTTGGTGAATGATAATGCCTCTGTCATATATTGTGAGCATTTCCCCATTGTGCATGGCCTTAAGCTTTCTGCAGTGTTGTTGACTATAGGGACAGGCTACAGATTAGGTGCTTCGCAAACACATCTTGTGGCTAGCCACCACCACTACACATAGCCTACAGTTGTGTGCAACATGGGTTAGCAGCAGGCACTCAACCTCCCATGTGGCCAATGCCAACTGCACATACAGGTTTAAAGTTAAGTCCAGTTCTCATATCTAAACAATCCTTCAAATGGTGCTAAAGTTAAAACGTTTTTGCTACCCCCACCCCTTCAACTTTACTCCATCCTATCAGGTGCATGAAACCCTGGATCGCTACACTGAGCTTTTCTTGACCTCCCATTAGAGAACTCACGTTAAAATTATCGCCGTTTTAGCGGCAGGAAACTGCCGCTAAAACGGCGATAATGGGCTTGCTAATATGCGTTATGGAATTCCAATAGAAGCCCAGGTTAGATGTCCTGCACATCTAACCTGGGCTTCTATTGGAATTCTATAACGCATATTAGCAAGCCCATTATCGCCGTTTTAGCGGCAGTTTCCTGCCGCTAAAACGGCGATAATTTTAACGTGGGTCTTGCTAATATGCCCCTAAATATTTAAATTTCAGATGAATTTTAAGCAGATTTGCCAAATGATGCCAAATTTATTAGCAAATTGCTCCCCCTTAAACATGCCCTCTGTGATGGATCTGCATGAAACACAACATATCAGAAGTAAGTTAAACATGCAAATGTCTGCCAAATTCCATGCACACATGCACATCTAAAAGTTAGCGCCTGAGTTATTGGCAAATCAAAAATGTTTTACTCTCTGACCTTTAAATATGCCACCCCTTCTTATTGGATCTCAAGAAGCTTGAAAAGTTTACATTGTGCTTAACTTGCTAACAGCAAGCCAAACTCCATGCAGATTCATTGAACACTTTCAAAGTTATCAACAAATAAACACTTTCTTAGCCCCACGTACCCCACTTTACTGTGCTGCCCTTGATTCATGTGCATGAAACTCAAACTATCAAGAGTAATCTATGCAGCTAGCAAGCGATCAATAAAACTGCACCAACGTTATTAGCAAACAAACGATTGTTTAGCTTTACATTTTAACTTTGACTTTTCCTCCCCCTTTTGAAACTGCATAAGGTTCCCACTCTGGGCTTAATTTTCTATAATACATAACAGTTAACTGTGTAATATGGCCCAATATTGCATCAAAGTGTTCTGATGACATACATCAGGGTGCTTTCCAAATATCACTTAAACTCCTAGATGGCAACATAGTATCATATTACATGCTAAATGTTATAAAAAAATATATATTACATGTTTTTGGGGAAGTTACCTTGAAAAGGTTGTTTTCTTGAAAGTGCAGCTAAGAAAGGGCGGTGATTGGAATTAAAGTGTTTGGTTTTGTCACGTTTCATGACTACATTTTGATAAATAAATTGACAGTGATGATTGCCAATTGGCAATATGCAAAACAGTGTCCACCATGGGACTCTTTTCAGACTCCTATCGGCAACCCTCATACATCAATTCAGGGCAGCCTTCATTTAATTTGATATTTCTAAACACCAAGTGGTACCTACACACTTTGGTAATCTTTCCTATCAACATGAGTACAAACAACGATCAAGGAAAATATATACTGACAAAGGTTTCTGTGATACTTTTTGTATTATTTTCTAAAACGTTTTATATGCAGATAATAGTATAGTGAATAACGTAGTAGTAGTAAAGTTAGACTTTTGGTCTAACTTTACTACTCGTAAATGCCCTTTGTGAATACCGAAAGTCGTAAAGTTAGACTTTTGTCTCAGATTACTTCTGTGAATCGGGCCCCTAGTGTGGCGTATTCACTTGCATGCTCCTGGGCTGGAGAGGACACTACAACTGCTGATGAGTGCGGAATCTGTGCCCCGAATAAACGAGACTGCTGTCCCTGGAAGTTTGCAATGTTACAGCAAACTCCTCGTATTTGCCACATGCACCCAATTCGATGAGAAGCAGTTTCGAAGGTGCCATGTGTGGAATCAAAGTCCTGTTCCAGCACACATGCGGCCCTCAAAGAAGTTGAAGGCCCTGCAGAGGAGCGCATTGAAAAAGCCCACCAGAAACCTACTGATAAAGCCGAAAGAAGAGATACTTCATCACAGCATAACACAGAGTCATCATCAATACAAAGCAAAACGCTAAAGGCAGCCACAACCAGGTACGATGCAAAAAGTCAAAAACAGTGATGAACAAGTAAGAGAGGGGAACCCGTTATGTTAAGAAAGAAAATGGTGCCATACGACCTGCGATTGAGCCCAAGTAGCACCTTGCAGGGCCAGTGCTTGCAGAAGGTACCAGCCCAGAAGAACAGCTGCCATAATCTCAACAGCATTTACTCTCAATGGCATTAGAAAAGAGCATGAAGTATGATGCTGCTGTGTTTCTGAAACCACCACCACCGTTCAACGCGGCAAAGAAGCAGAATATTGGCACCAGGTGGACTGCATAGATGGAAATGTTCGATGATTTCATAGATGCCCTAGAAGAAGTAGATGATAAGAAAATCATTAAGTATTTAAACAACCTTGCCAGTAATGGGGTAAAAGAAATGCTGAAGCAGTATCATACCGTCAAATCAAAGAAGCTTTGGAGGCCAAGCTCAATCCGATGACAAATATCAACTATGAAAGGTACATTTTCAATCAAGCATGACAGTAAGCTGGTGAAACGATGGGTGAGTCTGTTGAAAGACTTGATATGCTTATCAAACACTGCAAGTTTAGTGAATTCAGTGATGAAGAGGCCATCCATCTCTTAGTCATCGATTGGCTGTCTCTCAGGGTCTTTCAGAAGACGCATGTTGAGAGAGACGCACAGATTAGAGTAAGTGCTAGTGGCTGCCAGGGCCAAAGAAGGAGTAAATCGACAAGCTGCAGACATGGAAGCTGGAACAGGGAACAATGAATCAGCGTTGATCATGAAAAGCAAGCACAGGGTAGATTCTGGCAAATTCGACATCTCTAAAGAAGACAATATTTTGTTTCCAATGTGGGTTTTTATTTCCGCATGAAGGCAAATGTCTAGCCATAGGACAAATGTGCAAAGGTTGCAGTAAAGAGAACCACTTCATAATGGTTTGCAAAGCAAAAGAGGAACTAACTATGGCAAAGCGAGAAGAGGGAATGGATGCCAGAAGGTTCCAAAAGCATTCTCGCCACATCCACAAAGACAAAACACAACATCAATTATGACAAGTAGAAATGATACAAAGTCGATCGTCGTCAAGTTCATTCTACAACGGCTCGTCGACGTCATTGTCAAGCGCCAGTGAAGAAGATGGATGTGCGCTGATGGCATCGACCAAGGAACAACATGCACATGAAGGTTTAGCTGCTTGCATGGAAGAACAAATGGAAAAGCAAAACACTAAACGAAACAACAGAAATTATTTGGACGTGGCCCTAAGATCACAATAAAGGTCAACGGTTAACCTATTACCTTTATCATAGACAGTGGTGCGCCGATTAACATCCTGCCTGTCGAAAAATTCAACAGCCTATCTCCTGTGCCACGCCTCAACCTATCAAGCACAAAAGTATACACATGGGCTGCTTCTAAACCTTTGCAGAGTCAAGGGTCATTCACTGCAACATTGAAACATAAAGTAGTATCTGTGCAAGCGACGATTCATGTTCTTCAAGGAGCTTCGTCCAGTGCTTGCCTACTCAGTTTTGCCACCGTTATTGACATGGGACTGATATCTCTCAAATACAACCTACACACAATTTGAAGTTGTGAGTCAGTTCCCATTGTTATTTCACAGCCTAGGCAGGCTCAAGACGATGAAAGTGCGACTTCACATCAATGAGGACATTTGCCCTGTTGCCCAGTGGCACCGCAGAGTAACTTTCCACTTGCAAGAAGCTGTTGAGAAAGAACTAAAAATGCTATTGAAACATGAGATCATTGAGTGCTCCACTGGTCCTAGGCCATGGGTGTCGGCCATAGTGGTGGTGCCAAAGAAGGACAGTGAGAGTGCAGTGCACATCTGCCTTGATATGCACCAGGCCAACAAAGCGATTAAGAGAGAAAGACATTGTGGTCCACACATAGCCGACATGATCATGCAGCTGAATGGAGCGAAAGTCTTCTCTCGTTTTGACCTGAACAAAGCATACCATCAACTCGAGTTAGAAGAGAATTGCAGGTACAGCACTACTTTTTCGACTCATGGTGGTTTCTTCAGATAAAAATGGCTGAGTTTTGGAGTGTCGTCAGCTGCAGAAATGTTTCAGGATGTTATACTTCGTGATTCGTGATTTTGCCACTGTTAGTGCTCCATTGAGAGAACTGATAAAACAAAATGTCCCAAAGAAATGGTCTGATGAATGTGATCAACTTCAAAAGAATAAAACATGCAATTGAGAATGCAACAAAAATTGACCCCACAATACAGACTGAGATCACAGTAGATATGAGCACGAGGGGCTGTGGTTAATCTTTTCTCAACATATTGGTCATCCAAATGCCCAGAGACACATTGTGGCCTGTACAAGTAGATGCTTGTCCGACACAGAACCTGCCTATTCTCATTGTAGCTACCAAAGGAGCCCTAAGAGACTGAGTGCGGTTGCCGCACTTAGATGAGCGAGTTGAGAGGAAATTAATGGAGTGCCATCTTTGCAACTGCCTTTCCCCCAAAGTAATGTAACATCCATTGACAATGTATGACCTTCCAACACAGACTTGGGAAAGAGTTGCAGTTGATTTCTTTTGGGCCCCTGGGAATTGGACATCATCTCATGGTAGTCATTGATGAGTATTCCTGTTTCCTGTTGGTAGAGGAGTTATCATCAACAACCCATGACAAGGTCGTTGAGCGGCTGGATAACATCTTTGTAGAGTAGGGTATACCTGCCATTCTTAAATCTGACAATAGCCCACTGTTGAACAGCAAAAAATTTGAAGAGTTTCTATTCAGAATGAATATCAAGCATCATAAGAATACCCCTTTGTGGCCCCAAGCAAATGGTGTTGTGGAACGATTAATGGGTACCCTCAAAAGGGTAATTCAGTGAGCATCAATGGAGGGGATTGAATTAAAGCTAGCCCTGGGTCAAGCCCTCTGTGCTTATCATTCAACTCCTCTCTCCACAACGGGTGAAAGTCCCGCCACCTTGCTATTTGGGAGAGCCATTGAAACCAAACTGCCATAATGGATATTAGACCGCTCCTTGAGTGCTGATAAGGTTTGTGTCACTGACATTTCTCAAAAGTGCAAAATGAAGACGCACGCCGATCGGCACCAGAGAGCCCAAGACACAGTCTTCAATGAAGGTGATTTACTCCTGGTCAAGCAAAAGCGAAAGCGGAAAACAGAACTCTGTTTGCTGTCAGTCCTCCAAGGGTTGTGACATGCAAAGGACACATGGTGATGGCCCAGCTTCCCGGACCATCCATCACACGGGACTCATCACATTTTAAACACCTACCTTTGCGATTGTCAGCTTCTACACTCACCAATGAGGCCATCCCACCTGACAGTCCAGATCAGCATCAGAACCTGTACTATCTGTGCAGGAACAGAGTGCATTTCAACCACTGCATGCCACTCTATCTTGCCGACTAGTGTGAGCATCTCAACGACTAGTGTTGTGATACTATGTGTGCTAAGACCCTTGTGGTTCTCTGCGGACTCAACAGAGGAAGCACGTAACTGGCTGGAAGGTTTTATGGTGTGGTTATTAATGGTTATAACATAATTAGAGAACAGTGTCTGATTGCGTGCAGAGGAATAAAGACATACAACCCACAGCTCAGTGTGTGGCATATTCACTTGCATCTCCAGGGCTCGAGAGGATGCTACAAGTGTGATCAAGTTCCTGTGATTTATGTTGAGAACCTAAGCAACAGGATTATATTTCTCCTGTTTCCAAAGTGGTGACAGAGTCTCTTGTTTATGTTTGCCTCTCCTTGCTTCCTGTCCCCATGGAGAGCTGACCCCATTAGCCCTTTCATGATCAAAGCAATTTTCACACCTTCCATGCTCCCTAATTCAAAATTATCTTCTTGGATTGTCTTCCTTTGAAATCCCTTGGTGGAAGAAACAGGCAGGATACTTTTTGTCAGTGCTGGCCATTGGAAAGTATCAAACACCCCTTGTCGCATGGTTCCCAAAACATAAAAAATAAGGCAGAGGTACGTTGTCACAATTTTGTTGGACCAGGCCTTTTATTCATAATCTTCTGCTTTGACAGAGAGCTTCCAAACGCGAGGGGTGTTTGAGGACCTTTGGCGGCCAGAGTTGGTGCCAGGGTAGGAAGGATGTTGAGGAGGGGATGTGGGCCATGTTAGCAAAAGGTAAGAAAAGCTCAGGATTTAAGATCAGGTGGCAAGCAGCCTTCTTCCAAGTTAACTATAGTAAGATTATCTTTCTCTCTGTGAGGTTGATCTATAGAAATAAGGGCCGGCACAGGCAGAGACAGATGGTCTGTCTCTGAATTCTTGCCACTTTTGTTTTTTTATGAACATTTGGCAAAACCTGTTTATTGCATAAAACGTGCTTACAGCACAATTCTACTAAAAGCGTCCTCGTTGGCTAATCAGCTTTTTCATTGCTAAATCCGGGTTACTTATGCAGACCTCTTTTCACTTTGATCTGTAAGTTGTATCGTCATTTTTGCCTTTAATTACTCGTGTGTGTTTGTAGATGAAAGGTGTCCAGTTTGTGTGTTTTTCCGCATTATTCTCAAGCTACTTCACTGCATCCTCTGCACTGTCCTCTGTTGTCAATACTTCAATCTATGGAGTTTGCTTTTCCTGAATAAATAACTGCCATTATATCTCCTACACTGCTTTCTCTTTTTCCTTTTCCCTCGGTGGTTTGAGTTCAATTCCCAAGTATTACAAATTCTTATGCTTCTTGTCATCCAGGTCATTACCCCGTCTTGTATAGAATAATAGTCTGCAAGCAGTCCCTAAATGCATCATAAAAAATTAAACATCCCAGAGCACACCAGCTCCTAATTTTGCTGTTTATGTGTTTTCCTCTCAACCAGGACAGATTGTCCTCAAGATTTCTAGCCTATATATTTTCTTTTTATTAGTTTTCTACAAGCAGGTCTGCTCTGTGTCAGGAGGAATGTGTAGCTTTGAAAAATAGCCACAAGCTTCATTCTCTGTTCCTACTGTTGAGGGTTTGTATTGTGCATTGCCAACAGAACGGAAGTTCTTGCCAACAAAACGGAAGTGCAAGTCGACAGTTTCGTACTTTTGATTTCTTGTTTTCATTAAGTTAGCAGGCATTGAAAATATATACGGAGTGCCGTAATTGCCACTTTAAAAAAAATCCGAAACTTCTCATGTCCTTCTTGAACAATTGTTTTGCATAGCATTAGTACAATGCAGGGTTTGAAAATAAAACTTTTGTTCCACCAAAAAAGAAATACTTATCTGTATTTGGAATGCCATTTATATTATTGTAAACCTTCCCCAGCAGTTACTCCTGTGATGCCAGTGTTAACATCTATGCATAATGTTGCTCATGTGAGTAAGTATGATTTACTGCTGCAATGCTTCTAAATGCGGCACTATTTAAAACACCTTTTAAGCCCCAATAAATTGCAAATAGACAACTTTCTGTGTAGAAATTGTCTACGAGAGTAAACAAAAAGCATGTAAAGCGCTCTGTCTTCCCTCGGGCTCAAGTTCACAATTTATAAAACTGCAAAATAAATAAAAGTTGATGACTATGTAACTCAGTTCCCTTTTAGTTCATTGTTAACTTATGAAAGAGATCTGGCGTTTCTTGACCTACTCTGGAGACCCTGACTTAAGATGTACAAGCAAAGCCTTCTATGATACATTTCGACTACTGGTTTTAAGTAAAATGCTATACCCCCTCTTCCATTTCTGACGCTTAAACCTCGAGGAATTTAGATACCCACCACTATACAGCAATTGTGGCATGCATTCAGTACTTATAAGAGCAGCAGGGCAAGTGTAATCTGGTTTGGGGTTTTATGCTAGTAAAGAATACTATATTTTTCACCAAATTAAAATCAAGGTAAATTAAATCCAAAGCAAGGCTACTGTGCTAACTCAAATAAAATCAAAATAATTGCTTTTTTCGATTTTAAAATTAAAATATTTCAAATAGTCACAGAAAAAGGTCACATCATCACAATAATGCATGAAAATGCATCTTATTGCATCTGAGAAGACGTCTATGACCAACACCTGGGCACCTCTCCCTAGCGGCCTGCGCAGTAGACCCCCATTAGGAACCTGGGCACATAAAAACTAATTTTCTGTGTAGCTAAAAGTTTCAAGTATAAAAGAGTAGGACTAACCTGTAAAAAATCGGACTCTAAAAATAAAGGTTTTATAAACATAGATCAGAGTTTTATAAAAAAAAAAAGGGAATATAAATATAATGTGCAAAGCATCACAAGTTGAAAGCTGAAACAGAAGGGCAATACAGTGAACTTATACCATGTTTTCTCATGATAGGGCAGCTGGTGAAACAAGCCCAGCCTGAAATAAGTCAAAAGACGACGCTGATAATTTGGCATTTCATAAAGAAGATAAGGTTCTATTCCGGGAGCTGTTTTACCATGCTAAATTTCCTGTATGATGATATAACCAGGACTGAGGCTTCCCTCTCGGTTGCCACCCTAGGAGGAAAAGTCTGCTTCAACCTTACAATATCTTGTTCAATAATGCACTCTGGATGAGAAAATAGCTCTCTTCTCCCAAGGGCACAAAAATGTTCCTTGATGTAAACATGCCAAGGAATATTATGCATGTGGTCCAATTTCATACAGTCCTTAACAACTACTTTGTTAAGACTTAATTCTTCCTTCAATCGTACAGCACACTACAAGAGGGGACGCAAACAAATAAAATCAGTGATATAACTCATCCCTAGCTCATTGTGAAGGATCTCAGTTGGGGTACTTTGCCCTACCCCCAGGAGAGCCCTAAAAAATGTGTTCTCCACCACCATCATTGAGCCTAGTTTCGTATAGCCCCAAATCTCACAACCAAAAGTGGAGATTGGAATTCACTTGGCTTAGTAGATTTCCAACAAGGTTTTAAAAGGCTTACGGCCTAAACAGGAGGAAAAGTTATTTACCCCGGCGCATGCCCACTTTAGACTTCCAGTGTGCCTATTTATTAGGTGATGCCAATTAAGCGCGGAGTCTATTAAAATTCCTAAATATGTAAAATGATCAACTTTACTTAAAATATGGCCGTGCACAGAAACATTGGCACTTTCTGTATTTTTTGGCCCTAATAGCCCTAAGTTACATCACCCAACACCTGTGCAATCTCCACCTTCAAACTCCTGACCCACGCATACAAGGACCTTCATAACACCAGACCTGCATACCTGAACAGTCGCCTCTCCTTCCACTCACCCAAAAGACACCTGTGATCAGCCCAGTTCTCTCTGGCCACCGTCCCTCATATCAAAAAGACTAGAACGGGAGGAAAGTCCTTCGCCTCCCTCGCAGCCAAAGCCTGGATCACCTGACCTATCCACCTCCGGCAATCTCCCACATTGACCCAGTTCAGGAAGGACCACAAGACCTGGCTCTATGGATGACCTCAGTGATACAAAAGGGGATGATGGACGGAACGTTTGAGCCAATCAAACACTCACCCCCAGTCAACTGATCTGGGTTTAATCCATCATCATTCTTTAGCTCACTCCACCACCCCAGTTCAGACATGGCCATATGCAAATCAGTCTGACCCTGTGCCTCATGGGAACAGTCCAGCCCGAACTGCCAAGCCATGTCTTCCCTGGACCGGAAACAAGCATCCTAGGACCGGTTTCTGGCATTCCAGCCGTCATCAGCCAGGCTTGCTTGAATCCAGTGGCAAAGTGAGCAAGGGACCCACGTCTGGGCATACCCCCGCCAACTTAGGGCGAACAATGGATGACCTCAGCACACTACGGAGATACCCCCCCCCAGCGCCTTGAGACTCCCACGGGTGAGTAGTTGCGCTTTACCAACCCCTGATTGATTGATTGATAATACCATCACATGCGATTTTGTTTAAATTAGTAATTAAGTCCAAGCTGCCCATAAAATCAACAAAGGGGTCTAAAAGCTGCTGCAGACTTCTGGCGGTGCAGGCAATTAAAACAGCATCATCTGCATATAAAAGAGCCGGAAGCAATCTACCCCCGACTCTTGGGACATCTATGCCCTGCATGGAAAGAACCATTTCTGAGCTGTTAACATACATAATAAAAAGAAAGGGCGGTAAGATACAACTCTGCCAAACCCCTGTTCTAAGTGCAAAGTGCTTCGAGCATTCACCATTGCTACCATAGCAGACTGAGGCCGTCAGCCCCAAAGGCAATTCCCTTAGAAAATCCACCAAACACTGTTCCATGCCCAAGGATCCCAGCTCCTACCAACGATTATGTATGCCCATGAAGCCTACCCGGGACAATTAGTTGACGCCATGGACAAATACCAGCTCAAGGCATATAAAATGGTCTTTAGATTACAGTCATACCTCTAGAGTTGCCTAATAAGGCTGGAGGGTCAAACATGGGAAAGTGTGGCGTCCTTTGTAAACTATCACTATAGGATTAAAAAAGCTCCTCCCAATACCATGAAAACTGTCCTCCAGAATATCTTTGCCCTAGAAGCTAATCCCTGGTCGCAATACCTCCAAAGATCAATTGCCACTCTCCAAATTGATCAGATGGTTCTGAACATCCTGTAGCTTTCGTGTACCGCTATCAAAGCAGCACTGAAAAACAAACAAAAACACTGCCAAAGTGTTGTAATTAGAGATTCCTTCTTGGAAAACAGGAGTCAGGTAGCCAGTTCATGTAGAATAACCAGTTTAGGTTTATTGAAGAGGTTATAGGTCAGATTACAGGTTACAGGTTACATATTAAGTACCCCACCAGGAGCAGAATCCTCTCTACTCAGCCCACTCTCTCTAACTGCCCCACTCCTTCTGGCACTCATCAATATTCCATGACATCACACACTGGCTGAGCAGCAGGGAACAGAGAATCTAAAGAGAGAATGCATTACTACCAACAGCAGTTTATAACACAAAGGCAAGTGATATGGATAACCTAATAAATCAAAACTACTACAAGCGGTGGGTCAATCGTATGCAAATGCCCAGCAGGACTGCCTTAAGACCGAACCTTGTCTCTGCTGTGCACTTCGCGAAGGCTGCCTTAAACAAATGATGTTTGCAAGGCTAATGGGGCTGCAATCAAAAGAAGTAAACCCCAGGTGGCTGTCATTCACAAAAACTGTCAACTGCAGATGTTGTGCCTACAAGTATAAGTCCTTCAATCATTTATTATGCTGTTGCCCAGCACTTTTACTACCACGCCGCACATTGTTAAAAACACTTTTCCTCGCCCAAGTTATATGAACATGCAATGATGCAGCAAACGTAGAGTTTACTATCACGGGGCCGATGGAACTGTCTTAATTTGGCAAATACATCAGCCAGCCTCATGCAATCGTACATAAAAGAGGAGAATAAAGACAGTAAATCGTAAGCAGAAACACACAAACCTGGAATTGGCTATCCACTGCCAGCCAGCTGAAAGTCAGTTAACCATCTCAATTTAAAAAGTCCCCAGGTTGATAAAAACTGTGCACAAACAGGTCGCCTAAGACATTGACATACTGGTCGTCCATCGCCTCTTGCATGTACTTTAGTAGCCAGTCATCCAAATTACCTCTTCACTGCTGCCACTAGAGTTGAACGTTGTATCATCGTAGCAAGTTCCCAGTTTGAGAACGAGCACTTCAAGCACTATATAGCCCTGCTAGCAGAAGACTCTATGCAGAAGATTCTATACTTCTAAACAAGGCGGTCTACTCCATTGTGCATGTATCATAGCAGCCTACTACACTAGCACTGCTTTTGAGAATTTCGGACTACTATAGTCAGTACCTCACACATGACTAAACACTTTATGGCTCTGTTTACACCTATCTCAATGATGCTATATCCTTTCTTACTCTCAAGGCTCCAGGCTTTAACCTTGCACCTAAGTACTTCATTTGTTTTAATGAGCCCTTTGGCACATGCTTACCTATGTCTTAATGAACTGTGGTCTCAGTGAGTTAATGCATTAGTGCGTTATGTGTCAAATATTGCAAAGTTTTTAATATTGTAAAGATTTTAATTAATCACACAATAAAGTATAATTAATCTACTCTATGTTGATTAGATACTGAGTTGTCTCCCACTACATATGTAAATATTCCTCGTTACTTATGTACATATTACTTTGTATTGTTATCTTCTCTAACTCCTGTCCAATGCTGTACTGTAACTAATCTGCATTACTCATGCTGTACTGTAAATGATCTGCATTACTCCATAATGCCATTTTTGTAGCCCAGCTTCTTGGGTGACCTTTTCCATCACTTGGGCAAAGTTGGGATGCTGTCATATTTTCCACTCTGGAGGACTTGGCAAAGTGGTGAGGCTTGCCCAGGCAGTCCCACTCAGGCCTGGCAAGAAAACCAGGTCTGTTCTACTCAGAGCTTTTTGCTGCAATGAAAATGGGTTCAGTGGGACCTCTCAGTGAAGGTATTTGACCTCGTGCAGCTCTGTGCGGCTACAACTTCCAGCCTTACCCCTCTGAATGATTTTGACTTGCAAAAATGTGACTTGGCTTATCAAACCTGGCCTTGCCCCTTATTGGAGTGAGCCATTAGCATTAACATCAAGCTCTAGGAAACACCTGAAGCAAGTATATTGGGACCATGTTTTGACCGCTGCTCACTCTAATCTAAGCTTAGGTTGACTGACTTTACAGTTTTTTGCCGTAAAACCGAGCCTCAGCTTTGAGGAGTTCCTAGATAATGTTCAACCGTATCTAGCTAAAATATTGTACCTGAAGTTCCGTTATGGTACTCTCCAAGTCAACGCCTTCACTGTAAAGTGGAAGCCACACAATAAAACCGATGAAGAGTCTATTTGCACTCTATGTACCCAAGGTTGCATCCGAATTATCGCACATATTTTGTTCTTTTGCACGGCCTATGACAAGATCAGGAAGAAATGGATCCGCCCGCTACGCAACTAAATGAGGTTCAGGAGACATCAAGAAGCCCTAAGAGTCCTGAAGCATGACACGCCCCCTCATATAATTTTTGGTTTGAGTAGATATCTACTGGTGGTTGATTTGCACGGGATAAGATGGGTCAAAAACTTTAATGAATGGTGATTTTATTACAAGATGGGCCTAAGATCCTAAGGTTTCATGATATTATTAGTTAATGATTTGAACCTATGAAGTGACCTTGGTGGCTACAAAATCCAGGTTTGTCCTGATCGGAGCTTTTGGTGCCAAAACCAATGACTTCAGCTGCAGCTCGAAGACCAAGGCAAAAAAATTTGACCTGGATGACTTGAGACCAGGATAGCACCATATATGTCAAGATGCGGCGCTGCTGCTCTCTTCCCTATTGCTGGTGCACAATTGGGCTGCCTTGCGCCATGCACACACCTTGGCAGTGTATCCAACCCCTTCTCAATCCTGGTCAGTCTGAAATCAAACTTAGGTCCCTGTTCCATGAACTGTTGTAATTTTCTGAGCACTTTTTTGCCTTATAATTATAAAATGCCATACCTCCAGTTACCCCTAACCTGTTCTAATGACCATAATCTATTTTGCTTGTTAAATGTTTCTCTATTTTTATTTGGTTTGGAAATGTTATTGTGTTTCTTTCTTTGCTTTAGAATACTACTTATACTTAACATGCACTTCTCTGTGGATTGTCTGCTTCTTGTGCCATAGGTACCCGGGATTGAGCAGAGATTCTCTCAGAACTGTGTTTTGAATTCATCAGAGTGTATTCATTAAGCTGATAGGGGTTTCAACACCTAAATTAATACCTCCATTCCTGAGAGTTAGCCAGTGGTTCTTTGTTTCCTTTTGTTTTGTGTTTATATTTCCTTAGCTAGTGTTGTAGGTAGTCTATTTGTGTGAATGTGGACATTTAAGTGTTTTCTAACCTTTAGATGCATGCTCATCAATAATTCAGCCTTTGGATTTCATGGTTCAAAGATTAAATATTTTCCTAATGAAACCCACCCTTGTTCAAATGTTCAAATCTTAAGTGAACACCTAACATCTAATCATAAAGGAGATGTGAAAAGGAAGGATGACGAAGAGGAATGGAACAATGCCCCAGAAGACATGAAAACAGATGATGTAGGGTTAGATTCTAAATATAATGTATAGGATGGTGCAATTACCATTGAGATGACTAAGGGCCAGATGTATGAACACATTTTCCCATAGACACAGAATGGGTAAAACTGTTTGATACATATGGGCCTTAATCGTAACAAAATATGCTAATTGACTTGGAGGGATGACCAAATACACACTTTTCTAGAAAACAGAAGGAAAAGAGAAACGGTAAAAACAGATGTACGAAAGAATATTTAAAGGCCTACTACGAAAGTAGCTAAATATATCTTAAAAATAAATTCTAATATGTATGACGTAAATAATATATTTATGTTCACTTTAGAAAGAAGTGTTTGTACTACACAGGTCACACATTCCTCTTACATTATCTTAAAAGACTATTATAGAGTGCTTATACTATACGTCAGTAGAATAGCTTCTAGGTGCTGTCAAAACTGGGGGCAAATTGAGAAAAAAGGGCGTGGAACACAGATAATTTAATTGCACAAATACCGATTCTTTATGACTTGATCATCATGACTTGCCTAAAGCAAGATAGATGTTGCTTCGTATGGATAATACGTTCTGGATTTGGAAGTGTGGGCCCAGGGAGTGGTGGGCCCTGAGGAGGGCGAACACCAAAGGCTTTCCATTGCAGGGAGAGCAGGATCCAGAAATTGGACATTGTAAAATCTGTGGTCATCCAGGGAATGCAGAATGTAGCCAAGCTGTCAGTGATGGGTTTCCAAATTAGTAATAGTAAGCCATTTTTGCCACTTTATCGTGGGCTCCCCTGGACTGTTAAGAAAAAACGGTGGTTGAGTTACATTCTGCATGCTTTACACTTAGCCCTTTATTCCAACTTCAAAGCTAAACTCTTAACTCTAATTCTAATGCCAAAATAATGTGCACTTCACATTGCTATCACCATCACATTAATATATTGTGACCCAAATTGTTCCTTTATCTTTTCCCTTGCGCTTGGTTATCTCTTACCAAAAGCCCACACTTCAATCCTTTTAACCAACTACCATATTTTAAAATGCCACACCAAAATAAAAATATTTTTTTTTTATTTTTTTATAAAGTTCCAAAAAAAAAAAAAAATTCAGTCACTGTTACTATTGTCTTGTGACCAGGGTGCCCCCAGCGTCACACAGCTATTCCTGCACGATTGTGAGGTGAGCCAGTCACCATGTCTTCTTTTGCTGGCCTGCTGCACTAAAATTGGCTCACCAAACCTCCTTTATCCCATTCACCAACACCGGACAAAGCACACAGGCTAGTGAAGATCTTCCCAACTTGTCAAGATGGCCGCCGAAAACGTGCCCTGACGTGATGACGCTCCACAGTGAGTGGCGCCCTTGTTTGTTTCACTGCTCCTCTTCGCGTGGTGCCTCCTAGCAACCAAACGCTCCTTCACGCTGCACGCTCTCTGTCGCAGCCGTCTTCCACTCCCTTCGTGGAACGCATATGCGTTTCAGCTCCCCGTCCCACCGCACACAACTCCTCACCGGATATCCTTTGCTCCGGACACACCATGCATCGCCGCATCAGCCGCTGGAGAAGTAGATTACACTTCTCTTGCAGATACCAGTCAGCCGCTGGAGGAGTTTCGCGTTGAGTGTCTGGGGGAAGCGCTGAATCCGTTACTTCCCTTCACAGGATGTTGAGGTGAGAGTCACACCGCCACGCTCGTCGCCAAATTAATGTGGTGTTCTCCACATCAAATAATTAGACAAATAGACGGACGAAGTGCTGAAAGGTCCGTTTATTCACCTCAGCCACCAACAACTGTTTGACAGAATCCCCACAGCTCAAAACCCCCCAACATTCTTTATTGGAACACAACATTAGCATTCTACAATGGATCCTTAAGATGTCACACCATGTTAAAAATATTCTTTACGTAGAGATTTGAATTGAATTCACTGAGAACAAGCTGCCAGGTTGCTGTCTCAATACCAGAGTTCTATGTTCTTTCTGACAGCATTGGCAGAAGACATGCTGCTCTGGACTAGTGAAGACGCTTCAACATGTCACATGTTGCAAACAGAATCTTTGCAGTGATGCAACAAGACATTGATTTAGGAGAATCCCGAAGATTTAATTGCAATTGTGTCTATGATCACATGGCTTTGTAACACTTAAACACATTGACACCTTTATAACTACTATTCGTGGAACATAAAAAAACTAAATAAGTGGGAATGCCATCTTATGTAAGGTTCTTTAATGTAAATAACATGTTTGTGTATAGCAGCTATCTAGGTGGATTTCCAAGTCCAAAATTACTCAAAGTAATTTAGGAGTGGCATATCAAACACTGACAAAGCGGCAGAGGGTGTAAAGTCAGTAGCTGAGATGGGTCATTGAGTGGCTGGGCTCTAAGGGACAACTCATGGTCCGGCACAGTCTTTGACTACACCTAACCACCTACACACGTGGGGACCTCGAGGTCAAGTGACCACCTGATGACAACAGGGAATGGTGGTTATTACAGTTACTACACGCAACCAAAGCTGTTGCACTGCAGTGCATGGAAGGGAGGGAGCAAGACAGCCATATATGCTAAGATGCAGCACTGCTACTCTCTTCTCCATTGGCGTGCACAGTTTGGTTGCCTTGCACAATGCACACACCTCTGCAGTGTAGTGCAAAGGAGTGTGTGTGAAATCTAGCACAGGAGTGTAACGTCAGGCCCCACACTTGGGTCCACACATTAAATTTCATAGGGCGCCCCTACAGGCCCATCTGACTGGCTGAAAAACAATAAAATAAAGGAAAAAAACTTTACATTTGCAGCGAGCAGGCCTGCCAACTGTCATGACAGGTAGTAGGCTGGCATGGGCACGGAAACCACATCCGCTATCCTGCCGGGGCAAAGGTGTCTGCTTGAGTCCAGTTAGCTGACTTTATGGAAGAAAGGTCAGACTGCAGCCAGCAATTCTGTTCAAGGCAGAGATTTGTCTACAGCTATTTCCACACAGCTTAATTTGGAGAGTCAGAGGCCCAAATCACCTAAGGCTGGGCTTATGTTTGTGCCACAGGGGCTAATAAGCCATAGGCCTTGATCGACTAGCAAAAAGTAAATCAGCAATTTAGCTATTTTTTGTACTTGTCAAAAATGAAAAAAACACATGCACTTTTGACACATTGCTGCTAAGTTGCCTCATGTTTTATATGTGACTTGCAGTAAAGTGATATCATTGCATTTTGATGCAGTAATATCAAATAATGATCAATAGATTTTTTTTGGATGCATACCAAACCTCTACCCAAGCTTTTAACACAGTTGTTTCCACTATTGATTTTCTCTAAATGAGGACCTCAATACCAGTCAGAGAATGGACTCCTGCCTAGTGAGAGTAGCTTGTGGCACTGAATTCAGTGATATTACAAACACCACAGTCTAACCAAGGATGGACATGTTGAAAGGCAAGGTCTCAATACTCCTAGCACCCACATCAGTGTTATATTTCATATAGGTACCCCGATATAGGTCTAGATAACATCATAACCCTTCACCTACATTCTCTCCTATACTACATACGTAACGGATTTGGAGGACTGACCTTTTACCCAGTTACAATACTACACATAAGTACGTAGGGTTTTTCCCTGGACACTGGCCTCATAAATTATGCATGAGGATTCTTAGTTTCTTGGAATCACAGCAGGACCATCATCTACTGCATAATAACTGTGAATAAAGTTCATACCCGACATCATCCTACGTCTGACACTGGCACAGCAAGGTAGAACCCCTGGGGATACCTTAGGGTATATAAACACCACATCTTGCTGAGATAGAGAGAGGAGATCATGACTTCCATGCCGACACACTGACGCGAGACGCTGAGGTTCCTGCATGCAGATACTCCAGCTCGCAAAGGTCTGACATCCCTCGCGGGGTGTTCAGCTCGAGACCAGAACGAGGTCCCGCAGGCTAACATCAGGTAATGGGGTTGGCTTTATCCTAGAGGGATTCTTGGCTTTACACCTACTCACATGCTAGGTACACTTAGGTACATCTAGTTTAGGGTGCATCGTAGGAGTACGCATTTTATTGCCATGTATTTTATATACTCGCCTATATTTATAATTTTAGCAAAATGGTAGAAACCTACCATCTGTTTACTTTCTTAGTGCTGCTACTCATTTATATATGCTACTGTCTACTGGTGATTTCAGTGCACTTATTTTACGCTAGAATAACGACTGTTCAATAAATACTTATTGAAAACGTCCCAACCGTTTATTCTGTGTATCTCTCTGAGAAAAAGTAAGCACTAATGACTGAGCGAAAAGTAAACTACTGTTTCCACGGTCCTGAGGGATCAGGATTGTCATGTTCGATAGTTGCCAAGAACTATTCTCTCCTTGGTAAGTGGAGGTTATAGTGGCATTGCGAGCTAGCTGGTACACAGGCCAACATACCCGGTGGGAGTGTCTGGAATCAGTCTGGACAAGAGTCCCGCAGTGTATGTTGTCTAAATGCGCAGATCCTATATAGGTCTTATAGGGACTGTTAGAAGGTGGTTCTGACACTCTGGGCCGCCCGGATTTTTCACTTTTTGAGCACCTATTTGTTGAGCTTTTACTGTGGGAGAGCCTCATAAGTTGGGACTCACCCACAGTGAACTCATGGTGAAAGAGACTGCATGTGGATTTTACTGGTGTCCCCTAGCTTGACTAGGCTGCTGCGCAGCAGCTGGAGTAAGGGGCACGGGGCTGGTTACATGCAGACACATGTGTACATGCGTGTGCACACGTGTACGGGCTGCGCAGGGAAGATTCCTAGCGTGCGCAGCCCAGGAGCAGCTACAAAGTGAATGGTGTGGCAGGACTTATGCAGAATTGGGTGGTGATATAGAATAGGCTTTATACAGTGGGAAGAAACATGCCAGGGAAAGTCAGTGTGTTTTACTGTTTTCACTTCATTATTCTCATATGGGGATGTGGAGCCCATGCACTAGTTTCACTTTCCTAGGGCCTACAAATTCCAGACACGCACTAAAGTCCACCGTAACTTGTGTGAGAAGCAGTATTCTGCAGAGTCCAAAGTCATATTTATACTGCTTTTGGGTCATCCAGAAATGTTATATTTCTCTGAGTCAGCTCATAACCAGGGCCTGGCTGGGGGCTGACCCCAGCAGCCTAGATTTATGACCTTCCCTCCCAGGAGAGAAGATGGGTGGAGCTACAGCCTAATCCATCAGCAGCTGTCACTGGGTGCCAGCCACCAAGCTGCACCAGGGCGAAGGCAGCCCTGGGGGGAAGGGGCTCTCAGAGACCATGTGGCAAGAGACCCTGGACGATGCCATTTTGAACAAACCCAGAGGCCTGGGCAGGAAGGAGGGAGCAGGGGCAGAGAAGTGATGTGTCGCTGTGTGATAGGGCAAACAGAGACTTCCTGCCAGCCCCCTCCCCAACTTCTTAAAAGTGTTTGCACAGGAAGAGGAGCTCTCTCTGGGGTGTGGTCTGCTGAGGCAGAAGGTGCTGGAGCCTGGCGCAATGGGCAGTTGGGAGGAGGAACCCCCTGATGGTCCCAGTATCCTGAACAGCGCCAGGAGAAGAGACCAGGAGCAGTGCGCAGAAGCAGGGGCCTCTGCGCAAGGAGAAGAGAGGCCCAGGAGGAGAGCCAGGCGAAAGGCTGGCACAGGGAGCCAGTGAAGACAGCTCCCTGCTGAGTCCCCCCTCTGAGAGGCCCAGAGGGTGAAGGAGAGTACTCCCAGTGGCTGGGGAGCACCACCAGGAGCAAGAAGAGGCCAAAAGCAGGAAGATCGGACCCCTGGGGGCTGAGATATGCCCCCCAGAAGGTAGGCGACCTTTGACCTATGGCCCACCGACGACGAAGCGCGTGGGGCTCTGCCGCCAGTTCAGAGAATGCCCCCGGGGTGGGTCAGGACCCGGGGGCTACCCCCAAAGAAGAAAAGTCGGGGAGCGCCGTCGCGCTCCCCGTGAAAAATGCCCCCGGCGGGGTGCCAGGAGCCCACCCTGGCCCCCGCCGAAACCGGAGGCAGGGGAGCGCCATCGCGCCCCCCTGGGAATGGGGAGAGGGGCCTGGGATCCCAACTCCGGGCCCCGCCGAAGCCGGGGAGCGCAGTTGCGCTCCCCGTGAAAATGCTGATGCTGGGGAGGATGGCGCTGGAAGGGAGGGGGGCGTGCTGTCGCGCAACCCCCCTCGCGCCAGGAAGTAAAGCCGGGGAGCGCCGTCGTGCTCCCCATGAAGATGACCCCCAGCGGGGTGCCAGGAGCCCACCCTGGCCCCCATGGACTTTGGGTGGAGGGGAGCGCCGTCGCGCCCCCTCGAAGATGGTCGGGGGCCCGGGACCCCATCTCCGGGCCCCGAGTGCTGGAAGGAGGGGGGGGAGTGCCGCTGCACTCCCCTCCGCAGCGGGAAGGAGGGGGGAGTGCCGTCGCACTCCCCCGAGGCCTCACTGGGCCGGCAGCAGTCTCTGTGTCCGAAGAGAAGGGCCGGCTCCTGCGGCAGCATGCGAGGGTTCTGGCCAGGCAGGGAGCCGGCGGGGGCAGCCGGGGGTGGGCTCCCCGGGCTGCCCTCCACCGTGCTGGCATGCGGGGGTCCCGGGTGGGACCGGGACCCCGAAAGAACAAAGAGTGTGGTGCAAGGGGCCCAGGTGGGACCAGGCCCCCGATTTGGCATAGGTGGCCGGGGGTAGGCTCCCCGAGCCGTTTCACTCACCTGGGGGTCCGGGTGGGACCGGACCCTCCAACGGACAGCTAAAGCGGCCGGAGGCCCACGTCGCGGCTCTCCCCGGAGCAGCGGGAGAGCCACTGTTCGAAAATGCAAAAGTTCCCATAATGCCTTGCAGGCCAGGACCGGCCTGCAAGGGCAAACAGTGTTATTATTGGCTTGTGGTGGCCCCAGGAGAACGGGGTCACCACCACATGTGTGTCAAGGGGCCGGGGGAGCTGCTGGTGAAGCGCAGTTTCCCCCAGCCCGAAAATGGAAGTCCCTCCCTAAGTCTCATGGGGACTTGAAAAGAATAACCCCTCAAGGGTTCAGCCAGCATTTTAACTCCTCTTGGGCTGGAACTTTTGTTTTACAGCTGGCGGAGGATTGAGAAGTGCGCCAAGGGATGAAGGGATGAAGGGATGAAGGGATGAAGGGATGAAGGGTTGAGTTGGGGATGTCTGGAGAAGGGCATCCCCTGGAGATGAAGAGGTGTAATTGCACCCATAGTGCATTTACTAATGTTATTTCTTTTAGAGGGACTGAAGGTCACATGTGTAATGTGAGGTACTTGTGTAAGGTGATGTCATAAGCAAAGTGGGGTTATGTTGCCAGACATTCCAGCTAGGGTGTCTGGCTATATGTACTTAATCCTGTGATTTCATCTGTGATGCCTCTTAGGGGCTTTAATTGCAATGCATTATAATGATCAACTAAGGTGATGAGTACTGTCATTCTAAAGTGCCGCTTAAACATGTATTCTTGCTGCTGCGCTTAAGTGAAGAACAACCCAGACTGTTAGCCCTGAAGATGTAAGGGTGCATACTGTATGGTCAATATGAGATGCTCAGTCCGGGTTATGTGTCACTGGGGCAGGTGAATCTATTTTTAATGCTTGTTGAGATGATGGGGTGGGGGTGCCCCTGGGATGGTGCCAGTTGGCTAGGCCCTCACTCCAAGTTGTGTCAACCCACTGCATTAGGGGGGCAAGATGACGTGCAGGCATGGGAGTGGTGATACTAGACCCCACCCTCCTGCGGGAGGGGTGGAGATGTTATGCAATGTCACAAAGTAATTCCAACAGCTTATGTATATTTGTAAATTGTCAATGTAAATAATAAGGACCCCCTGCAGGCACTTCCAATTCCTAGGGCAGGGGAACAATACTTTTGAGGCAATCGAAAAGGTCAAACAATAATCACCAACTCAATACAAAACCAAACATGATATAATAAACTCAGTGTTATTAATAAATATATTAAAATCTCATCTTTTTATTATTATCTTTAAAAAAACATTTTTGGGAGTGCATATGATAAATACATGTAAGACATATTAAACAAATTATCAAAAATAAACAACATATAAATTACAAATTAACAATTTACACAAAACACCACAATAAATGAATGGATCCATCGCATAGCCACTGTTTTTGTCTTTTCATTGTTTCTGGTCTTCTGTCAAAATCAACAATTCATTTATTGTGGTGTTTTGTGTAAATTGTTAATTTGTAATTTATATGTTGTTTATTTTTGATAATTTGTTTAATATGTCTTACATGTATTTATCATATGCACTCCCAAAATGGTTTTTTAAAAGATAATAATAAAAAGATGAGATTTTAATATATTTATTAATAACACTGAGTTTATTATATCATGTTTGGTTTTGTATTGAGTTGGTGATTATTGTTTGACATTTCGATTGCCTGGGGATTTAACCTCAAAAGTATTTGTAAATTGTTGCATAGTATTAAGTAGTGTGTGTGTTTAATAAATGTACTCTTACTTTTATAAAGCAAAGTACAGACTGGACAATCAATTATTGAGTGTTACTGCTGCGCACCTGTAATGGCGATTACTAGCCCACACCACCTCCCTTGAGTAAGCCTCAGACTGCTCTGCAACGCTACCCTCTGAGAGTCAGGTGCTACAATTGGGTGTTTGGTTCCCAGTGAAGGACAAATGTAGTCATGTTATTTGTGCAGGCCTCACAGATACTGCCTCGTTTTCCAACAGGGACTACACAACATCAGCATGGAAAGAAAATATTGAATACGTTCTAGCTTTCAGAGACCAATCTAGAAACCAAAAGATCAGGGGCCAGATGTACGACCCTTTTTTGCGGCCGCAAACCGGAGATCCTCCCGTTTGCGGCCACAAAAAAGGGTAATAGTATGTACAAATGCTATTTTGCGAGTCACTGACTCGCAAAACAGCATTTGCGACTCTCGCTATTAGGAAGGGGTGTCCCTTCCTAATAGCGAGTCAACATGCTATGTACTGATGTTTTGATGCCGCATTTGCTGCCGCAAAACACTCGCAGTTTACCACCTACTTCAAGTAGGTGGTAAACTACTCGCAAAGGGGAAGGGGTCCCTAGGGGACCCCTTCCCCTTTGTGAGTATGTGGGAAAATATTTTTAAGAGCAGGCAGTGGTCCCAGAGACCACTGCCTGCCCTTAAATAAATGAAACTGAAAAGTTTAATTTTTCTTTTTTTAATGCATCCCGTTATCTTTTAAGGAAAACGGGCTGCATTTAAAAAAAAAAACCTCTTTATTAAAAAAGCAGTCACAGACATGGTGGTCTGCTGACCCTAGCAGGCCACCATCCCTGTGAATGCTAGCCATTCCTAAAGGGGTCGCAAATTGCGCCTGCCTCATTAATATTAATGAGGCATGCAATTTGCAACCCCATTAGGAATCGCAAACAGTGTCTGAGACCTGTTGTGCATTCCACTTAGCGAGTCGCAAATTGCGAGTCGCAAATGTGACGCAATTTGCGACTCGCTAATTGGTGGGTCGTACATCTGGCCCTAAATGAAGCCTTAGACAGCTGGGGGTTGAAATAACACCTGGTAAAACATCTCCAATTACGTTTCGTACAAATGTAATCATTAATGGGTTCTGCATATAATAAAATTATTTTCTACGTATTTCTGTACCTGGCCATCTGTCTCCTCGATATTTGGTGTATCTTCATATGCTCCCACTCTAGAGTGAATGGCTGCATTCATTGCCACTGATTGTGCTTAAAAGTGTTAGCTTTCACCATTAAAATACACCAATGGCATGAATGGTAAAATGGCATAAGTGGGCTGCAGTGTGCATTTACACCACTCTTATATATGAACAAAATGGATATTTGTTAGGAACACCACTGTGCTCTGGCTTGGCTGCAGTTTAAATGCACACTATTAACACATAGCAGGGAAAAGTACCTTTGTCATGTAAAACAAATCATGTTTTCATATATTCATGACACCACTAAATTGTGCCTTGTATGCCCACAGGGCAGGGTGTTAATATATAACAAGCATTTGGAATGCAATAGGTCTCGCATTTGCGAGAGTTTAAGCTATTGGCATTGTAAATGACAATGCCTTATATTTATCTGTTTTGATAATTAACACATAAATAAAAGGCATTGTCATTTACAGTGCCAATAGCTCAAACTCTCGTAAATGCGAGACCTATTGCATTTCAAAGAAGCTGCTGCCATTGTACCGTTCAGCTTGGAAAGTGAACGCGCGCATGGCGCGCCGTATATTGCAGAAAAGCATATTGTGCCTGCAGTAAGAGAAACTCATTAAAGTATATAGTGCTTACAGTCTAAATAAGACGTACAGTGTAACAATCGAAGTAAAAGGGCCAGTCCTCATGGGAGATTACAAATAAAGACAAGGCAGTACTAAGGACAGATTAACAAGTCTATTAACGAATCAGAAGCCAGCCTTTACGAAGGACAATGACACAAGCCAATGACAAATATGGGTGGAAAGTGGGTGGGGCTTCACGTCCATACTCAAATACAGCATGCCTTGCAGAGCAGCGCATGAGCTGCCTAGGCTCGACCTAAAAATAAGGTGCACCATATATTGGGGGCAGAGTGCTCTGACAGTGAAATAAAACCCAAAAGCTGTGTCACTGTGCAGGCTGTACTAGACTTTTCCCGTAACAGGCCTAGATTAGATTAAAGGCTTTATTGCCTATCTCCACTGGGAAAAATGCATGAAAAATGCTTAAAGCTATTTCTTACTTATTTTTTGTACATTTTTATATTAAGAAATAAGAGGCTGTGCTGCTGTTTCTTTGACTTCTATATAGGCTTCAACATGGTGGAAAGGGGGTGGCTTTGGGATAAATTAAGAACCTGGAATATACCCCATTATCTTCTATTTCTAAGGCAGGTGTTACTCCCAACCAATTGGGTACAAGTGGAATTGGATAAGTTAGGATGTTTAGCTAAGAAAATTAAAATATTACGGCCTATATCAAGGCTTCATCCAGGCACCTACTCTTTTTAGTTTATATGTGATAGATTTCTGGCATTTAAAAAAAAAAATAAGACCTTCTCACCGAAAGTGGGTTCCACTCACATTCCATGCCTTCTTTTTTGTGGATGATTTAATTCTATCATAATGCACTGCCATAGGTCTTCAGAGGAAACGAGATGTGTTATACATATATTTTAAAGAAAAGTTTCTGAAAATAAACCTAGAAAAAATAAATATGATGATTTTCGGAAAAAAGGTTAGAAGTTTCTAATGGTTAATACAAAACAGATAGAGGTGTTCAATTAGTATAAATACTTAGGACTATTGTTCCCAGAGAATTTCAAGTGGGATGATCATATGAGGATGGTAAAGACAATAATTCTGCTGCAAACATGGACCCTTGTGAAACGTAATCAAATTTATGGGGGGTTTTCACTGGCAGCCCTTATAAAAGCCATAAGTGCAAAAGTTCCTCTGTGGCTTTGGATGGGACAAGGATTTTATGCTTAGAATCTGGGTATATTTGTCTACCCATTGAGAGTTCTGCATTAAAACACATTCTCAGCTTACGCGAGGGGATGATAGTCCAAACTATCTGACGTGAATTAAATTTCACGTCTTGCTTTCATTGGGCAGGCATACACCCTATATCTAACAGCCAACGCAATCCTCCCCCAATGGAACTCTGTGCGCAGCCTAATTGTGAGGAATTTTTCCCCTCTTCCAGGAAAAGACAACAAAGATTGTACTGGAATTACGAGTAGCTTTGGAGAACCTTCCTGTCTCCTATCCTACCTCCGGATCGGGGATGCCCCCTCCCATTCGGGCTCTACCCCCCAAAAACAATGCTGCTTGGAGCATATTCCAAACCTTGGACGAAACCACCATTCGCAAAACTCTGCCCTCTCTGAAACCATCCAACCATTTCAGCGATCCCTTGCCAGCGAAACTCTTCAATGAGATCAGATCGTCCTTACTCCTGCTTTGGACGAGGATAATTAACACACCTCTGCTTCAAGGTACGATTCCGGATTGCCTTAAATCGGGGCAGGTCACCCCATCCTTAAAAATCCGACAGCATACCATACTAACCTTCTCAATTTTCGCTTAATTTCCAACATTCCTACTCTGGCTAAGCTCCGAGAGAAATGTGTACACATCCAGCTATGCAACCACATTGAACAATTCCGCTTACTGGACCAATTCCAATTGGGCTTCCGTCAGGGGCATAGCACGGATTCCGCTCTTTCCCACATTGTTGATGATGCTTTACGAATGTTAGACTTAAATGAATCATGCCTTTTGATCCTCCTTGACCTATCGTCAGCTTTTGATATATTCAAACATGATACCCTTATTGATCTACTGGAGCACAGGATGGGGCTGTCAGTGACTGTGCTAAACTGGTTCTCCTCATTCCTTAACCACAGAACACAAAGACTTAAGGTGAATCAGGCTTTGTCAAAACCCGCTCCCCTCACTCTGGGGGTGCCACAAGGGTCCACGCTTTCGCCCACTGTCTTCAACTTGTTCATGGAGCCTCTAACAGAAATCCTGAAATTATCCAACATCCATTACCACATGTATGCTGATGACACTCAAATGTACCTGAAAGTCTCCTCCCCTGATCACATCAGGTCCCTCAACTCAACTCTTCAGGAAACACAAAACTGGTTGACTCTCAATCACTTGAAACTAAACGCTCTCAAAACAGAATTTCTCCTCCATCACCCCAGCCAATTACTCTCCAGGCATTGAAGAATGGATGCATCAACTCACAGCTCTCGACTGCACTCCAAACATCATTGATTCCATGAGTTCTCTGGGAATAATGCTAGATAAACATCTGAACATGCAAAAGCACATTAGTGCTCTAACCAAAGGTGCAAACTTCCAATTGAGAGTCCCAAGGAAATAAAAACGTTCCTCCCCCATAACGACTTCAAGAATGCAGTGCAAGCCCTAGTGATTTCTAAACTGGATTATGGTAGTGCTACCCTCTGCGGCCTTCCTAGAGCGAAGACGCCGCCACTCAGGGCCTCTCTCAACTTCGCTGCAAGGCTCATCACAGGCTCCAAACGCTATCATCACATCACGTCTGAGTTTAAATCACTAAAATGGCTGCCGTATGAAACAAGAATTCATCTGAAAATTGCATGCATGACTCATAAAGCTTTACACTTCAATGCCCCAATTTATCTTGCACAAAATCTTGAGCTCTCTGGGAGCTCTCGATCCTCTAGAAGTTCTAGCACCTTACTGCTCAAGCCACCAAAATTCCATAAAAAGAAAACCTACAATCGAGCATTCTCGGGTAATGAACCAAGAATTTGGAGCTCCTTGCCACCTGAAATAAGACTTAACAATTCAAAGGAAGTCAATGAGTTACTGATGAAGAAATTTCTGGGTTAGTTCCCAATCACCTTAGGATGCGCTTGTTTACATTTGTTCTTTATAGATCTGTTATGTTTATCTTGATCTGTTATGCTCATTGCTTGTTCTGGTTGAGTTATGGTTTCCACGGCTTTTACCTTCTGGACTGCCAAGATGTAAAGCACTCTGTTACCCATATGTGGACTTGTTCGCGCTATATAAAACTCTTTAAATAAATAAAAATAAATGTTTTGTATATAAGCTGTTCTTAAGGGATCATTCTTCAAAAATATCCAAGCTATGGAGGATATTGTTCTCAGCAAGCATAAATGGGCAATGACTCTCATTAAAAGAATCAGTGGAATTAAATCAATATTCAGCTGATTTGGAACTCTTGAAACGTGGGTGCCATTTCCAAATGAAATCACTCTAAGAGAGTCTTCCCTCCATGCATCCCAAAGGTTGATTATGAACTACTTATTTAAGAAACCTTCCATTCTGTTCACACTTATTCATGAGGATCTATTTTTTCATTCATAACAAACTTACCTGATAGATCCCAAGCTTTGTATAGAAATACTTAAGATATGGCTTGGCTGTAATCTGATTTTTTCGAGACCAGATTGGCATAAAAACACGTGTGACAATGATGGTGTATGTCAATGCTTTTTAAATATGAAATGTTCCATATGTCATGTTCTTATTGATTGTCCTTTTTATGGTGAGCAAAAGAACGATCGATTAAACACAGATCTTTGTGACTGGGGTGAATGTTTGCATTGTTCAGCATTCTGTCCATCATTTGTTCCTTTTGCTTTTTATTTAACAGCCAGTAGAAAGTTTGTGAAAACAGTTTTAAAAATGATCATGTCACAAGGCGATCACACTTTTGGCTAATATGCACTTTTTTGACTTTGCAGTAGTAATAGCACATTTTTTAATTTGTATTAAGAACTCCCATCATGCTCCTTGGCTAGCAAACTGCATTTTGGTGACCGCTGCTGTTTCAACACGGCTTAGTCAGGACTCACGCTGCTCGGAGGAAGAGCGCTTTACTTTTTTTTTTAAAAAAAGCCTCAGCAGAGATTGTCATGTGTGGAGGACGTGTGCTTTTAAAGAAGCAAGAAGCGGAGATGACCCGGAATCTTGTTGGATGCCTTGACCCGAGTGGGACGGGTATGCCCAGACGTGGGACCCATGCTCTCCATGCCACTGGAATCAAGCTATCCTGGCTGAAGAGGGGTGAAACCCCGAAACCGGTCCTAGGATGCTTGTTTCCAGTCCAGGGAGGACCTGGCTTGGCAGTTCGGGCTGGACTGTTCCCATGAGGCACAGGGTCAAGACTGATTTGTATATGGCTGGGTTCAAACTGGAATGGCATGGTGAGCAAAAAAACGATGGATTGAGGCCCAGATCTCTGTACTGGGGTGAATGTATGACATTGTTCTGCATTCTGTCCATCAACTGTTGTTTTTGTATTTGACGCAACTACTGGCAGAAAGCAAAAAGACCACAGGGCAGATTTACCAGCCCCTTGCGCCACTTTTGCGTCACTTTTCCCATGTTAAAAGTGACGCAAAAGTGGCGCAAGGGGCTTGTAAATCTGCCCCCACATATCTACCCCGAGCTCCTTTACAGAGCGGAACTACAGGTGTTTTAAATCAACACCAGGGGGAGGGGAGTGGAGAAACGTGCTACTTTGCTTGCTCCATATGAGTGCGATGTTCAGATTACCACTTTGACAGACTTGCAGACCTAAAGAATACCGCTAGTACGGTGTTGTCGATTGTTTTGTGCTGCTCGCACAAACCCATAAATTGGAGGCTACCATCCCTCGGGGCATATTCAACTTGAATAGTAGCGTAAAGACGTTGTGGAGATCAGTGGCGGCTGGCACGGATCAGGTGTGGTGGACGGGGGCTGGGGATAGAGGATGTAAAAAAAAAAGAAAAAACGTACCTTCTCGCTGCTTCCTCGCCGCATCTCTCCTCCGTAGTCCCTCGTTCTGGCCTGGAACAGGAAGCACACCCAGGCACCCCATAGCCAAACACAACACTGCAATGCAGTGTTGTGATTGGTCTGAGCGCCATGGTTCGGCGCTCAGACAGGCAGTGGGAGCTTGGACATGTTCTCCACCGAGGCTGCAATACAGCCTGGGTGGGAAACATGCAAAGTGTGCATGATTGTTTGGACGGCCCGAGACGGCCGGCCAAGCATTCATGCACACTTACAAAGTGTGCTCACCACTCCCCCTGCTCCTGTCGTCAGAGCAGCTCCGCCCCACCCTGCAAAGCTGCTGCAGCAGGAACAAATAAAATGTTAATAACGGCGAGTTCTTATCATTTTAATTTTCCTTTATTTCACTGCTAAAAAGCAGTGGGGGGACGCTCCTCCGCCTCAGCAGAGGAGCCGCCACTGGTCGAGATGCAGGGCTCTTCAGATGGCAGGGGCATAAGATTCACACTTTGATACAAGTTTGCAGGCTTGCATTCAACAAGGATACGCACGCCTAAGCACTACAGTGACACCCTGGAACTGAGACGAGGGGAAGAGACCAGTAATTGCTCCACTGCACAGTAAGCGGTGCCAACATGCAACAGGGCTACATAAAACTACCTGACAACATTTTATGCGGACATAAATATATGCTACAATGAGCTGTAAGGAGCTATATGGCTGATTGGCAGACTTGGACCCTAGCAACTCTAAAGGGATACATTAGGTGCTCTTTGAAGGTAGAAGTATCACGGGGAAGTTACGGAGGAAACCCACCTAGCTGTGGGTGCGGCTTGTAACTCCTCGCATTCCCACAGCATGCTTTTCCATTCAACACTCTTGGCTTTGTTTTTCTGTTAACTCAATGAAGCGGCATTCATTACGCGAATCTTCGAGGAAGATTTTAGCGCCAGTTAAATCAATCAAAAGCTCCAGGCTTTTCAACCATCTTAAGCCCTTTCAGGAGCTGAACATAAGAACTGTGGACTTGATACAGAAAGCTACTACATTAAATCTTAAACTGCCCACGGAGCATAGGCAGGAAGCAGAGGACCTGTGGAGTAAAATGGTTGTAAGGGAAGATAGAAAAGATTAAACCAATATGAATTTACCTTCCTTAACAATGGAAGATCATAGCCCTGCATTGAGAGCAATCAATGTCAATCAAAGAATAGGTATGGGGGTGCTGGCCTGGGCACTTTAGATGATCTTCATTGTAGCCAAATGTTTCATCATATGGAGACAATGACGCCCACTCCAAGTTTTTCTTCTCCCCTGGTATCGACTTCAATATCAACCCAAGATTCAGTTAACATTGTTAACGAATTGGGGATCACCTCAGCTCCTAAAATTGTTTGTTCCTCAGTTTCCAAGGCTTCACTGACTGATGGAAGAGATCACCAGCAGATTCCAGATAATGGATCAAAAGTTCAAATTCTCCAGCTTATCAACATAGATCACCAAAGTCTACCCGATAACAAGCTCATTAGTTCAAAAGCTGAGCAAAATGCTCTTGAAAGGGCTAAGGCTACACATGAGGGTGAAAAGTCTCCTGGCAGAAATCGGGCCCTCTCACAGCCAACTTCAGCACAATTCCCAGAGACTACTCTTCAATCAGATTTGTCACTCCACTTACCAGATCTTGGGGCATTGACTTTATTACCTACAGTACCGCACCCACGAATAGTTGAGGTCCTGCAGGAAATCTAGGGGCGATAAGAGAGATTAAAAACAAAAGTTGCAAAATAAAGCATATAAGGAGTTAAATCAACAACTTATTAACATAAATGCAAGCCTTCAGCAGCTCAACAATAGAATGGAGCAAGCAAAACAAAGAATTTCTTATTTTGAGGATTACAAGACTAAGGGGTCGATTCCGATCTCGGTCGGTAGGGCTCCGAATCGGATTCGGCTTTACCGGATCCGAGTCGGAGGCTTTGTTTCCGACCGATTCATACAGTCGTCCGAGCGAGCAAGTACGATGCGAGTGAACGCGAAATCGCCGACCGACTCGTTTCCGTGTCCGACCCGCTCCGTCCGACTCGTTCGCACTCGATTCGTGGCGCGCAATGGAGACGTTTTCCAACCGAGCGAGTACGATGGACGCGTCGGACAGCCGGATCGAGCCGGAGCGTCCGGCTCGAAAAAGCTCCCGGAGCCGGATTTGGGGGGTCCGTGCCGGACGACCCTGCACCCATAGCCGTACGAGTCGAACACAGGGGGGACCCAAGGGTCCCCCCTAAACATGCATGTACTGTGCGAGTTGCACCGACGCGTACACACTGTAGGGGGCCCCCTTGTTCGCGACGTACCCATTCAGTCAATGGGAGCCCGTGTACGCGTCGTACGACCGGCTCCCATTGACTTCAATGGGAGTCCGACCGAATCGAGTCCGGCAGCATGCGGCCGCATCGTACTCGCTCAGTCGGACTGCAGGAGTCCGGCTCGCTCGGAAATCTCTCCAGATCCGGCTCGGTCGGAGAGTTTTCCGACCCAGATCGGAATCGGCCCCCAAGTCTGATGGCACGTCAACGAAATTTAAATCAGAATTGTCAGAGCTCCAGTTCAAGGTGGAAGAGATGGAGAATACCCGTCACTCCATCTTACGTTTAGTTGGGATTCCTGAAGGGCGGGAGAATAGCCAAGATACCTTCCAGCTGATTTCAAACTTGGTAAAACAGTATGTGATCCCAGACCATTAAGAGAAAGAGAAGGGCCTTACAATCATGCAAGCTCATCGCATCCCCTCGTTTCAACCCCCCAATGCACAGTACACTCGTACTTTCGTGGTTAACTTTGGAGACTTACAGATAAAGGAGAAGGTCTTGACTAAAGCTCTGAGTGCTAAACTGTTGCAGATGCAGGACTGCTCATTCAAATTTTTCTCCGATATGTCAGTGACTGTGCCATGTTGCTGGCGGGAGTTCAATCTCATGATTGACTCCTTTAAAAGACAAGGTGTTCAAACCGCTCTTGCGAAAGATAGGGTTTATGATGTGCCAGGAAGTGTGGCGCCTTGCTCTGTTTGCGTTATGTATGTAACTAAGTATGTAGCACGGTGCAGCCAAGATAGGGGAGATACCCTAAAACCCCTATGTCTGTGTGGGCAACACCCGCACAATTAGAGAGAAACAAGATTCCCGGGCACACGTTATTGGGTAAGTATGCTAATACGCAAAGTCTTTGTCATCACAGTTACTCTCATAGATGGTCCATTCACGATTTAATAGGAATTTTTCAATTCATTTAATATTTAACATTGGCAGACACAACCAGCCTGTTTCGTCACAATGGGAGATATCCGTGACTTCTTCAGGGCTGTTTAACAGAACACGTATGGTGTTTTCATGGAATGCCTCGCCGGTGATAATTCCGACCCGGCTGGTCTGGGTTAAGCAACCGAAGAAAGATGTAAGTAAAAGCCGAAAATCCCTGTGTGGAGATCTTGAATTGAAAGTGCCAGTTAAGTGTAGATCGGCGGATGCGCAGTCAAAGATACCGTTATAGCCGAAATCAAAGGTGCAGCTTGGGAGCGATTAGCGGCGGGTGCGCCGTCAATCACAATCTTCAGCGTGTGAGCTGATGTCAGAACCAGGCACTGGTCCTCCTCTGTTTGAGGAGGACCAGTGCCTGGTTCTGACATCAGCTCACACGCTGAAGATTGTGATTGACGGCGCACCCGCCGCTTAATCGCTCCCCAAGCTGCACCTTTTGATTTCGGCTATAACGGTATCTTTTGACGGCGCATCCGCCGATCTACACTTAACTGGCACTTTCAATTCAAGATCTCCACACAGGGGATTTTCTGCTTTTACTTACATCTTTTCTTCGGGTGCTTAACCCAGACCAGCCGGGTCGGAATTATCACCGGCGAGGCGATTCCAAGAAAACACCATACGTGTTCTGTTAAACAGCCCTGAAGAAGTCACAGGATATCTCCCATTGTGACGAAACAGGCTGGTTGTGTCTGCCAATGTTAAATATTAAATGAATTGAAAAATTCCTATTAAATCGTGAATAGACCATCTATGAGAGTAACTGTGATGACAAAGACTTTGCGTATTAGCATACTTACCCAATAACGTGTGCCCGGGAATCTTGTTTCCCTTCAAACCGCTCTTGTCCAACAATCCAAGCAGAAAGTTCTTTTTGAGGGACAGTTATGTGTCTTTGCCCCAGTTGAATAAACCAATGACCTTTTGCAGTCCATCATTCAATCTCATAGGTGGTGGGGAGGGGAAGAGGGCCCCTAAAACTCAAGTGAAAAGATGTTGTTGTTTTCTGACTTGGCCTTTGGAAGAAAGTGGTTTACCTGTCTTGTCTGCCCATTGTTATACTATCTATCGCTGGATCTTTCTTTCTTTTACTCTTCTTTCACTTTGTGGGACTTTCTTCTCTTTGGGGCTCTTCTTGTCTGTATTCCTTTCTGGTACAAGTCATCAGCTTTAGATAATGGCATGCTGTTGGTATCCACAGATGCAGTTATGAGTGAAACTCCAAGGCACCCAGCTAAGGGGGAATTAAAGGGAGGGTTGGGCAGGGCCCTCAAGGAAGTCCAGGATGGGTGGGAAGCATAGGGAATTCGGCTCTGCGGGGGGGGGAAATGAGGGGTTGGGCAGGGAAGGCATATAGGAATAGGGGTGGCTCAAAAGATGTAGCAGGTGTTTTGAAAACATGGAATAGATCCGTTATTTTGTTGTTACTGTTATTATACTGGCCAAAAATAAGATATGGCTCCTAGATTTTTAAAAGTGATTTCATGTAACGCCAATGGTCTGAACAATAGAGTTACATTTTGGGCGATGCTATCCTGAGAGCATTACACGCGAATGTTATTTTTTTCAAGAAACTCACCTGAAAGCCCCCAGCCTTCTCTAAAGACACCAGGTTATATTGAATATGCCTTTTATGCATCTTTGTGTGCAGCAGTTAGGGGTGTAGCTATTTTAATAACTTTTAATAACAAAAGAGTTGCACAACAAGATATTGGAGGTAATTAGGGATCCAGGGGCAAGTTGGATTTGGGTGAAAGTCATAGTGCAAATCATATAATACATTTTGTAAGTTATTATGGCCCTTGCCTTTGAGGCAATATATAGCATTGCAAATGGGGTATCAGGGAGGATCTTTGGTAATAGTGGGGATTTCAATCTTCTTCTCAATACTTCTGACGCCCCTTGCCCAAATAAACTACAAAAATAAACCCAGGACCATCAAGGTGCTGAGATTATTAGAGCAAGATTTTGCCTTGATTGACCCTTGGTGTAACGATTACCCACTATATTGACAATATACTCAAAAGATTCAATTCAGCTTCAAGAATTGATTTTTCTTAAATTTCTCATTTCCTTTGTCGAGATCAGACAGAGATTCTAGCCAAAGGGTTTTCAGATCATTCCATAATCTCGTTAGAACTTTGTACGCCAACTGGCAGAATGTAAAGCTCATATGGCCATTTGATGAAATCTCTGCTTGCAAATGAAATGTGGTGAGAGAATATGCGACAAGCCTTAAAAGCTTTTTTGGAGCGAAATATAGGCATGACGTCTGAATTTTTGGTGTGAAGGCTTCTGACAGTCTTTTTAGAGGTGAGATAACTGCCTTTCAAGCAAGGCAAAAACAGTTAACAAAGACGAAATCACAACAGTTGCAGTCGGCACTAAATTAGGCTGTCTTGGCTTCCATTTTGAAATCAGTGCTGGTAGCTAAAATGGAGCTAGCTCAAGTAAGACAGAACTTAAAAGAGCATTTTATTTATGCCGAAGTAGTGAGTCATAACACACATCTTCAAAAAAGGCACAAAGAAAGTGAATTCATGGGCAAATATTTGGCCTGGTTGGCAAAACAAAAAAATAACAATTCTGTAAAATCGATTTTTGATCCAGACATAGCCAGTTTAGTTACTCAGCCAGAGTTGATAGCCGAGGTTTTCAGGAAACACTATGCAAAACTATATTCAGATGTGCATACTCCTACTCCTGAGGCAAATAACACGTTGTTAGATAGCATTAGGATGATGGCTCTGGCAGAAGATCTGTGGGCTACCACTGTCACCGCAATCCCTTTGGCCGAAGTTGAGCAGCCCCTCTCCCAACGCCAAGGCTTGTGATATGGATGAGTTTCCAGCAGAAGTATATAAATTCTGCTCTCAGCAACTAACCAAGTTTTCAGTTAGGCTGTTTAATGAAATCTTGGCAGGTTGTGAAATCCCTAAATCATTCACAGAATCTGTGGCAGTGAGTTTTCTGAGAAGAAAAAAAACGAGCCTTGGAATGATGTGACTTTTTATTCTCCGATACATCTGCTCAATAGTGACTACAACCTTTTCACTAAGATCTTAGCAAATTGGCTCACATCATTAGCCCAAACGGCAATCCACAGTGATCAAAATGGCTTCCTGCCTGGTAGACGTATCACTATTAATACCAATTATTTAATCCAGGCAATTTATTTATATTCCACCCTAAAGATCAAAGCGGTAGTTATTACGTTGAACGTGGAAAAAGCTTTCAATCTAGTTCAATTGGAAGTGTTATTTATGATTTCAACGCAGACACTTGTGCGGCCCCTTCTGTAATACCAATAGCGCTGGCGAACATAAAGCACCAGCACCATCTTCAAGGGGGCGTTTCCTCATTTGCATGGGGGCATGCCCCGTGCAAATGAGGGAATCCCTTTGCCTCTGCACCCGCGCCGTAGTACAGATGCGGGTGCAGAGAAGTGCTCAGGAGGCGCGCAGACAGTGCGCCACCTCAAAGGTGGTGCACTATCAGTGCTACCCCTGAGAGCAGCCCTCTGCAGGGGGTAAATTGGGTCCCATGGACCCCCAAACATCCCCTTGCAGGCGGGTGCAGTCTCTGACTGCACCCGCCTGCAAGGGGATCTCTATTCCCCCTTAAAAGTGCAGGCGGGTTGCCACCTGCACAGTGAAACATGGAGCGGCTTCAAAGCAGCCGCTCCATATTTCACATGAATGCGCTGCCCCAGGGAAGCATGAGTTTGCGGCTGCCCTGGGGGCAGCGCATTCACCATAATGCAGCAGACATTCCTTCATTGCACTGGGCAGACCTTTTAAAAGGAGTACCTGGAGCAATGAATGAAAGTGCGCCACATGTGTAATGCTGCCCTGGGTTTGTATAGGTATTAAGAAATCTATATGAAAATGCAGTAGCACATATAGATATCAATGCCAAGCCGGCTGGACAGATTGACACTAGCTGGGGAACTCGTCAAGGGTGCCCCGTGTTACCCATTCTTTTTTCCTTGTTGATAAAACCATTAGCCTGTGCCACTCGCCAAGATCTAACTATTCTCCCACCAGCAACAGGAGCAGCTAAATCGAAATTGTTTGCCAATGATATGATTCTATATTTGGCAGCCGAGGAGGGTATTATTTCGAACGCCTCCTCTAAGATCAAAGAGTTTATGTCTATTGGTGAATACAGAATTGCTCATTCTAAGTCAGAAGCCCTACTTTTTAACTGTGTGTCTAAAATGTTGCCAGCATTGATCCAGAGTAACCATTCATCAATTACCCAATTAGATATCGGGGAATTTTCGTTACCGCCAAATTTGGTGATCTATTTACACTTAACTATAGCACCACACTAACGTAGATGTGTAAAACACTCAATCAATGGCAGAGTCTTTCAATGATGATAATAAGCCGGGTTGCATTGATTAAAAGGAATATTCTTCCCTCATTATAATTCATTTTTTTTTTCAAATGAAATTATCAAAATTTCACAATCATTCTTTGATGCAGTTGAACAAGCATCCTCTTAAACTTCAGGCTGTCCAATTAAATCAGGAGGAAGGAGGGCAGACACTTCCTAAGATGAAAGCTTATTATCAGACAGCCTTTTTGGACTAGCTATCTAGATCTGTTAAAGACATTTCATGGGATAGAAACTTTAACTTTTACTTGTATAGAACGATAAACACAGCAGGAATCAAGCTTTTTTTCTTTTTAAGAACCCCCAGGCTACCAAAGAGAACCAGATATAAGATGCAACGGGTCATTACAGATAGATTTAATAGTATATGGCAAGAATACAAAGTCCCTAGATTTCATCCGCATATAAAAGTAGCAGATTGTACTCCTTTAGGACTCCCCTTAGGCACCACCATAGTTAGTCGCTGGGCTAGTGTAGGGCTCTGTATGATGAAAGATTTTTTTCAAAACAATGAACTTATCCAATAGCAACTGCTGTTTAATATCTCTTTCCATATAAGTCGCATCCTTTTTAGGTCGAGCCTAGCGTTGCAGCGCATGCGCTGCTCGCTTTGCGAGGCATGCAGTATTCAGTATAGTGTGGAAGCTTCATGTAAGCTCCGCCCACTCTCCGCCCATCTTTTTCATTGGCTTAGGTCCTAAATGATGCCTTCTGATTGGTTTTAGACTTGTTAATCCCTCCTCATGACGGCCATGTAGTCATTTGAATCCTTCCATGGCTACTGGCCCCTTTACTCCCAACACTATTTTCTTCCCTGTCTCCCCCCCGCCCCCTCCTGCAGTCCGTGACTTCTCCGGCCCCCCCCCCCCCGAACCCCTCCACTCCCATTTGTGCCTTCTTGCCCGTCCGCACTCCCGTTTCCAATGCAATAGGTCTCGCGTAAATGTGAGTCCTATTGCATTACAAATGCTTGTTAGACTCCCCGACTACAGTCAATTATTCTAGCGAGAGTGTCCAATAGGGACACTCTCAATAGTGTAGAAGGGACATAGGCATAGAAAAAGGACACAATTATCAAGTACTCAGAAGCTTCTTACTATATTTAGGTTTGTCCACCAACCATTTTCGAGATCGGTATCTCCCTTCGAAAACAATGAAACCAACATAGATTGGCATGTAATGCTACACTTCTGTAGCTTATATATACCATAATGCCACTACCGTGTGTAAGATATTAAATAACTTTAACTTTACAGGCACCTTAACACTTCTAATTGTTTTTATATTTTGAAGAAATGTGTATTCAAGCAACTTTGTAAATTATAATAAACTGTATTTTACTGTAACGTTTCAGACGATTTGATTATTTCTATCACCAATATGTTTAGAGCTGCCCGTAGCAAGAAGCCGCTTTGGTGACGTCGTTATTTCCTGTACGTTGGAGAGGTGTGGTTCAGCGGCCAGGGCAGCTGACTTCGGAGCACAGGGCTCACCGTTCGATCCCCGGCTCCGGCGGCAGCTCAGCTCAGCACCATGTGACTCTGGGCAATAGCTCACTTAATTTCCACGACGGCCACCAGCGCCTTGAGACCCGTAAGGGTGAGTAGTTCGCGCTTTACAAATACGGATTTACATTTATTTTTTTATTTCCTGTACGTTGTTATGGTTGTCCTTCTTCCATGTGGGCGCTGATGCAGGTCCTGCTGGAGCAGGGAAGTGACAGCAGCTCGGATTCCCAAGCTTGCGCTTCCTGTGTGCTAACTCGGCCAGATAACAGCTTGCAGGAAGCTGAGCGCATCCTGCAGAAAGCCATGGACAAACTGCCGCCCTATGAGCCCAGTACAGTGTCTGCAGCATCAGTAACCTCAGCCAGGAAGCCCCCCAGACCTGCCGCGCCACCAGCTGTGCCGGTGGTAGCAGCAACAGCGATCCGTCAGCCTAACATCAGTGTCCACCAGCCGATCTTGGAGACCCTAGACAGGTGAAGTGTCCCTGCTTTACTCGGGGGTGGTACCTGAGTGATAGCGTAAAAAGAGTATCTTGTTGATCCAGTAGGTGAGTCCAAATGAGCAAGCAACGGATCTGGAAAGAGACGAGCAACCTGAGAAAAGCAATGGGAGGGTTGTGAAAATGGACCATCAGGGTGCCCTAGACCAAAAGTGGGGTTCAGAGAGCACTGCAAAAAGAGTGGTACTCAAATAGTGGTGAGAAGACAGGGGCGACCAGGTGACGTTAAAAAGAGGGGATGCTACGGAGTACTACAAATCGAGTACTTGTACATCTAATCAGGCCAATGAAGCCGTATTACATTGTACTGTAATGTATTGAGAGGATCAGCAAGGTGCATTCCACCTGTTTGTAATTGTATATGGCGCTTGCTACTACTGATGGGGGCATTTGGGAGTGGGAGGAGGCAGAGACTCTAAACTCGATGGACCAAACACTCGTCTTTGCGCCGTGAGGCACTTCACATTTGTGCCATGAAGACTGTAGTTAGATACTCTGATTATATATTGTTATCTGGGTACCCTAGAGGGTATGGTTCATATTCATACTACAGAAAACTATACACACAAATACATTGACAATCCGAGTGAAGGCTCGGTGTTGTACTTCGTAGTAGGTGCATCTTTGATCCTTGAAAAGGTCATAGAAAACCAGGCTACACTGGATCAGGGGGTACTCCTCCCATAGGGAGGATCCAGGGTTAGTGGGTAAGAGCTACAGTGGGTAACTAGAAAGTGCTGCAAGAATAGCTGCTGCCAAGGAACACTGGGGATGATGGCAACTCTGGGAATTACAGAGAGAATGGCTACCACTGGATAATACCCACAGAGGTGGCATCCAGAGAGAATGCATAAACTAGAGGACGCGGGATATATGGGGCAACGACGTACTATGACAAACTGGCGATGAAAACCGAGTGAGAGCTTGCAGACATCCATTTAGAGAGATTTTTCACTGCTCTTCCTTCTCAAGTGCTGATACCAAAGGGAACGTGGCTCCACGAGGAGGATAAACTGTACCAGACAGTTCTGGCTCATAAAACATTGTGTTAGGTTTGCAGAATGCAGCATTTTAATATGCGATGCAGAGCTATTTTAGAGCTGCACTTTAACTTGTGGGGCCGTTTAAGAAGTATGGGATGCCGGTTAAGCGATTCCTAGCACTTTAGCGGACTTGTTAAATTGAGCTAAGAACACGCGTTCCTCAGTGCTATATAATGCTGCAGAGGCCCTGTAGTATTGACACACAAAATTGGCCTTTGTTGTGTTCGACAAATAGATAATTTATAACTTTTATTAGTCCGGTTCTGTCCCACGGTGTTTGCAGTACCAGAGTATATCAGGGATTGAACTCTAGGTCTGATGATATATGTTTGGCTGCCACGCTTTCCAAGCTTTTGCAATGAAGGATAAGCCAGAGAAGTTGGACTTTGTTTCACAACGAGCCTTAACGTGTCTTTTGTACTTGTGACATGACTGTTGCATGTATGAGTTGCGGGCGTACTTCCCTGTAGATAGCAAGATATTAGATAATCTCTTAAGGGTGCTGGCCACTTCGCGGCCACTATTGACACACTTTCTGTTTCGTGTCTTTGTGGGAGGGTGCATTTCTATTTAATGACCATATTATTACCCTGTGTTTGGAGTGGGGTGAATTCAGTGAAAAGCACTTATTATAGTCGGTGTTACAGCCAGAGAAGCAACAATAGTTATTCCGGCTGTGGATCTAGTCAGTTTGTTTAGAAAAACAAACAGTTGTTGCAGACTTAAGTGGAAAAAGTCATTTTTGCCCTGTGCTATTAAATGGCTGCAAATTTCTTGTAAATCTTTAATAATTCATTTTTAACTTTCACAAATTCCCCTATGTAATTATAAGTGGCCTTTATTGCCTGAAGCATGTTGAATTGTAACTTCGCCAGTAAACCTAGAACAGTTTTTGCTCATCCATTTGTTGAAGTTTCCACCAGGCTTTTTTAACAGCCTTGCCCTTTCATTTAATTAGGTGGCCGTCATTGGTTTACTAGGATGTGAAGAATTGTTCTCTGCCTCTATCCTTCTCTCTATACCTATTTTGAATATAATACAGTAGTTGATGAAAGGAGTTCTGATATGGTTGTTGTATCAGCGAGGGCAAGCAGTTGATTAGGACTGGAGCAGGTCATGGATTTTGGAAGTGTTTTGATGGTGGGTTATGGGTTGAGATGAATGCTCAAAAAGGATTTTTCATGAAGAATGGCAGAGGTGATATCTTGCTTGTCAGTGGAGTCTTCAGTGATTATGGGAGAACTTTTAGCGGGGGCAGAGTAATGAGTGAGGGCTTGGGTCTGGAGGGACAATCCAGGAATTGTGATACAGTGTGATCCGGGAAGTAGGTGGGAGGCGACCAGGCTCAATTTGACTAAGTAAAAATGACCTAGACAAGAAGAAACTTGGCTTTTTATATTAGATAGCAGATTTTGAGATCTTGGCTTGGGAATCACCATGGGTATAATATAAACACAAAAATCTGCGGGTCTAATCAAGAGCACAATCAGTACAAGCAACAAAAAATCTATTCTTGCATGAAAAAAGTCCTATTTAAGAGGACGGACTCCCATCACCCACCAAAGTGGCATGCTTCATCATCTGGGATCTCCTCTTGGCTGCAAAACTAATGCAACCAAGGAGCTGCGACTCCTTCACTGAGAGGAGGAGCTCACGGATGTTTTAATTTGATCAATGGAATAGATCTCCTAAGATCTATGGAGCATGACAATGTGTAAGTGGATGTATTGCAGTGTGAAAAGTAATAGTAAATGTGAAGTGCAATTTAAAATTAGCTACCAAGAGAAAAAGATTTATTAGGTATCTCTTGGTGTCAATTGTTAAAAACAGTGCAAGAGCTATCTGAGCAAATTATCGAGCGCGTTGGTCTAAATAGAAGGTCTACATGTTTCAGCCATTTGGATCATCATTAGATCGTGGCCTTCCTCAGGACCTAGATGGTACTACTACTGTAAAAATCAAGTGTAAAAACGAGTGAATTAAAACTGGATAAAGGGAACGATACAACCCACAATCACCTGTGTTCTACTCTTTGAAGAAACTACAGGATTGTTGTTGACACCTGTGAAGAGAAAAACATAATAACCATGTATGTCATAATTAAATGGATATATTGCTTGCTTGTACTGTGTATGCTAAGGGACCATCACAAGTTGATGTTCCCATCACTGCAGTGCTAGATTGCACTCAGATAAAAATAATTACATATTTTCCTTACCCGTATGGATACGGGTGGACTCCTCACCACTCCTGGTAACAACTCAGGGTGTGAGGCACCGCTCTGTGAAAAAAAGGAGAAAAAGAAAAAAGAAAACTGTAATCAAAGGTCCGGGCAATGGACCAAGCAATAGTACTTCAATCAATTAAAAATCAACCCTGAAAATTCGTTGTGGACTGCACAGGCAGGCATATATAACGCTGGGTATTTACATCTCAATGTGGCATAACGAACAATAAGTGTTCTACCAAATGGCTGCCAGAGATGTTGGTCAGCAAGGTTATAGTATATCTATTCAGGCTCATAGCATATTATGTAAAGCACCTGAAGATGTTTAAGGTGCGTGCTAATGTTTTGAAATGACTGTAAAAAACCAACAAAATAAGGAAAACATAATGGAGTGCTAACATTATTGTGTTTGGCACTCAGTTAACACGTAACTGATTACATGGCTAAAATTGAAATGTTAACAGCCTATGTCAGTCAAAGGCAGAAAGGAGCAGAAAGGAGCCAAGACCCCAAGCACGCTATCAGAAGACAGCAGCTGCAATGTCAATGGCCCACTGTATATTACCTAACAGCCCATAGAGCTAGAGAAACGTGCCGTGCTACTCACCTCTCCGTCGCTACCTCGGACCTTCTTCTCGTTGTCCCTGGCGGTAAACGGCAGAGGGGAGCACGGTTTTTACATTGTATTTAATTACGAGAACAGAAACTCCAGTGCCTCATTAGGTCTAACTATCGTCGCACACCCTGTGCGTCATTCGTTGCGAAACAACAACGCCGCGCTCAACTCTACGCCGTGCGTCTAGGAGTATAGAGCACAGTGAACTACAGAACCGGCTTAGAATGCTGGGAAATGTAGTTGAAATAGCGGTGACCAACGTGTTACCCGAGTAGCGTCATTTGTTGCCAATCACAACGCCGCGCTTATCTGAACATTGCGCGTTTTGGTGTATAAAGCGCGGTAAACTACAAAACAAGCTAAGAATGCTGGAAAATGTAGTAAAAATAGCGTTGACCAGCGTGCTATAACTATTGTTGAATTTTCTCTGAAATAAACATCAAGTGTGGTGTGTACTCAGCTGCGTATGGAGAACGAAATGCATTCCTCAATGAACAAATGACGTCCATCAGTAATCACTCAAAACGTCCCATGCATCGTGGAAGATGTAATCTTATGAACGTGATGGTTACTATTCAGCTGTACTCATAGGATTATATCAGAGACCTAAAAGGACAAATGAACCAAACAGGATGTATCCTAATAATAAATATTAGTTTCACTGTCCTTTCCTCAATTAAGGTGTATACTCAAATAGGGTCTTGGTCAAAACCTACATAAAGTTCCAGTTTGTTGAAGAGACCAGCCCCCTTCTTCGAATGTGTCCCTTGTTCATTATTACGAGATATAAACCTAACCCCAAAGTAATGGATCTCAGTCAATATATCTGATTGATCAAAAATCAGTCTTGTTGAAAATCAATCGGTCATATTCCAAGGATAGTGACTACAGTAGAGTCCACGGAATGTCATTGTTAAGTCCGTCTGAGTCACTATGAAGTTTGAAAACCCATCGTTGCTCCTTCCTAAACAGGAATTTAGATATATCAGTAACATGGGGAGGTACATATGGTTGTTCAAGAATCGTCCAAACCATATCATCTGGTTTGTGTTGCATAGCCACGAAGTGGTTCGTCAGTCTCGTCGATTGTTTCTTGCACCGAATGGTGCTTTTGTGTTCCATGATTCTCTGTTTGACCTTTCTGATCGTCATGCCAACGTATTTCTTTTGGCATGGGCATGTTATTAAATAAATAACTTTTTCGCTGTTGCAATTAGTGTGTCTTATCTGTCTCCAAGGTCTGTTGGTACCGATGTCTACCTCTGTGGTGTGTCTTGTTTGGGGACAGACAACACACGTGCCACAGGGATGATGTCCTTGAACAGCTGGCAGATTCCAAAGCGTCTCTTGTCTAATAGGTGCTTCCATACGTGGTCTCGTGTGTATGAGGCTATCGCGCAAATTAATACTCCTTTTGAAGGAGAAAAGAGGAAGGGGTAAATTTTCTTTTCCTACATTCAAAATGCGCCAGTGTTTGCGCACACTCCTCTAAATATTATTGGACAGTGTGCTAAATGTGTTAACACAGGTAAGCCTTGTCATCGGCGGTTTTGGTCCTGCCGGTTCTAAAAGTGCTTCACGGTTGTTATTCGTTGCTCTTTTGTAGGACTGGCGTATCAGTTTCTTGGGATACTTCCTCTCATAAAGATTGCGAGACAAAACGTTGGCATGGTGTTCATAGTTTTCCTTCGTAGAGCAGTTCCTTCGAATACGAAGGAATTGCCCAAACGGTAAGTTTTGACGAAGGGACTTGGGGTGAAAACTATCAAATGTCAATAACGAATTCCTCGCCATAGGTTTGGTGTATAGTTTGCTTTCCAAACCTCTCGCAGATGGAAATATGCAGAGGTCCAGGAAAGGCAAACTATCTTTACTGAACTCCACTGTAAAGTTGAGAAATTATTCCTCGTGTTCAGCCACATGTGGAATTCACCGATAGTCTTAGCATCACCTTTCCAGATGACGAGAATATCGTCAATGTAGCGTTTCCGTGAGATGATTTGTTCATGGAAAGGATTGTCTTCATTAAGTATGTGTTGTTGCTCAAAAAGATGAACATACAAATTCGCCAGGCTGGGGGCAAAAACGCTCCCCATCGACGTTCCCGATGTTTGGAGGTAGATCCTCTCTTCGAATCTGAAGAAGTTCTCCTTCATCGCCAGCCTGGCACATTCCATGATAAAAGGTACTGGTGTACTAGTTTCCATACGTCTCTGATCAAGGAGTAATCTCACAGAATCCAAAGTCTCATCCTGGGGGATACACGTATATAAGTATTCAACGTCGAAGGAGATGAGGAAATCTGTTTCGACGTTAAATTCGATCTCAGGGAGCAGTTGTAAAACATCTTTCGTATCTTTCGTATACGTAGGCATCTCCTTAACTAGAGGTCTCAGGAAGTGATCCACAAAGGTGGATAATGGTTCCAGTAGCGACCCTAACCCCGAAATGATTGGCCTACCAGGTGGTGGCCTTTGGGGTTTATGGATCTTCGGTAAAGCATAGAAATATGGCATAACCGGGTACAAAGTAGTCAGGAAACTAGCTTCCTGTGCTGTCACCCATCTCTCGATTCTGGCTTCTTCCACAAGCTCCCCAATTTGTTTCGTAAGTCTTGCTGTTGGATCCATTTGGAGTTGGCGATAATATCGCCCATCTGTGAGTTGTCTGAGACATTCAGTACGATAGTCAGAGGTGTTCATAATAACAATCGCACCGCCTTTGTCTGCCGGTTTGATTGTTAATGATGTGTCCTTGGTAAGGATATCTAACGCTTTGACTACAGTTTTCTTTTTTCTTTTTCTCCTTTCTTTAACAGAGCGGTGCCTCACGCCCTGAGTTGTTACCAGGAGTGGTGAGGAGTCCACCTGTATCCATACGGGTAAGGAAAATATGTAATTATTTTTTATCTGAGTGCAATCTAGCACTGCAGTGATGGGAACATCAACTTGTGATGGTCCCTTAGCATACACAGTACAAGCATCAATATATCCATTTAATTCTGACATACATGGTTATTATGTTTTTCTCTTCACAGGTGTCAACAACAATCCTGTAGTTTCTTCAAAGAGTAGAACACAGGTGATTGTGGGTTGTATCGTTCCCTTTATCCAGTTTTAATTCACTGGTTTTTACACTTGATTTTTGCAGTAGTAGTGCCATCTAGGTCCTGAGGAAGGCCACGATCTAATGATGATCCAAGAGATACCTAATAAATATTTTTCTCTTGGTAGCCAATTTTAAATTGCACTTCACGTTTACTATTACTTTTCACACTGCAATACATCCACTTACACATTGTCATGCTCCATAGATCTTAGGAGATCTTAGGAGATCTTAGGAGATCTATTCCATTGATCCAATTAAAACATCCGTGAGCTCCTCCCTCTCAGTGAAGGAGTTGCAGCTCCTTTGTTGCATTAATTTTGCAGCCAAGAGGAGATCCCAGATGATGAAGCCTGCCACTTCGGTGGGTGATGGGAGTCCGTCCTCTTAAATAGGACTTTTTTCATGCAAGAAGAGATTTTTTGTTGCTTGTACTGATTGTGCTCTTGATTAGACCCGCGAATTTTTGTGTTTATTATGTACTGTATTGGGGATTAAGTCCGCGCTGGTCTGTAAACTTTCCCTTAGACCCTCAATTCTCTCTGTTTTGTATAATCACCATGGGTATGCAATTTTTCATTTTGGCGATTTCCTTTAATCTTATTGTATTGAACTTTTGATCAAATGCAGCCAGATTGTGACCATGCATTTGCATTGTATTTTTATGGGACTTTTTTATTGGCATTCTAACAAAGATTTCAGACCTCGAGAATATGTTGATGGTTCATAACAATTAAACACCATTAGGTAAATGACATACAGCACATCTGAGAACTAAAAACCTTATACCAACTTGCTTGAAATGTGGTCTAGAACACTTGGCCACACGTAGAATAAATGTGTGCATTTATCTTGAAGATTTATGCTACAAGCATACATGCCAACATTTTAGAGTAGGAGATTAAAAAAATAATAATCGGGAGAATACTTTTTCCCTATTGACGTCTGTTAAGGGAAAGGCAATTTCAGATGGGAGACAGCCAAAATAAAGCCATTTTTTGCTTCAAAAATTGGGAGTCTCCTGTCTGAATCGGGTCTGTTGGAATGCGTGTACAAGTGCAATTCGAACATGCTGATTACTGTTGTGTATTCTGTATTTCAGTTAAAAGGCCAACTCCCAGTAACAATAAAACAAAAAACTTCATGTTCTTGGCAGGGTGCATCATTTAAATATTTTTAAGCCCTTATGAAGCCTTGTATTTATACAAACATTGCAGCATTAGATAAGCATCTCGTGCAAAAGATATCTAATCTATATGTGGCTTTTAAATATTTTCTGACAGCGAAAGCAAATTTTCTATTTCTTGGTTATTTTTATAGCTAAGTAAAGATTATATTTCTTAAATAATATATTAATACTTCTTGGAATCTTTTAACTATAAAATATCCACTCTTAAAATTTTTGTTCAACCACATAGCAGCTATTGAAGGAGCGTTATGGCTCAAGTTCCATATCACCCGTCTTTGAGGCCATCAAAAATATGGGTCGTTTTAGTTAGCTTACCATTTAACCCAAGTTGGACGTTCACTTGGGTATTATTATGAAGAGTAATACTTATTGACAGAAGGCCATGTGAAATACTAAGTGCATCTAGCTTTTTCATAGTGATGGAGCTGTGGATGGAGGGCTTTCGTTCTGTATAGTTTAAGCTAAATATACGATGTTGGATGCTGAATTCTGATATAAAGCATAGTTGTTTGATCATTATTAATGTATTTTCTTTGGTCAGCACATCAATATGGTTATCTACCAGCCTTACAAAAACTTCAGAGATGGCATTTATTCAAGAAGTTAGCCCGTAAGAAGTTGGATCTTCCTAATCCCCTCGTTTACATATTGGTTTCATCAGGGCCGGTCCTAGAACTTCTGGGGCCCCGGGCGAAAGGGAAGATGTGAGGCCCCTCTAATTTGCATGTAACATCCAGTCGCGGCCATCATGACTCGCGGGTGGAGGGTCTCGCGGGGGTTCGCGCGCGGGGGGGTTAATTTAAAAATAAAATAAACTTACCTTCCCGGGCCTCGCGTCGTCTCTGCTCCTGACCTGCTCTCCTGCTTTCCTGCCTCTGGCAGGAACAGGAAGCAGGCAGCCTCCCTCCCCTCCCCTAAGCCAATCACAACGCCGCAATGGCAGCATTGCGATTGGTCGGGACGCCGACCAGCCAGGCGCCTATGGGGAGGCCATTTTCTCCATGTAGGCGGCATTGCAGCCTACATGGAGAAAGGCCAGAGTGCGCATGACTGGTTTGGTCGGCCCCGGAGGACCGACCAAACAGTCAACGCTCTTAGCAGTGGGCAAGGCACTCCTCCCCTGCCCTAAAGCAGACCCGCCCGCCCCCAACCAAACACTTCTGCTTTCTCGCAGTGCGAGAAGCAAAAACATAAAATTGTAGTTTTAGCATTTTGTGTTTCTGCTTCTCGCACTGCGAGAAAGCAGTGGGGTGACGCTCCTCCGCCCTAGTGGAGGAGCTGCCCTTGGTAACATCACAAGAAGTGACATCACAGAAAGTGACATCGCAGGACTATTGATCTTATTTGGCATCACTGAAGAGACCTAACGTGGATATCAGTAACATGGACAAAAATATAAATATACAAATGAAATAAGTCCATATATTTTAAAACTGTATTAAATGGATTACATTTGTCACATTGGATGGAAAAGCTAGGTGCAGGTCTCACAAAGATGTATATTATTTACTCCTCGTTAACTGATTGTTTCCAGATGAGTGCATGATACAATTTCCAGTTCTGCCTCATAAAGGGGGAGATCCTGTTGAGGTAATGAGGGGCGGATCATTCAAAATATAAAATTACACAAGAGAAAACCTCTCACACCATGGATATAATTGCAAATTTCAAAAGGCTCCCTTATCTTTCTGTGCCATTATTGTGCTACCTTAGGATGACATTAATACTTTGCAATTTCTTTTAACGTAAATCCTCTCACCAGTATCCCACACGCACATGCTAAGAGACGTAGGACAATCTTTTTGTGTGTGGGCTCTTTACTCGCCAGAATTATGTTAAGTGCAAAAACACAACACATATAGTACAAAATTACAAGACACCATTGCAAACAAATAAAGATTGTACATAAATAAAAAAGACTTAGAACAACCGAGACCACTGCTAAATTATACATTGACTTGAAGGTATGCTTCAGATTCAAGGGGTTTTCAAATTAACGTTTTTGATTTGGTGTTAGAACTGTAGGAAGTAGAAGTGGCCGCCTTTAGCGCTGGTGGAGCCCTGTGCGACAATGTTGGTGCCCCCAATGACTCGCTCTGCCACGGATTCCCTCACTACCACCCTTTAACAGTGCTCCTCAAGTCTCCATAACCACATTCTCGCTCAGATGCATTTGATTTACAGCGCCACTGATACCAGTGTAGGGTGTCAGAGGACTTTATATCACACATTACACAGAGACAATCAATCATACGTGTGTAAATCACAAGAGGTAATGTTACATAAGACAAAGGACTAGGAGTCACATGACAATCATACTAGTAGGCAGTATAGTTTAATAGTGATTGATCTGGAGAAACACAAACTCTGAATTTAGAACGTAATACCATGGTTGGGGGTTCTCTTTAATAACCAGAATTTATTTCTGTCCAAATCAACCCTTTTTGCAACATTAGGATAATCAAAGGCTGGGGAAAAACCATAATGCTGTAATTTATACCTTGCAGTTTGCATGCAGCTCTTAGATGACAGTTAATAGCTCATTGTTCTATGTTAGGATTTTGACTTATAAACTGCAAGTAACAATAGGATCTCTCTGACAAAAGCAGTAACTCACTGGCCTTTTTACATTATGTGGACTTAGTGATCTGCATGGTACATGTTCTTTGCAGCAGGCACATTAACCCTCTGTGCTACCTTTCCACAAGTCAAAACCTCCACTTGACAAAACTCCATCTCTCTCTAGGAAGAACATTAATCACCGGAGTTATCATGACATTTTTATTGTTGCCGATAATTGCTGGAGGCCAGGAAGGAGGCAGCAAGGGCTTTTAGAAACATAATATACTTGCAAACATGACGCCCCCATCCGAAGTCAGCGCCTCAGTGCGATCTCATCGGTTGCACCGCCCTAGAGCCTTCCTCCTCAAGGGTCCTGTGACCTCAATGACAGAGTCACTGTTGCTCTAGGGTGTGCTGCTTCGTAGGCCTGCCCAAAAGACTCGAGGTGAGCTTCAATAAGGGTTGTAGTGGACAGGCCTTCAAGGTTAACCCACACTTGCCACCGCTATGGTCCACCTGCTGGTGCTCAGACACCACTCTTCTAAGGTCTTTCGGGGCCTTCTAAGGTCTAGCATGGAAATGTGCTCCCTCAGGAGGAGTGGTCTGGTGGACTGGTCATGAAGGCTGAACCTGGTTCCCCAGTTCCAAATTCGGCAGCTCTGACCATAGTGCCACATCCTCTCCCCCACTGAACACCAGACTGCCCCACTGAGAGAAACTCGCACTGCCTTCAACTACAACCCAATTGCACTGCGCTATAAACACCTGGAGGCGACTCAATTCAAATTATGCACTAGACGAGCAATATGCTGCCTAAAAAAAAAAGTGACAACATCCTGGAAAAAGCAAACGCTCATAAGGAATGCAAGATTAAGTAAAAGCATGTGAAATGTAAGCAGGAACAACATGGTTACCTTAACGCTTTTGCACTTATTATTCAGAAATCAATGAGTGCTTTTGCATGAAAAGTTAAGGCCATGACTACAGGGCCGGAAGGGACCAGTTTCAATGTCCATTGCTTATCTCCTTACAAAACGTAAGCAATATGGTTTAAAAAGACCACATTCGTGAATACAGAGCTGCAGTATGCATTTTGTTTTCGAATCCGCCCATCAAGCAGGTATTGCAGTACATCCAGGAATGGTGCACTTCCCCACCCGAGGAAAACAGAAAAGTAGCGCTTCACTGGCAAACTCTGTAAAGTGGCACTAATGTGTTTTGGGTGTGAATAAAATCAATCTGGCCCCTTTTCGACCCACTCTGTCTTGCATTAGTTATTTTTTTACATTTTGAACGTTTTATTTCTCTCCATCCCAAGGCTGCACTTTGGAAGTGAAAAATGTCAGAAAAAAGATGACCTTTCCAGCAAAAGCGTTTTTATATTTTGGATTAGTTTCACAGGGGAACAAATAAAGGAAAGAAAAGAGGGAGTACTGGCTGAGTCCAGGGAGGGGCCCCCACACCTGGACCTCGCAGCTTGCTCTAGTGCTTAGAGGCCCAGGAAGGGACCCCCACACCTGGACCTCGCAGCTTGCTCTAGTGCTTAGAGGCCCAGGGAAAGGGGGCCCCCTCCCCTGGGCCTTCGAAGCAGTAACGAGGCATTTTGTAAAACACTGCCCCAGCACCGGCAGTACTACATACATTTTAAATACACATTCCCATTAAAAAAAAATGGGTGATGTAAAAGTTAACAAAAGCCAGTTGATCTGGCTACTCCCTCCTCCCCTCATCCACCTCGCCTTACCTGTGTCTGGCTGGTCCTGGAAACAAAGGGGCCTTCTGTCACCTAGCAACAAAATGCAGAAAGGGAATGGCCAGTACTTAACAGAGGTGCTGCCCCTCCCCTGACACTGTGAGCCATAATTGCTGGCCTGGCTGCTGTGCCTTCCCCACTCTGTTTGTACCTCCCCCCACCCCTGCACCCCCAGGAATGCCACGACGACGCCCTGACCAGCAAGGTCGACTCAAGATGTGTATTGTGATAGTGTGGGGCAGGGGGCCTCGTAGGAGCAGGTGGGCTAACTGTGAAAGTGTGGCCTTTCACACGGAAGCGGGGCCCCCTGTCTTTCAGCTGAGCGCGAGGCCCTGGGCAGCTGCCCACACTGCCCATGCCTAGCGCCGGCCCTGGGTTTCATTCATGACCCCAAGCATTGTTCCTGTAGCTCACCCTTTTCCATTATATATGTAAATAACTTATAAAGGGGTTGGGCCCATAGGTGTGGGTTTAGCTTAAGGTCCAGATTCGATAAATCATCTAGTCTGGGGGCTCAATTATTGCTAATGCCCTTAATTATACTGCCAGTTTCTGAAGAAGCTATTTTATCTCTCTACTAATTATTTCATTCATAGCCTGCATTCCTTTGCTCATTATGAATGTATGAAGCATATACTGTGCTGAAATGTTTTACCCACTTGCTCTGCAGCAATATATAAGGCAGGTCAGGCTTTCCTTAAATAGTTGTATGATTTTGGGACTCATTATGTCTGGTGATGGAGTCGTTGTGGGTCATTTCTAAAGGGGGAAGAAGGTCATTGAGGTATTTTTCTTATGAATGAGAAATGATAATCTTCGAGGTTATGCCATGTTTTTTAAACTGCACTTACTTTCCCAAAGGTCTGACCCTGTTGCACTGGGGAAGATCTCTAAAATATAGCAGATAAAAGGAGAACGCTACTGTTCCAGAAAAAAAATTCTATAAAATAACGGCAAGTGGTTAGCTTGGCGCAAAATTGTAATTGTTCCTTTTCATTTCTTTATGTTATGCAGTGTGAAAGGCGGTTTCTTCTGGTGGTTAATGGGTTGTGAAATCTTTCTTAGAGGTTATGTAACATGTGGTAATGAGGTTTTAATTTGAAGTATGGTATAAGGTAGTAATTCCTCATTCTAACTTCTCTAGGCAGTGCTGCTAGCTGCTTCTCTAGTCTCATCGGTAATTACTCATTCTTAGTCCTCTAGCCAGTGCTGCAGCTGCTTCTCTGGTCCTGTCGGTAATTCCTCATTGTAAGTCCTCTAGGCAGTGATGCAGCTGTGCCTCTATTCATACATCCACTACACTCCAAATCAAAACACTTAGGTAAAAGACATTGTCATTTACAACCCCAATAGCTCTAACTCTAAAAAATGTGAGACCTAATGCATTGCAAATGCTTGTTATTCCTTTGTATGCAAATCAATCACTTTTGTGTAGGGTAAAAAGTTGGTGCTAAGACGTTAGCGAATAGCATCAGTAAAGCACTTTTTGTATCCAAGCTAACGGGTATAGGTAACTGGTATAGAACATTATACCCAAAGATTAGTGAGGGGATGATACTGGACTTGCTTAATAAAATCACATTATTAACCGATTGCAAAATCGAAACCTCTCAATGGAGGCTTCAGAACCAATTGCTCTCCAAGCCATTCAAGCAGCTAACTATAGAAGAATAGCTTTTTCAGAAGATGGATGCTTTACCCTGCACTGGCTTTAATCCACGAAATGCACCCTCCAGCTTCATCTGCCTGGCTTAGGTGTGATCATGAGAGTGGGTATTGGCTCCATATGGGATTTACTTGTCCTCAACTGGCAACATTTTGGGATGGGATTTACTCAGAGATAAGTCTCAAATTAATGGTGAAATTGACTCCCAATGACTATGGCTCTCTTTTTGGTATTATGAATCAGCAATCCAAAATGTCAATAGAACAGCTTCAATTCATTGCATCTCCATGTTAGTATCAAAATCACTGATACTAGCGAATTGGAAATCTAATGAAATCCCTTCTCTGAGCCAATGGAGTGTGAAAATGCTGAGGGTTAAATCAAGCGAGAATCTCTATGCATCGAGGGTAGGATCTCTATGGAGAATTTTAAAAATATAAACATATGTTGGGATGATTGATGACTATTGTTCTCTTTTGTTTTGCTATTTTTTATTACATTTCTATAAAGCAATATTTATAAAGGTTTATTAGGTGATTTTCTATTTTATATATGAAATTTAGATATATATGATTGGCTCTATACAACGAATGAATTTTTTGCATTTATACTTCTACATCGCAAAAAAATAAAAAATAAAAAAATTATGAATTGATGGTTCTATGTAACTTTTACGTTTTTTTGTTACATACCATGATAATTTTTATTGTTTTGTTTTATTGTACTGTATTTGTGGTATGTTTTGTGGATATAAGTCCAAATAAACTTATTTCTTCTTCTTCTTTTCTACTCAATTTTAAAAATCTGATGTAATGGGGAAATCAGTTTGCTGACTGCTTAAGTGGAAAAGTAACTTTGCAGAAATGTACTTTAGGCTGCCTGAGCCACAACTGGCTCAAAATCAGTTCTGCCAATTATCACACCTCCAGAACTGGAATACACATCCTTGGGTGGGAGAGTTAAAAATCTTGAGTTAGAGGACAACAGCCTGCCTCTGAAACCATGAAGAGGAAATCGGTGATAACTTCTGACCACTTAGCACTGTTGGGAGTAGGCAGGAACAGCTGGCAGGACTAAGTGCAGTTTTAGCACTACCTCCATCGACTTGGAGATGCCAAGGAGGGCTTCTCCTATTAATTCATTGGACCATTCCAGATAGCCAGGCTCCTGTCACAGTACCAGAAAGAAGCTGTTTTGACCATTTCTGATGGGATTTGAGTTCATCTAAATAGGGGAATGGCCAAGAAGCTAAAGACATGCCATCTTGGAACAAGGGCTACAGAGTCATTTTGCAGTAAGGCAAAAAGGAAGTGCTTCAAAAGATGGTGGAGGCTATTGGAAAATGGTTAGGCCTGGATGGTAGACTTTTGCCAATCACTTGAAAGTGCATAGGATAAATCTAGCCCCTCAACCACCTCCTCTTCAGAACATTCCTGGGCCTCTGAAGATTTCAGTTGAAGAAGAAGTTGGTTCTACTGAACGTCTTACTTCTATCTCCTCCTGGAAGAGGAGGAATCACTTAAGGGCTCTAGGACTCAAGGACATAAGGGCAATCGGCACCTTATACCTGCTGGCAGCCTAGGACTGGAACTGGTCTCCGAGGGTCTATTGTTTGCCTACTTCATGGCAACAAAAAAGCAGAAGGACTCTTGCCGCTAAGAGGTCCCAGATGACCAAAGAGGACCGGACTCTTTTAGAGACCTGGCTGGAAAAAGACCTGATGCGTAGAAGCCTGTGCTGGGGAGCTAGGGGCTGCAGCATTGATCAGGAGGAATATTTCCAGCACATTGAAAAAGTTGGGACTTCATCATTTTTTCAACCTCTGGAGGACTGGGGAAAGTTCTTGAGAGTTGCTATGGCTGTTACACCCAAGCTAGGCAAGAACACCAGGTCCATTCTACTCAGAGCTTTTTGGCACATTAATAACTGGTTCAGAAGGACCTTGAAGTGAAGGTTTCTGACCTAGTGGAGCCCTGCCCAGCTACAGCTTTCAGTCCTACGGCGTTGAAGGAAATCAACTTCCAAAACAATGAAAGGTAAAACATTGAACAGGGATCAGGTGACATATGTATCTGACCTATGATGTGACCTTGGTGGCTAAAAAATTCAGGTTTGTCCTGACCAGAGCTTTTGTTGACAAAACCAATGGCTTCAGTGGAAGATCAACAATGTTTCTGATTTCGAGAGTTCCTTACCATCCACAGCTTTGGACACTGTCCTGCTCTTAGATTTTACCTTCTGTTTCGGAGACTAAATATCAAGATAAAAACTTGGACCTGGATGACCCGCTTAGTATATCTGATCTCCACTTCATCACGGTTGGCCTGAAATCACTTAGGTCCCAGTCAACCACAAACTATTGTTTTTGATTGACACAGTCATTTTCTCACCATCTTTTTGCTTTATAACTTTAAAATGTAATTTGTCCATTTCCACTTAACCTATTCACATGACCTTAGTGTCTTTTTGATCACTAAACGTTTCTCTATTTTTTTAATTGGTTTGGGAATTTTATTGTGTTGTGATCTCTGCTTTAAAACATTACTTAAACTTAACACATACTTCTCTGGATATTGCCTGCTGCCATAGCTACCAGTGGTTGAACAGAGATTGTCTCAGAGCTGTTTTTGACTTAACAATAGTGGCTTTAGTATGTTGGTAGGGGTATTATTCACCCAAATTAATAGTGCAAACCCTGAGAGTGAACCAATAATTCTTTGTTTCATTTTTGTATTTTTGTTAATATTTCCGTAGCTTGTGTTGTAGGCATTCTTTTAGACATCTATGTCCATGTGTTTGCTGTCCTTTAGAGGCCTACTTATCTATAATTCAGTTTCTGGATTTCAAGGGTTCAAAGATTCATATTTTTGATTGTTTTCCTACTAAACCCACTTTTCTTCATATGTTAAAGTGAACAGTTCACATCTAATCGTAAAGGAGATGTGGGAAGGATGGATGATGAAGAGGAGTGCAAAAATGCACCAGAAGACATGGAAACATAGATGATGTATGCATTGATTACAAGGATAAAACCTAGTACGGTGCAATTAACATCAAGATGAACAAACTCTGCTCATTGAATTGAAGCAATGACCAAATATACACTTTTTTAGAAAACTGGAGAAGGAGAGAAACAAGAAAAATAGATGAACGAAAAAATAGCAAAGGTATACTGTAAAAGCAGCTAACTAAATATTAATAAAAATAGGTTCAAAGATGTATGAGGAAATGATAATACTTATGTTCACTTTTAAAAGATGTGTTTGTGCTACACAGGTGACACATTTCTGTTACATTATGTTGAAAGAATATTACAGAGTGCTTCTCTTCTAATAGAATGTCTTCAAAGTGCTGTCAATGCTGGAGGCAGATTAATAAAAAATGCATGGAACCCAGATGACTTGACTAAAACAATCTTTATAATTTGATCTTTGTGACTTGCCTAAAGCAAAGTAGGTGTTGTGTGGCATTGATAATAAGTTCTGGATTGGGGAGGGTTGGCCCTAGGGAGAGCTGGGTATGTAGAGGGCTGGCCCTAATGGCTTTCCATCACAGGAATATCAGGACCAAAAAGTCGCCCCGGGGAATGCAGGATATATTCAGGTTGACAGTGGTAGGTTTGCATACCAGGAGTAGTAGGTCATATCAGAAATAGTCTTTATGTTGAGATTTGAACTGAATTTCCCAAGAACAGACTGCCAGGCAGCTGACTCAATTCTAGATTACTATGGTCTGACTGACAGAGAATTGGCAGTAGACATGCTACTCTGGACTAGTGAATATGCTTCATCGTGTTAGATGTCACAACTAGAATCTTTGTAATGTAGAGTCTGGTTGCACCTGTGTTGGATCATGCCTTTTACAGGGTTATCCCCAAACATTTTGCCTTCTTCCTCCTAATTTTCTGACCCTCTTTTTGTTGGCTTTTTGACTCTGGGCACTTTACCACTGCTAATCAGGGCTAAAGTGCATGTGCTCTCAATCCTAAAACATGGTATGATTGGCATATTTCATTTGCTTCTACGTCCCTTGTAAAGTGGTATACCATATACCCAGGGTCTGTAAATTAAATGTTACTGGTGGGCCTGCAGAGCTGTCTCAGGCCTGCCACGGCAGGGCCTGTCTGAGCAGTTTACTGCCACATTGACTTGGCATTTAAAACTATTTGCCAAGCCTTAAACTCCCCTTTTACTACATGTAGGTCACCCCTAATGTAGGTTCTAGGTAGCCCTATGGGCAGGGTGCTGTGTAGGTAAAAGGTAGGGCATGTGCCTTTATTGTGTGGCATGTCCTGGTAGTAACAAACAGCCAATTTTGTTTCTCACTGTTTTGAAGCCTACTCCTCTCATAGGCTAGCATTGGGAATTCCCTTATATATGTTGCAGTGGTCATTCATAATCTGAAAGGAGTAGCGTTTCCATGTTTGGTATGTTTGGAATAGTAGTGATAAATCCTGCTTACTGTTGTAGTTGGATTTGTTAATACTATTTTAGAAATGCCACTTTTAGAAAGTGGACATTTCTCTATGCTTATGACTCTTTGTGCTTTGCAGCCTGACTCCAATCCACGTCTAGGCCTGGGTGACAGCTATACTTTCCAGACAGCCACCACACAGAAAGGACTAGGTGTGACAGGAGAGGCATCTGCATCCATCTGCATACTGATAGTCTTCCTGGGCTGGGAGAGAGGGAGGCAGGGCACATATACATTTGTATAAGCTGTGTCCTGCTCTCACACAAAGGACTGATTTACACCCTACTCCTAACTGGAGCCAGGGCTGGGATTGAAAGGGGGTGTTGTGCACTTCTAAGGTTTCGTTTTGAAGTCACCTCTACATCAAAGACATTTTGAGTATAAGTACAGGGGCTCTGACCCCATATATTGAGACACTGCGTGGACTTGTAACCAGACACTACTGGCTCCCCATACTGCACCAGAGGACTGCTGTGCTTCCAGGAGGGGATACAAAGGGGATGATGGACGAACGCTTGAGCCAATCAAACACTCACCCCCAGTCAACTGATATGGGTTTAATCCATCATCATTCTTTAGCTCACTCCACCACCCCAGTTCAGACATGGCCATATGCAAATCAGTCTGACCCTGTGCCTCATGGGAACAGTCCAGCCCGAACTGCCAAGCCATGTCTTCCCTGGACCGGAAACAAGCATCCTAGGACCGGTTTCTGGCATTCCAGCCGTCATCAGCCAGGCTTGCTTGAATCCAGTGGCAAAGTGAGCAAGGGACCCACGCCTGGGCATACCCCGCCAACTTAGGGCGTAACAAGCTGATACAAAAGGGGATGATGGACGGAACGTTTGAGCCAATCAAACACTCACTCCCAGTCAACTGATCTGGGTTTAATCCATCATCATTCTTTAGCTCACTCCACCACCCCAGTTCAGACATGGCCATATGCAAATCAGTCTGACCCTGTGCTCATGGGAACAGTCCAGCTCGAACTGCCAAGCCATGTCTTCCTGGACCGAAACAAGCATCCTAGGACCGGTTTCTGGCATTCCAGCCGCCATCAGCCAGGCTTGCTTGAATCCAGTGGCAAAGTGAGCAGGGACCCACGTCTAGGCATACCGCCAACTTAGGGCGAACAAGCGTACCAAAGGGGATGATGGACCGAACGCTTGAGCCAATCAAACACTCACTCCCAGTCAACTGATCTGGGTTTAATCCATCATCATTCTTTAGCTCACCTCACCACCCCAGTTCAGACATGGCCATATGCAAACAGTCTGACCCTGTCTCATGAACAGTCAGCCGAACTGCCAAGCCATGTCTTCCTGGACCGAAACAAGCATCCTAGGACCGGTTCTGGCATTCCAGCGTCATCAGCCAGGCTTGCTTGAATCCAGTGGCAAAGTGAGCAAGGGACCCACGTCTAGCATACCCGCCAACTTAGGGCTTAACAAAGCGATACAAAAGGGATGATGGACGGAACGCTTGAGCCAATCAAACACTCACCCCAGTCAACTGATCTGGGTTTAATCCATCATCATTCTTTAGCTCACTCCACCACCCCAGTTCAGACATGGCCATATGCAAATCAGTCTGACCCTGTGCCTCATGGGAACAGTCAATTCAAGCAAGCCTGGCTGATGACGGCTGGAATGCCAGAAACCGGTCCTAGGATGCTTGTTTCCGGTCCAGGGAAGACATGGCTTGGCAGTTCGGGCTGGACTGTTCCCATGAGGCACAGGGTCAGACTGATTTGCATATGGCCATGTCTGAACTGGGGTGGTGGAGTGAGCTAAAGAATGATGATGGATTAAACCCAGATCAGTTGACTGGGGGTGAGTGTTTGATTGGCTCAAACGCTCCGTCCATCATCCCCTTTTGTATCGCTTTGTTCGCCCTAAGTTGGCGGGGTATGCCCAGACGTGGGTCCCTTGCTCACTTTGCCACTGGATTCAAGCAAGCCTGGCTGATGACGGCTGGAATGCCAGAAACCGGTCCTAGGATGCTTGTTTCCGGTCCAGGGAAGACATGGCTTGGCAGTTCGGGCTGGACTGTTCCCATGAGGCACAGGGTCAGACTGATTTGCATATGGCCATGTCTGAACTGGGGTGGTGGAGTGAGCTAAAGAATGATGATGGATTAAACCCAGATCAGTTGACTGGGGGTGAGTGTTTGATTGGCTCAAACGTTCCGTCCATCATCCCCTTTTGTATCGCTTTGTTCGCCCCTAAGTTGGCGGGGGTATGCCCAGACGTGGGTCCCTTGCTCACTTTGCCACTGGATTCAAGCAAGCCTGGCTGATGACGGCTGGAATGCCAGAAACCGGTCCTAGGATGCTTGTTTCCGGTCCAGGGAAGACATGGCTTGGCAGTTCGGGCTGGACTGTTCCCATGAGGCACAGGGTCAGACTGATTTGCATATGGCCATGTCTGAACTGGGGTGGTGGAGTGAGCTAAAGAATGATGATGGATTAAACCCAGATCAGTTGACTGGGGGTGAGTGTTTGATTGGCTCAAACGTTCCGTCCATCATCCCCTTTTGTATCGCTTTGTTCGCCCTAAGTTGGCGGGGTATGCCCAGACGTGGGTCCCTTGCTCACTTTGCCACTGGATTCAAGCAAGCCTGGCTGATGACGGCTGGAATGCCAGAAACCGGTCCTAGGATGCTTGTTTCCGGTCCAGGGAAGACATGGCTTGGCAGTTCGGGCTGGACTGTTCCCATGAGGCACAGGGTCAGACTGATTTGCATATGGCCATGTCTGAACTGGGGTGGTGGAGTGAGCTAAAGAATGATGATGGATTAAACCCAGATCAGTTGACTGGGGGTGAGTGTTTGATTGGCTCAAACGTTCCGTCCATCATCCCCTTTTGTAGTGCTTCCAGGAGGAACCTCCATTTTAGACTACTTGCTTGGTTGTGCTAGCCTGCTGCCTGCTAGATTGCTGAAGGGACTACCACTCTGCCAAGTGGCTCTGTATGCAGGCCTGCCTGCCTACTGCCCCCCTGAGTGCTCCCCAGTTCTCCAGGGCCTGGGTGGTTCCCTCCCTCCCATAGTTTTAGGCACGGTGGCATGGTGAGCAAAAGAATGATGGATTTAACCCAGATCTCTTGACTGGGGGTGAATGTTTTGATTTGTTCAGCATTCCGTCCATCAACTGTGTGTCTTTTGCTTTCTCGCCCTAAGTGCGCCGGGTATGCCCAGACATGGGTCCCGGGCTCACTGTGCCACTGGATTCAAGCTATCCTGGCTGATGAGGGGTGAAACCCCGAAACCGGTCCTAGGATGCTTGTTTCTGGTCCAGAGAGGACCTGGCTTGGCAGTTCAGGCTGGGCTGTTCCCATGAGGCACATGGTCAAGACTGATTTGCATATGCCATGTTTAAACTAGGGTGGCATGGTGAGCAAAAGAATGATGGATTTAACCCAGATCTCTTGACTGTGGGTGAATGTTTTGATTTGTTCAGCATTCCGTCCATCAACTGTGTGTCTTTTGCTTTCTCGCCCTAAGTGCGCCGGGTATGCCCAGACATGGGTCCCGGGCTCACTGTGCCACTGGATTCAAGCTATCCTGGCTGATGAGGGGTGAAACCCCGAAACCGGTCCTAGGATGCTTGTTTCCGGTCCAGAGAGGACCTGGCTTGGCAGTTCAGGCTGGATTGTTTCCATGAGGCACAGGGTCAAGACTGATTTGCATATGGCCAGGTCGAAACTGGGGTGGCATGGTGAGCAAAAGAATGATGGATTTAACCCAGATCTCTTGACTGGGGGTGAATGTTTTGATTTGTTCAGCATTCCGCCCATCAACTGTTTGTCTTTTGCTTTCTCACCCTAAGTGCGCCGGGTATGCCCAGACGTGGGTCCCGGCTCACTGTGCCACTGGATTCAAGCTATCCTGGCTGATGAGGGGTGAAACCCCAAAACCGGTCATAGGATGCTTGTTTCCGGTCCAGAAATGACCTGGCTTGGCAGTTCAGGTTGGACTGTTCCCATGAGGCACTGGGTCAAGACTGATTTGCATATGGCCAGGTCTAAACTGGGGTGGCATGGTGAGCAAAAGCATGGTGGATTTAACCCAGATCTCTTGACTGGGGGGGAATGTTTTGATTTGTTCAGCATTCCGTCCATCAACTGTGTGTCTTTTGCTTTCTCGCCCTAAGTACGCTGGGTATGCCCAGACGTGGGTCCCAGGCTCACTGTGCCACTGGATTCAAGCTATCCTGGCTGATGAGGGGTAAAACCCCAAAACCGGTCCTAGGATGCTTGTCTCCGGTCCAGGAAGGACCTGGCTTGGCAGTTCAGCCTGGACTGTTCCCATGAGGCACAGGGTCAAGACTGATTTGCATATGGCCAGGTCTAAACTGGGGTGGCATGGTGAGCAAAAGAATGATGGATTTAACCCAGATCTCTTGACTGGGGGTGAATGTTTTGATTTGTTTAGCATTCCGTCCATCAACTGTGTGTCTTTTGCTTTCTCGCCCTAAGTGTGCCGGGTATGCCCAGACGTGGGTCCCGGGCTCACTGTGCCACTGGATTCAAGCTATCCTAGCTGATATGGGGTAAAACCCCAAAACCGGTCCTAGGATGCTTGTTTCCGGTCCAGGAAGGACCTGGCTTGGCAGTTCAGGCTGGACTGTTCCCATGAGGCACAGGGTCAAGACTGATTTGCATATGCCCAGGTCTAAACTGGGGTGGCATGGTGAGCAAAAGCATGGTGGATTTAACCCAGATCTCTTGACTGGGGGTGAATGTTTTGATTTGTTCAGCATTCCGTCCATCAACTGTGTGTCTTTTGCTTTCTCGCCCTAAGTGTGCCGGGTATGCCCAGACGTGGGTCCCGGGCTCACTGTGCCACTGGATTCAAGCTATCCTAGCTGATGAGGGGTAAAACCCCAAAACCGGTCCTAGGATGCTTGTTTCCGGTCCAGGGAGGACCTGGCTTAGCATTCCGTCCAGCAACTGTGTCTTTTGCTTATAGTTTTTGGCCCAGCATGTGTTTGGAACCTCCTACATCTCAGCGCGTATTGAGCGCTTCAATTGTGGCAACAAGCATGTGGAGTGCTACTCCCCACTTTTCAAGAAGAGTGCAGCGTGTGGAAAGCACTTCCCCTTTCAAGAAGGAGCACCATAAACTAGTGCATGGTGAACACTTTCTTTTCACTCCTTTTTTTAACCACAAAACCAGCGTATGTGGATCACTCTTGATGAGCAGCGTGTGTCGAGCACAGCAGCTTTCCCTGGTACCGTGACCCTGTGGCCGCATTCCTGAACGACGCCTTGCCTAGTAAACCAGAGCAGACCAGGTACATGAGGTTCAACAGCCTGGCTCCGCCCCTTAGGGAAGCGTCGTGCATGTCCAGTCTGGCGAGACTGGGATTGGGAAGAACAGGTATTTCTCCAGGTATCTCAGCGCTATCCTGAAAGTCTCCTGCAGTCTGAAGGGTCACCCTGATGTCGTGCCTACCACCCGCTAGGCACCAGGAACTGTGTTTTCCCTCAGTAGCGGTATTTTGCTCTCACAGGCCATCAGGAGAGACCACTGAAGGTCTCCTCTGCCCACACTTATCCTGCAAACCCGGGAATTCAAGCAGCTGCCCTGCGCATTCGCAGGCAGCTGCAATTGACAATATTGTAAGCGGGGGTTTTCTGTGTCGCTGACACATACCTTGGGGTACTTGTTTGTTGCCATGGGGTGAGTCCTCATCAGAGGCCCCCCAGAGTATGTGAAGTCTATTGCAAATGACTGTAATTTCTGTGGTAGGTGTGCAGGTGTCCCTGCCACCTATGTGTTGTTAAAAGTACCATATGAAACGTATTAGGAGCGCAGGAGCTCTGGAGCTCTGGTGCCTCATGTTTAATGTTTGTGATTCCTGGGCCATGTTGGCATTTATGGTGGGGTTTAAAGTATGTGTATGGCAGATATACTACATACTCCTACCAGATTGCAATAATAAGTACAATATGCACCCAGGTGCTTCTGTGCCTATGTTTTTGTGACCATTGCTGTATAAAGTTTAATAGGGGAACAGGAGTGCTGTGCCATACGTGCTTTTGGTGATATGGTGACTCATGTGTTTATTTGGTTTAACCAAACTGCTGCATTTCACGCCCTGAGGTCCTAATATATGTTGTTTTGCCTTGCATTGTCAGGATAACGAGTACTATTTCACGAATCGCATAGTATTCACAGTGGTTATGATTTATGTGTTCTTATTTTATAATCTGTTGCATTTTCATACTGATGTTTCCTAAGGTATGTCGTTTTGCCTTGCACTGTCAGGATAACAAGTACTTTTTCAGGATTTGCATAGTATGCACAGTATTTATGATTCATGTCATTTTGGTCTATGTTTTATATGCAATATAAGATATATTTTTATATAATCCTGTGTGGAGTTTCTTTTGTGGTGTGTCCATTGTGTTACTGGTGTGAGTGTGTTGCACAAACTCTTTACACATTGACTCTGATGATAAGCCTGATTGCTCTGCGCCAAGCTACCAGAGGGTGAGCCAGGTTATCTTTGGTGTGTAACTTACTTGCCCTGACTAGATAATAAATAAACATCTGTTATTCAGCGCCAATGGAAGAAGGTGCGCTTTACAAATACACGTTATATTATGTTAGAGTGGTGGGTTCTGCCTGGCTTAGGTGCATACCCTACCCAACCAGAAACCCCATTTCTAACAAACAAGGACATTGACTCTGGTGAATCTTGAAGTTTTTTTAATTGTAATTTTGCATCTGAACACCTGACTTTGTAACACTTAAACTACATTGACACCAGTAGAGCTGCAGATTGTGCTAAATTAAAAGCAAAATAAATAGACATTCATCTTATGTAAACATCTTTAATGGAAATAATAGTTTTGTATATAGCAGCTATCTGGGTGGTGATGCAGGTCCAAAATTACCCAAAGTAGTTGGGGAGCCTTGCAGTGGAGGCTGGTGACATTTGAAACTGGTGAGGCGTAAATGGTGTTGATGTATGACATAACCCCAACCTCTGAGTTACGTTTTGAATCTGGGCTGTGTTTCTCCCGGCGTCCATGCATTCTACTAGTATGGATCATATGTGACTTCTATACCTTGTAACCCTTGTAGTCTTATGCAACATTTCCATTTCATTGATTTACACACATATGATTTATTGTCTCTTTATATTGTATGTGTGCAGTGCTTAATTTGAGCTGGTGGTTTCCGGTTAATCATCAAAACTGGAGCTTATAGCACCAGTTAAGGACACACTCACAGGGAGCTTAAGTGATTTGTCCAGAATCAAAGGATGTTGAGCCACGCTGAGACAAGAGCCTGGTTCCCCAGCTCCAAATCGGCAGCTCTGGCCATTATGCCACTTGTAGGGTTTCATGGTTAGTAGTTGGTTCTGTTTTAGGCAGCGCTAATAGGAGACAAGAGGATGATGCAAGCTGCCTCTTGACAAGAGCCCTCGCACTTATTTGTTTACAAATTAATCACTGTGTATGCATGAGCTCTAAAGTACTCGGAAACCCTATATTGGGATAAGTAGCGCTATAAAATATTTAAATAAAATACATTTGTGCATTTAAATTGTTTTTAGGTCTCGCCTAGGCAGCGCATGTGCTGTCTCGTCGAGAGATGCTGTATACAGTATAGTGGGGGAAGCTCCGCCCACTTTCCACCTATCTTTTTGATTGGCCGAATTCCTAAATGCTGCAATCTGATTCGTTTTCCTCAACTTAATCCCGCCTCCTGAAGGCCATGTCATCATTTTTCTCCTTCCATAGCTATGGGCCCCTTTACTTTTAAAACTGTTTTGTTCCCCTGCCTCCCCCCGTTCCCTACCGCAGTCCGTCACTTCTCTGCCCACCACAACCCCCCCACCCACTCCTGTTCCTGCCTTCTTCGACGACCACAGTTTTATTTACAATGCAATATGACTCGCGTAAATACGAGTCCTATTGCATTTGTAAATGCTTTTTTGCCCCTCTGATTGGCTGGCTGCATTCGCACTCTATTTTGCCTGACCTAGACTCTTGCATGCGCGCGATGCTATACATCGTACGCATGCGCGCCAAAAGTCTGCCTCTGCCTCATGCTTATTTATTTGTGTTTTCGCGGCGTCCACTTCAGGGACACCGCGCTCTGTTTTTTTTTTGTTTTTTTAACTTTAACACTGAGCGCAACGCCCGCATAAAGGACACCGCGCTAGGTGTTAAAGTTAGAAAAAAAGTGTGTGCTCGTTATTGTTATAACTTGGTGATATGTACGCACACTTGTTCTTATGAGGTAGGCGAACCGTGTACGGTATTTTTTTTTTTTTAATGCAGATTTCTATAGTGCGAACTCTACCTGAAGGCATTGGAGCGCTTTACATGAGCTCCGGTTACGTTACACAAGGGCACATTCAGGCACGGGGAGATTATCTAAACGGCAGGCAGGGCTGCTCGGGAGGAGCGCTTGAGGCAGGCTGGCACGGTGTTTTATTTTTTTTATGCAGATTTCTATAGCGCGAACTCTACCTGAAGGTATTGGAGCGCTTTACATGAGCTCCGGTTACGTTACACAAGGGCACATTCAGGCACGGGGAGATTATGTGATCGGCAGGCAGGGCTGCTTGGGAGGAGCGCTTGAGGCAGGCTGGCACGGTGTTTTATTTTTGTTTATGCAGATTTCTATAGCGCGAACTCAACCTGAAGGTATTGGAGCGCTTTACATGAGCTCCGGTTACGTTACACAAGGGCACATTCAGGCACGGGGAGATTATGTGATCGGCAGGCAGGGCTGCTCGGGAGGAGCGCTTGAGGCAGGCTGGCACAGTGTTTTATTTTTTTTTATGCAGATTTCTATAGCGCGAACTTTACCTGAAGGTATTTGAGCGCTTTACATGAGCTCCGATTACGTTACACAAGGGCACATTCAGGCACGGGGAGATTATGTGATCGGCAGGCAATACATATAAGATCCTAATGGCGAGACCGATTGGCATTGCCAATGCTTGTTTGTGTTGTTATTCATGCAGGCAAATATATCTGCCATTCTTACAGTGAATGCATATTCAAAAACCTGCCTCCAAATCGTATTTTCTCTTATGTATTTATTAAGTAATAACAACCTGAGTGCCTTTGTTTCCCTCCATTGCATTAGCATCTAGATGATAGGATCCAGATAGCTTCCTGCCAGGATGATACTGGAACAAAAGTGAGACTGATGGCTCTTTAAGTGAAGTGGAGTTTGGACAAAGCTGGAAGTGAAAGTGAGAAAGCCACTTCACCGCCTGTAGGCTGTTGTGCTGAACAGAAAGCAGACACTGTATCCCAGTGTAGGCAAATTACACTTAGCCAAATTAAGCATACTTCACTGCGTCAGCAAGACACCAGAGCCGGCTCCATAACAGCTGCTGGTTCCCTGATCCAGCTGGATCCCCCTCATTTCCTGCATGTAGCATACCAATCTATTCAACAAAAACATGAACCCACTGAGCTGTCTTATATAAAACATAAATCTGTGACCGACATCTATAGGTAATGCTGTGCAGCAGGAACATTAACCCACTGAGCTATTTTATGAGTTAAACATGAGAATAAAAGTGCACACAGGTCACTCCAGCAAATGCATTAACACCACAGTTATGGTCTTACACCCAGAAAGTTCTGGATACTCACAGATCGTACAGCAGGTGCCTTACCCCGTAACCTAGTGTAAAAACACAGCCTGCCTGTGACTAAAGTAAGCCAGAATAAATGTACTATCCAACTTTTCCCTGCTGCCAATTTCTCTGAGGACGGAGTTAGTAGAAAGAAATAACGCATAGGCTCTCATGACTACCCAATTTCTGCAGTCGCCTTCGGTGAATATAAATAGATTATCCGAGCATTGTTTAATTGCTCATCGCCCCTGCTCTCTTTTGCAGTTAGGTACAGCACTCTATAGCGGGCTGGGGTCCTTGGCTATCACTCCTAGAACAGAGAAAGGAGCACCACAGAAAAAATGATGGGGAACATATGACGAGCCAATAACAGCGCGGGCACAAGTAACCCCCTAGTTCATGGAAGTCAAAGTTCTCTGGGACATGAGGTTTTAATTAGGGAGCCCAGGGCAGTGTCATGTGAGGCGGTGCCACTTTCAGCAAAGTCGACTTACCAGGGAGGACTCACGGTATCTGAAGAAATGCAACAATCGCACAGATAAGTGAACGCTGACAAGGAAGGCAGAGAAGAATTCAAGCTTCCGTCAATGTAATCCAGATCTCTCAGCCATCAATCTGGCGTAATCTTTTATCTGCACAGGTGCGCTGCGCGCCTGCACCTCTTGCAGTCTTGAGTGCTAGTGAAGTCCGCCCCCCACTCCTTTCTACGTCCCTCCTCGCATCCTTGGGCCAATTCAGGCGCTTCTTCCATGCTGTTTAAAAACAGCATGGAAGCAGCACCAGGGTTGGCAGGAGCAGGGAAATCCAGCGCTCCTTAGGAGACTGTGAGACTGCGGCTGAAATCCCAATCTCAATAACAGTGTGGCAATAGAAGCGGCCTCAAGTGCGCATGTCAGGTTGGCCGTAGAAAGACACCTGTTCAACCCAACATGCATACTAAGTGCTAACCCTGGGAACCTGTGTCTGCTGCTGTGCTGTCAATAATTAAGCCCCACCCCTGCCTGCACAACGCAATGTACCCAAACTCATTAGTAAAAGCATTCACCTGTGTCGCGGTCAGTGGGAAAAATTATTTAACATGGGCCAGGGGGCAAAAATTACAGGGGGGCGACGCCCCTACGCCCTCATAGAGGAACCGCTGTTGGAGCCTTGTGTCAGACACAGACAAAGTGGCAGAGTGTGTAAAGTCAGTAGCTAATGAGAGTCCTTGAGTGGGTGCCACTAAGGGAAAACTTGTAAGCAGATACCTTGGGGTCCTTCGGGTCACGTGGGCACCTTGGGTCCAAGCAACTACCTCTTGACAAGCAGGCAGCAATGGGCATTACAGTTACCGCACACAACCAAAGTTGCTCCACTGCACTGCATGAATGGGAGAAAGCAAAACAGCACCATATATACCTAGATATGGAACTGCTGCTTGATTCCCCAGCACTGTTACATAGTCTGGCTGCCTTGCGCTATGAACACACCTTTGCACCATAGTGCAAAGATGTGTGTGTGATGTCAAGCAAAGGTCTTGTACCAGCAAGCTAGCATTCTTGTACAAAATACTATGCTCAGACTGACTTTAAAACTTTTCCCACTTTGGATGCGAACTGTGCATGTCAGCACACATGCAAATTTGGAAACGTTTGGAGAAAATAAAACGTTTCTTCTTCTTTACGCCTTCCTCAAGGAGGCACATATTTTCTCACAAAGTCTTGTCTACAAATATGAGTAGATAATGTTTTATGTCAAAAGCTATGGATGGTAGTATAGGAACGCCCCTGTACCAGTAGCGGCCCGTGGTGGGAGTGCTGCCGGGTGGTGACGTGGGGCGGGGAGGGGCAGGGTGGGGTAGTAACTACGGAATACCGCCGCACAGAGGTAAGTAAACAAACAAATAAATAAAACAAATTTCGTTGCGCGTGCTGCATCGCATTTGGCGAGGCAGCGCGCGCAACAAAATTCGTTTTATTTATTTGTTTGTTTACTTACCTCTGTGCGGCCGTATTCCGTAGTTTACTACCCCCCACCCTGCCCCTCCCCCGCCCCGCGTCACCGCCCGGCAGCACTCCCACCACGGGCCGCTACAGCCCTGTACTACCCACTGGACCCCCCCTTAATGCAAAGCAGCACATGGCGCTACTTTTTTCTCACTTTTAGGCAACTTTCCAGTGCAAAACAAGCGCTGGAATGAAAATCCCAAATCAACACTTTGCACCTGTTTGTGTCACTTTTGATGACTTTGCACTGTTTCAAAGTGTAGCCAAATCTGGCCCCAGTTTTAGGTGTTCAGAGCTACACTCCAGGTACTATCACACCCTTAATAAAAAGTCCCATATTTGTGGAAAATAAAATGATTTTTGTGACATGTTTTACTAAGTAATGTTTTGTTATGTCACTTAAATACTGGCTATTATCCACTGGTATACCATATGGTCTTTTGGAGCTATGAAGAAATAATTGAACTCTAACTTGAGTGCATATAACATCAGCGCTGACTGGAAAGCAATGTTTTACCGATTTCCTCAAGCCCAGAAGGTGAGAGCCTGGACCTTACACATAGAGGTGAATTTTAGAGAACCAATGCGATGACATAAAGAAGGCTAGAATTCACCAATGAAGAGATTTCTCTCAAGTGGTTAGCAGATCACAAGAGAGCATAGGAGATGAGGATATGTGTACTGAGCATGTTGGTCAGAGATTAAGGGCCAGATTCTCAAAGATTTTGCATCATGTTTGCATCACTTTTTGACGCAGACCTGACTCAAAATATTTTGTGGTATTTGAAAAGTAATGCAAATGGTTAATTCTATTGCTTTATAAAACAAAGTAACACAGCACATTGCACTGCCTTGTATTACTTTGCGTCAAATAGGTGTTCCATATGTGGCGCACAGACATTCCGGTGCATTCACTCTTGGATTTTGGCACAAACCCATATCTACAAAGACATGTAGACATGGGCTCGCCCCAAAATCGTGCGCTTGCCTGAGGCTGGTGTATGAGGAGAAATATCTTTATTATTTCCTCAATGCTTGTGTGCTGCAAACAAACAAAGAGGAATTAGGCTCAAAGGATAATTTTTGTGCAGGAAGGTACATCCATCATTCAGACTTTAGAGTGAGAGAAAGTTATGCGATGAAGGGTATGCTTGCGAGGTCTGGTTGCTTCAGTCTAGACTCTCTGCAACTTGTTAAGCCCAAATGTGAGTTGTTAGTGTGCTCTACACCAGATGTGAGAACTGAGACATCCATTAATTTTTGTAGTTGCTGCCAGAAAGGAAATCATGTTTTGACACTTTTAGGTGACAAAACCATGCTTCTATAGACCACAGGACATAATGTACTAAGGGTAGTTTAAATAGAATAAAGATTCCCAGATGTGTAACAGCAGGGCATCGAAAAGTACCTCTGCCAATTCTAATGGACGGCGAATCTGAGCCCATATGTGCACCCTCTCTCTCTCATGAACATGACCTCCATTGTGTTAGAATTACATTTCAAACATTTATGCAAGCCCATGTATCAATAGCATGGTGCAAGATCATGGCTTTGATGCCAGTGAACCCAGGTGGCCATGGAGTTGCAGCGAAGTACGGCCTTGTGGACATGCATGTAGAAGTTGAACCTGAGGGTACAAACCACGTCGGCCAGAGAGTGGTGATGAATGTTTAAGCTGTATTTTATATTCTTTAAAACGTCCAGCATGGTCATCAGAATCACCTCCAGCCCATCACATTGCGAAGGTCTGGTTCATTGTGGTAATTCCACAATTTAGTAATTCATTTATTGCACCTGGTAATCATGATACTTCAGTAGCGTTAGTGTAAAACAGGAAATAACATTTGGAAACCGTGCTGATATGTGATTTCCTGCATTAGAATGTGCAAAATTGCCACTTACTTTATGTTGCTGCTGACACGCAAAGATTTCCCAGCCGTAAAGTGGTATCACTGCGTTAAACTTTTGAGGCAGTAATATCAAATTACGCCAAACGCCTTTAACACAATTGTTTCCACTTCTGATGTTCTCGAAATGAGGACCTCAATGCAGTACCAGGCGTGCAACGCCCATTGGGCTCAAAGGGCTCCAGCCCCCCCATCGTGTGTGTCAGCCCGGGCTGAGACAGCTTCCCGAGCACACACACAGCCGCACCCGAGTACTTCACAGGTCTTTAAAAGACCATTTACTTTTTAACGAGGCTTTGTTGTGTTTTCACTCTTTCTTAGAGCCCCTGCATCTTCACTCTGCCAATTGCTGGAAGAATTAGCCCCCCTCCCCGAAATTTTTATTAGCCCCCCCCCCCGAAATTTCACTCTAGTTGCGCCTCTGTGCAGTACAGAGAATGGACTCCTGCCTAGTGATTCAGAGTGTGTCGATTACGAACCACCACAGAGTCCAACCAAGGATAGACATGCTGAAAGGCAGTCTCAATACTCCTAACACCCACAACAACATAGAAAGAAAGAAATGAAGAAGTTCTAGCCCACTCTCTTTTAAAGCCCATTCTAGATACCAAAAGATTAACTGGAGCCTTCAACAGCTGGGGAAAGGGGAGATGGGGGGGTCACGGGGGTTAAATGACAACTGGTAAACCATTTACAAATTTTGCTTTGTACAAATTAAGTCATTATATGGGTTCAAGTATAAAAAAATTGAAATTGAAGCACACTTTGCACATCTCTGTATATAAATACTTCAAAGGAATCACCTTTATTTGATTAAAGATTCAGGATGACACAGCAAAACATATTTTATTCTTACTGAATTTATAGCTATTGCACAACAGTTTACAGTGCTTAATTTGAGCTGCTGGTTGCAAGCATTGAGCACAGGCACTCATTTTTCGGTGACCAGGACTTATTTTTCATCTTTAACCTCTGTTCCAGAGCAAGTGAGAGAGAGGTGGAAGAGGCATTGGCAAAGCCAGTAGTTCTCAGCTGTTAGCAGAGGAGCTGTTGAGTTTGCCAGTGCTTGTTTGCATTGGCATTACCTAGCGCAAAATGGTTGCCAGTGCGTCGCAACACATATGAACACATGTATCAAAATCTACATGACTGTATGCACATGCATTGTCTTGCATATGTTGACATACACATCCAAGACTCCCCCCACCGCACCCGCAACCACCGCACCCAATGGCTCCAGACCCCAGCAGACCTTGCCCAACTGGACCCCTGATGACACCCTCAGGATCATGAAGAGCATTCACTCTGAAGCCCACTCGGATCCCTGCCCTCACCACATCTTCAACAGAGCCAGCACCTCCATCGCACCCGAACTCTGCTGCACCATCAAATGCTCCATTGAGTCCGCCACCTTCCCGGAAGACTGGGAGCACGCAGAGATTAACCAGCTGCTGAAGAAACCCTCTGCCAACCTGACGGACCTCAAGAACTACCGACCCATCTCTCTGCTCCCCTTCCCAGCCAAAGTCATCGAGAAAGCCATCAACGCCCAACTCTCCGAGTTCATCGAAACAAACCACATCCTGGATCTCTCCCAATCGGGCTTCAGAAGCAACAACAGCACTGAGACCAATCTCCTTGCCGCTACATACGACATCCGCACCCGCCTCGACTGAGGCGAAACTGCTGCCCTCATCCTCCTGGACCTCTCAGCTGCCTTTGACACTGTCTCCCACCACACCCTCTGCACAAAACTCCACGACGCCGGCATCTGTGACAAAGCCCCAGAATGGATTCGCTCCTTCCTCACCGTCCGAACACAGAGTGCCAGACTTCCACCGTTCAACTCAGAACCCACAGAGATCATCTGCGGAGTGCCTCAGAGATACTTCCAGAGCCCCACCCTCTTCAACATCTACACGGCCCTGCTTGCAGCCATCGTCAGAAGCCACGGACTCAACATTGTCTCCTACGCAATGACACCCAGCTGATTCTCTCCCTCACAGACAATCCCACAGCTGCAAAGAGCAACTTCCACAATGGGATGAAGGCAGTTGCCACCTGAATGAAGGATAGCTGCCTCAAGCTTAACTCAGACAAGACAAAGTTCTCATCCTGGGCTCCACCACCTCCACCTGGGATGACTCCTCGTGGCCTGCAGTGCTCAGAACCACCCCCCACACCCACGGACACACACGAAACCTCTGCATCATCCTGGACTCCTCGCTCTCAATGAACCACCAAATCAACACCGTTTCGCCCTCCTGCTTCCACACGCTCAACCTGCTTTGTAAGATATTCAAGTAGATCTCCACTGAGTCCAGGAAAATGGTCACCCATGTGCTTGCCAGCATCAGACTCGACTAGGGCAATGCACTTTATGCCAGCACCACCCAGAAACTCCAAAAGAAACTGCAGAACATCCAAAATGCCTTTACCAGACTCATCCTAAACATCCCACGCCACAGCCACATCACCGGGCACCTGCGAGACCCTCACTGGCTACCTATCAATAAAAGAATTACCTTCAAGCTCCTCACGCATGCCTACAAAGCCCCTCACAATGCCGGACCTGCATACCTCAACCACCGCCTCTCCTTCTACACTCCCACCAGACATCTCCGCTCCACCCAACTGACCAAGACCTCCATCCCACGGATCCTCAAGACCACAGCTGGAGGAAGATCCTACTCCTGCCTCACTGCAAATACCTGGAACTCCCTGCCGCTGCACCTCAGGCAATTACTATTGCTGTCACAATTCAAGAATGACCTCAAGACCTAGCTCTTCGACTGAACCGCAGATTCATCCCCCTCACTTAGCACCTTCAGACCCTCACGGGTGAGTAGTCACGCTTTATAAGAAACCTGATAGATTGATTGATTACATTGAGATGCGTGTGGGCACATCATGCCATTCCGAGATGGCTGCTTATGTGTTTGCAAGCAAACACGCGCATAGTCAGGCATTCGTGCACATACATCATGATGCACTGGCATCCTGTTTGGCATTTTTAAGTTAACATTTCAACATTGCTAACAGTGATTTTAGAATTAAAAGAAAAAAGAAAGTGTACAGCAGTACAAATAAAGGAAGGAAGAGGCATGGTATCATTGCGAAGCTGCTGGGACCACACAATTAATCATTTAAAATAAACATAAATTAAAACTGGGAGCAAGACAGGGAACATCGGGGAACAACAGATACGCGGACAAGACAGTATATGGAGAGTCCACAGTGGGGTGGGGATGCTGGGATGTCAGGAGAAATAAGCGAAAAAGGTAGAGACCAGGAAAGAAATGCATTCCATAGAGTGCTGGATGGGAAAGTGAAAGGTAGCAACAGAAGGATAAATCTCATCCAGTTAGAACACTGTGGATGTTGAAAGGATAGACAAATGCAAAAATAAGGAACAAAGAAACTGAATCAACTGAATCAAGAGACCAGAGACCCGCTATAGACAACAATGTTATCCAATCACGAGCAAGGGGCTTACTCAAATCCTAATCTAAATATATGTTCGGTATTGGAAATAAAAGGCCTGTGACACACCTTTAAAGCTGCCTGTAGGAGACCTAAATAAGGTGAAAAGGACAACGAAAGAAAAGAATGATAAACAGAAAATGCAGGAATGAAAGGTAACCTGCAAGAGTGGTATAAGGAGACAGGAAGTGCAGTGTGGTGGGAGAAAGAGGTATGAGGGGGAATCAAAACCAGTCTTGGAATTCGACAATCCAGCATTTTCCAACCTTGGTGGTGTGTCCTAAGGAAAACGTTTCCACTGTGCTACCATGATTACTTATTTTTCATCTTTCACTTTATCGTGCTTTTGAAGTCATTTTCCAGGTTTTAGTTATGACTGCAATATGCAGCAGTGGCATTAACAATCTTTGGCCTTTTAGATTAATACATGCATAATTCACAGATGCACACTAAAGGGACCTTTGAAGCAGTATTTCTGACAAACAGTTTATAACAATGTCAGAACAAGTTCTCACAGCAAAGGGAAGAAAGTCAAAATTCATGGA